>CM042446.1:15545153-15630153 GCA_023631565.1 Gymnocephalus cernua | reverse complement strand
GCCATTTGGTTTCATCCATGATGTAAGCCCGAGGTCAAAGATGTAAAATGGACCGCATACAGTAAACAACTCAATGGTCTAAAATGAGGTCAGTAGACGAGGGCTTTGGTGCAATTCACTTTTTTCATGCTTTGATGTTTGAATATAATTTGAATTCTAGCCACAGCACTGGTCTCTGAACTTCCCTTATGTTGTCAAGAGAATATATTGTTTTGTGGTTGATGTCTTGACCTTATTTAGCATATGGATGCACACAGAAAGGCGGAGCAAAGCGTGGAAAAAAGTATCTCAGCTGTCAGCAGACTTTAAAATGGCAACAGTTATTAACTTTGAAATGTTAAAAGGCAAGGTTGCTGTGCAGTAAGTGGTTCCATCACTTAAGTGAAAGTTAATTGTACCCTGCATGCATCCTGTTTATATGGCCTATGGATATATTTTGTTGTCAACTGTGATTAAGCCTTCTATGTGAAGAACTAAAAAACTGCATGAGGTGATATTGGAGCAATAAGAAAAAACCAAAGCATACAACCTAAGGACTAATCCACTGATTCCCATAAGAGGAGAGGGTGATTGGAATGGCTGAAAAGTAATGAAAATAATTCTTTCAAGGTTTAACCTTTTTATAGGGTTTAACCTTTCAGAGGCCAACAGACATGAGCTTTATTCCTGAGAGAGCTGATGGATGTTTTATTTACGGACCAAGGACCAAGGTGAATAATCTTGTAGAGCCTTTGCTTTTCTCATACATTCAGCATTTACAGGCGACATATACCCATAGCCACTAATACCAAAACTGTAACCATGTGCATCTGCGTAAAAGATAATATAGATTATACATAGATTACATGCTCACAGATTGGTTAACACAATCTATGTGTATTTTCTTTTTACATCACAGTGTCAGTTTAAGATATTTTTAAGTAAGTATTTAACCAATTGAGATTTTATTTCACGGTGGAATTAAATGGAAGACAAACAAGATATTATTTGAAGGAACTATTTTGTATCGTTTAAAGCATTCTGTGTCTTCTGCTGGAGCTCAAATAAATCACTTTTTCTGTCTCAGCATTAATATCTCGCTCCTTTCTGTAATCCAAACCTCTGACCTCAGCGAGTCAAGTGCCACACTACACACACAAAACCACAGAAATCTCAGATTTTAATTGGGTTTATGTAAGCCATAAGCTTACAGACAGATTGCACGGTTTTAATGCTTTCTTCCTGGATTTTGAGGACTAAACTCTAAGGCATTGACACATTAGTTGAACTATGTTTTTTAGTTTCAGTGCATCACTTGCCCAATCACACAGCTCCTTTCACTTTAAAGTTCCATCAAAAGACATCCTTTGATATATTTTGATGTATGGGTCAGCTTGTACCCAGTCCTTTCAAGGTGAAAAAGAGATGTATATGTTTTTTCAAACTTCACACATCACAGATGAGACTGCTGCTCCATTCATTCACATTTGCTTGAACTTCTGTAAGACAGGGCCATACACACACACACACACACACACACACACACACACACACACACACACACACACACAGAGCAAAAAAAGAAATGTCATCTCACTTTAAACTGCTTTTATTTTCAGCCAACTTTGTATGAACATAAAAAGATTCATCGACTAAGAACTTAACTAAATAACGTTTCACAAGCATGTGACTAACGGAAATGGGTCCCTGAACAAAGGATGGTCAAAATCAAAAGTTACAGTCAGTATCTGGTGTGGTCACCAGCTGCATTACAGTTTTTACAATCACTTTGCTTCTAATTTCAGAACCTTGACGTCATTTTTCAAAACTCTAGACACAAAACTCACAACCAATGATCAAAATACACATTTTTCAAAACTCTAACACTTTTTCCAATTGCTTGGATACAATACACATAAACCAAAGATCATTTGTTCATTTAAGAAAGATCACCTGTTCAATATGACACAACTTAACATCAAAGTACTACTATTTCAAAAAGCAATTCATACATTACATTTCAGATGATTGTTTATTCATTTCATTACAATGATCTAACTATCAATCGACACAACTACTCAAAATGATAAGTAACTGTTGCATTACTCTTAATGCATAGTTGTATGGAAACAGACAAACAATATTCCATGTTTAGATCATGAAAGTTTCAAGATAACGAGATTAATTGTCACCAATTAGTGTGGAGCATGAACCAATCGGACTACATTATCTATGGATGTAATATTTCATCATCATTCTTTACTGTAACGTGCTACTGTTTATCAGACACTGTTTCTATGGTCCCATGTACTACCTTTACTGTAATGTACTACTGTTTATCAGACACTGGTTCTATGGTCCTATATATTACCTTTGAGACTATTTACAGTATTGACAGTACTGCACTGTATGCATGCAGGCCCTTGGAATTGCTTGTCCAATTCTGCGAACTCGTTACTGATGAATGAGATATTTATATATATACTGTATATATACATATACATATATACCACATTGTTCGCCATGCTCGAAGGTTTTTTCCAAGATGTTTGTGATGTAGATGAGAACCTGCGGCCAAATCTACAAGACAGAGTTGATAAATATGTAGAAGTACAGTAATCACTTCTTTGTTTTACTTTTTACAGTACAAGCAAGTTGGTGAACACTGCATTTGATGTTTTACAGTACTGTCTTTTCTTTTCTATTTTGTAGCTACTGCAATTATTTAGCTTTGATTCTAATAAACCTATGTTGTGATCGTACTGTATTGTTTTTCATCAATACATTTCAGGTTTTGTTCAATGATTCCACTATGTAGTATTCTCTCTACTACTGCAGTACTTTTACAGGGATGTATTTGCATCTAGTACAATAATGAAACATGTATCACCTATTTTGTATTACAATATTTAATGATTGTACGAACGATGACCCAGTGAAACTATAGGTAGCTTGTGTGTGGGTGATCTAAAGTAACGTTTCAATGGTATTTCACAATATATATATATATGTATATACACACACATATATATATATATATATATATATACACACACATATATATATATATATATACACACATATATATATATACACACACATATATATATATATATATATATATATATATATATACACACATATATATATATATATATATATATATATATATATATATATATATATATATACACATATATATATATACATATATATATATATATATATATATATATATATATATATATATATATATATATATACACACACACACACACACACATACATATATATATATATATATATATATACACACACATACATATATATATATATATATATATATATGAATAATTCCATTTTTCTTTTCCTTTCTTTTTTTGTTTAAGGTTGCAACCAGACATGTGGTTGGGACGCCTTCATATACTCTGACACAAAGATGTCTGTGTGCTTTTCTTGGAAACTTCATTCAACTTGTCACATTAGAAGAAGTGAACACAAACAGATGAATCAAATTAAAAGATTTTTCAGAATAGGAACTGAGGTGAAAAAGAGGACAAAGATGAAGAGGAGAATGATGTCAGAAAACTAACCACGGAGGGATCATGGAACTATTAAAGGCGCTTAAAGAAAATGGTGAGTGAAAAGATACATAATACCAGTCAAGGAATGTAGAATACTGAATGAACTATAAAATAGAGCTGTAGCCATAATGACAACATCTGCAAGAACAGTACAGATGTAGCTGATTGCAGAGGGGCCAAGCAGCTATTTTGAGCCACTGCTAACTAAAAAGAAATGCGGGACAACCTATTTGCTTCAAGTTATTTTACACTTCTGTAAAACTAGTGCCGGGCGGTATACCGGTTTGTACCCTATAACGGTATTCGATTCTTATATGATATAAATTTTTCATATACCGTAATACCAGTGAATTGCCGCAGAGAGCAATACGGCCGAAATAATGTGTGAGTGAATTGAGAACGGGAGCCCTGTTAACTGCGTACCCTTCTTACTCATGGTAGTAACTTTATAACACAACAATTAATAACCCACAACTAACTCTCTTTTACAGGATAAAACCCCATAGCACACAACTATGTGTGACTTAAACTATTTCTAACACTAATAATTTCACATTTACTAATTTACACCGCCGAACGGCATGCTGGGTAACATTAGCGCTGCTAGCTAGCTAGGTAGCATAACAGTCCGTTAAACTGGGAGAGGCTCCAGTCGCTATTGCACATTCTAGAACAGAGAAGAAAGTTAGAGGATGACGAAAGACCGGAGATACACCAGAACAACGTATGCTCAAGAGAGGAAACGTACCATTACGAACACGTAATGAAACAAGACCCATTGGTGTCTGAGGCCTGTGCTACGATAAAATATTTGCCGTTCTTTGAAGATCCGGTGGAGCTCGGTGCGCGGAAAGAGAGAGGTGCGGTCATAAAAGTGAAACCGTTTACAGACCGACAACCCCGTTAACATTCCCTGATGGGTGTTGTTATGAAAGATCTATATTTTCAGCGGAGGGAATTTCGACTTCTTGAGCCGTGTGTTGCCAATGCGCACATCGGTTTGAATTACGTTTTTATATTTTTTATTAGCTCTCACGATCGCTTACCACTGCCAGGGTTGCAACTGATAATAGTGTATAATAGGCTCAAGGAACAACAGTTTATGGAAAGCAAAAGTGTAATTATGGTCTGATCTTGTGTCTGACTGATGGGGAAGTGATATTGATAAGCGTTGTGATTCAAGCATAACAGCGTCAGCTTTTTGTTGCCAGCTTTACTTCCTGCGTGTTGCCTGTAAAACCGTGTCTGTGTTCTTCATATTCATGTAGAATTATAGTTTGTTCTTCTTATGTAAAATATGCGGCTCTGGTAGATGTTTGTGATTGGTCACGCTATGCAAACACGCACGCGTCACTGGATTGGGAAACCCTGGGTTGATTGAACTAGTTGTTATAACCACCGTCGTGACAGCTTATCCTTATGTTGATCTTGATTCATAGTACAGGCCAGGTTTTATGTTCAGTGGTGTTAAATGTTTTTTTATTTTATTTATTTATTTATTTATTTTACCTGAAGAAAATGTTTATTTTTATTTTATTTGCTTCTGGGGGGTGACGTGTCACCTTTTTCAGCCCTTCTGAGTTTGCAGGTATGTATAATGTTGTGAAGCCAAGCAAACCCTTTAGAAAATCAAAGTTTTTTTAGTAAACATTACATTACAATGTTTTGTGATATTCTATGTACTCCTGACAGTAGAATAAGCCTATATAAAGACCCAGTCAAGCAAAGAAAGAAAATACCGTGATATACCGTGAAACCGCCAGAATCTTCAAAAATACCGGGATATAAATTTTTGGTCATACCGCCCAGCACTACTAATAATGGTGCACAAAACCAGCCAGTGCATCTAACACAGTTACAGGCCAATAAGTTATAGATTCTATATCATTCCAACAGTAATCTGAAGCAAAGTGTGTTCTTGCCTTTCATGTGTATTCACCTTCAACTCTACTATGTTCATCCATCTTTCACAGAGCTTTCATCTGAACATCACCGAGGATGGGACCAGCGGAAAATATAGATCGTAATGTCCATAATGTGTCCCTTTACGTGTATTAATCAACTCTATTGACCTCAATTTCTCTCTGCACGCCACTCCGATTTGTTTGTTTACCATTAGGGCCGAGTGTCTTGGTTGTTCAATAGCCCACCTCTATCTGCATATAAACAATGAAACTATCAGCTAGGTAACAAGAGTGGGGACAGCAGCTCAATACTGCTATGAGAGGTCTCCAATAATCAGCTGTGTTGGAGGCAGGCGGGATGCAGGCAAATACAAGCAAGCGCTATTGACAGGCGCTGGTTGCTTTCAATCAGCTTGTATCTACTGGCAGGGACATCAGCCGCACTCTGCATGGGCCCAGAATTATCACTGATGAAGACATCAGTTGGAAAAAGAGAGGTAAGGGAATAAGAGGAAATAAGGGAGGAGGGGGCGAGGAAGGTATAATGAAGGGAAGTGTTGAGGGATTGCTTTACAAAATAAGACTTAAAGCTTGTGACATGAGCATTGAAGGATCAATCCGGTTAATTACAACTTAGTTATGTACTTTTGGCCAGTATTCTTAGTGGTCATAACATTGTGCTTGCCAATTTAATAACTGAGATGTTGGAACATAACAATCAATTTAAAAAAAAATGCCAGTTGAGGTAAGAGACAGTCAGGTGATTATATAGGTTTTAAATAACTGCCTGGTAAGCCAAATGCATTTATTTGGAAGAGAAGGAAAACAAAATAATTACCCAAAAGTTCTGCTGCAAACATCCAGAACAGTTTACAGACCAAATTCCTGCTTCAACAGGAAGCCTACTTCCTGCGGTATGAAGATTATGTTTAGCAATATGACGTGTGTGCTAGCTTTTGGTCTTGCTTCAAAATAAAGTGGTTTTGATAATCTGGCTAAACTATTGGCTTGTTTCTTGTCCTGCCGGCGTGTCCCTGGATCTTAACAACTTTGGTGAGTAGTGTGTCCAAGGTACAAACAATCAAATCGACATAAAGTCGACAAAACCTACAAAAAATATCATCCAAAATGTCAGCGTGCACACTTTAAAAAAAAACAATCATTTTCATCTTTTCATTTATTTCTCTAGCTGCAATCAAAATTGAGTAAACTGTTTGCTTCTATTTCAATCTTGCATCAAATATGTACTGTCCATCACTGTGGAGATGGTGACCGAAAACTGGAGTGGCGCCCTTTGCATGTTGGAGAGATGGGTTCAATTCAAGCCTGCCTGCATGATACACACACTCACACACACTTCAAACCCCAGTGGTATCGAAGCTGCCAACACATCATTTACATAATCAGTTCTTGTTAGATGTGGTGCTTCCTTGTTTTGGTAAAATATGCTTAACCTCTTCACACATACATACACATGCACACACGCACATACAAAAACGCAGCCACGTAGCGCTGTGCTTGGGTCATATTAGGGTCACAACTAAATTGGCTGAGGGCAGCAGGCCTCACAGCTCCTAGTTTATAGAGGCAAATTAATTAGTGGGCCATGCAGCACTGGGAAGTCAACACATTACTGAAGCAGCTTACATCACATTGATGAGATGTCTAAATATGACTAAATATAATATTACTACTCATTTCTCTGCCCTGGAGCAAGGGTCACTGGAGTAGAGTAGAGAATAGAGTCGAAAGGTTACAGTCAAAAATACAATGAAAAATTCAAAAATAACAGCATAACGTAAATGTCTATTCCTATTGCATGTTTTTCATATCAGCTCTGTTTCTGTTGCACACAAACAAAGAGATGCATCCTATAAAAAGGTCAAATATGAAATACATCCACCAATCATTACAGTAATAATGTTCAATTTGAGTAGTCACTTGACAGAAAAATCCATTTTGATAAACACTGTATTGTTTAAGTAATTTTTAAAGCTGGAATTCATCCAGCTCTTAAAATGTGAGAATGATATTTGTTCTGCGTTTGTTTTTTCGTCTAAATGATTTTTCAAGAAAAAGAAGAAAAATCAATTATCAAAAGACTCTAGTGTAGTTGGAGCCCTACACTATAATACATACTTTGGCAACACTTGGAGTGTGATACAAACATCTAGAACGTCTGTTCACCCCCAGTTTTGTGTCTACAGCTTGAAGGGCAAGTTGTGAATGACAACATGGAGAAAGTGTGTCGGTCAGTTACTGTAATACACACACACACACACACACATTTTTTATTGTCCTCTGTTCCATTCAGTGCTGTGTCGAGTGCTGAATCATCAACAGGAGAGAAACTCCCATCGCAGCCGCTGTCAGTCAGTGCAGCATAGTTCAGGCAGTGATGGGGGAACAGTTGGCAGCTCGGGGGCCTCGGGCCAACCCAGACCATATGGCAGACGCTGTAGCACCGCTGTGTCATACTCTGGCATGTTTTAACGACCAATTAGGCTCATTAGGCCTTGATTAGAGATGGTGAAGCCTGGGGGAGACACGGAGGGAGGCTGACGGTGATGACTTATCAGGGTGAGAGGATGGTGGGGAGTATGAATCAGTAATGATGTGCACTCACTGCACGAAAGATTAGGAACAGGTGTTCTGTCCTTGAGATACATTTACCAGTTGAATTCAGGTGAAAGCCTTGATCTTGTATTGATTTCACATATTAAATCCCTTCCTGTCATCAAGTGGAAATGTAGATGAAGCGGGGGAGACAGGTTAAAGAAGGGCTTTGAATTTTGAGGTTTCTGTCTTTGGGAAAAGTGTAAGTCTTTTTTATTTTATTTTATTTTATTTTTTTTTCCTTGACACAGCTATCAGAATTTGACAAAATGTAAAAGCACTATTTTCTGCTACCAAAATTACACTGATTGGCCCAGGGGAGGTGCATCATTTTTATAATTAACCATGTGACATCTCTGTCACCGCTGTTCAGATGTTGAGGGTAATAATGCATCTCACCTCTGCCTTTTTAGCATTATCAAAATTGCACCAAATGGCCTAGAGGCAGATGCTACAATAACAGGTAAAAACAACATAGACTGCCTCATTTATGAAGTGAGATCAATTTAATATCGCCTTGAAATTATCTTTCAAAGTATTCAGGTGTTTCGAGTTGGAGATATGATGTTGCCACAGGCTGTGGTCAAATAGTTTTTTTTGCTTAGGAAGGTTTCTAACTGAGCAAAATGACCCAGAAGTTTTCACACATGCACTGCAAACCTGAAATTAGACATTACCCGGTGGAGCTGTATGTGAGAATGCAAATGTCCAAATCTGTGGGATCAGACATCATCCGTGTTTTCTTTGCCAGCTCCCAAGCACAAAGTCTGTCTAATCCATAGACTGTAAAAATAGTGGACGTAGCATCTGTGACGTCACCCATTGGTTTGTGGACTGCTGTTTTGAAGCCTCGAGTTCGGCGTTACGGGCGTCACCATCTTGTTTTTTTGCAAGCGGATGTGACGATTTTTGACGAGAGGGTGGAGCTGGGGAGGGTGGAGCTGGGGGGAGTGGAGCTGGAGAGAGTGGAGCTGGGGAGGGTGGAGCTGGGGAGGGTGGAGCTGGGGAGGGTGGAGCTGGGGTGGATTACACGGCCAAGCCAGTGTTGTTTATCGTTGGAATTGCACTGCGCTAAGCTAAACGCTAAAGGGGGAAAGTTGCTGATATTCAACCCTTCTGAAGCGAATCATCCAATGGAGACTTACCAGCAAATAAACGCAGACCTCCGGGTACTGCCGCCATTCATCTGCATGATAGCAAGCTAGCTAGGTTGGTTGGCATAACGCTGAACAAGACATTTTTAAGTGACCAAATGTTCCAATTAACTTTGATGAAGTGAAAACACAATGAGAGGGTCAAAACATGGAAAACACCCAAAAACAAGTTCACAGCTATTTTAATGTACACCCTGCTTTATCGTCAATTTTAAAATAAATGGGACCCTAATTTACAAAATGAACATCATGCTGTATTGAAGAAGACTTGAAAGGAGCGATTGGGCTATGATCTTATTATGAACATGTTTATTGAAGTAATAAATCAAGTGAGAAGTAGGGTCATTTTCCCATAGACTTCTATAGAAACCGACTTCTTGAAGAATAAGAAGAAGAAGGGTTACTTACACAAAGACGGCAACAAAAATGTTTAACTGGAGAGACGAGATTCAGGAATTTCTGTCGGTTAGGGCCAATGCTGAAATTGTTAGACAAATTCAAGAATGGCAAGAGACTCGGTTGTTGCTGTGGTTGTATGACCAAATTACTAATGGCTCCGAAAGGCGGTGTAATCCACACCATGTCCTGCCTCTTGCACTCTACCCAGCGCCACCCCTCGTCTAAACCAAGTCTTTTTTCAAGTCCTTCTGAATTCTCCTTCCATATTTTTTTGATCTCATGACGTTTTCCATCGAGGTCAGGAAAAGTGGTTAGGAAAAGACAGAGGACGTAACTTTTTTGACTATTCGACCGCAGCCTCAGAGTTGAGGCAAATACAGGGGAGTTGGGAGCAAGTGAGGCAAAGAGTGAGTAAATGGGTGAGAGAGTGAGTGAATGAATCATGAGCTGAGTAATGGAGGTTGAAGAAAGTGAGTAAACCATGCTAGAGTGACTGAGTGAATGAGAAAACAGAAAAAGCACACAGAATTCGATTTAAAAAAAAAAAATAGAACTATAGTAAGAAAAATAATAGACCCACACCCTCCCCTCCCTAATGCCATTTCTTAGGCCTTCCCATTATATCTTTTCAAACATTTCACTCCCTCTGTTTATCTCATTGGTTTTATGTTTCATATCACCATCACTGGACTGACCAAGCAAAAACAAACCATTTACATGCAGGGGAATGTGTTTTGACTGACAGAAAACATTCAGAAGTGGAGACTCACTAACTGCCAATCGCCATCATCCCTGGGCATTTAACTGTGGAGGTTGTGTATGTGTTTTTGTGTGCGAGTGGTCTGCAGGGGATTATAGCTCTAATGATAATTCTACATATGGTGGCTGGATAAACCTGCCTGAGCACTGAGATCATAAATCCAATCTGAGGATGATAATCCTTTTGCCAGATGAGGAATTAATACCAAATGTTATGCAGTGCTCAGAAAGAGAAGATGTGTTTGTGGTGGTGTGATACTGAGGAGAGGCATGTTTACCAGTCGCGGATAAAACTGAGTTTTTACTACTTAGCACATTTGTCAAATTATCTATTCCAGTATTAATTTCATCTGATTACCAATACATTAAAAGGTATCCTTGCTTTTAACTGAATTCCTGCATAATTATGTGTCCGTATTCCAGCTGCCTACAACGTTTGCATTTGAGAGAGTGGCATTTTTCTTCTTTCTTTCTTTCTTTCTTTTTTTATTGTGTGAAGTCACCCTGCACTAATCCTACAGTGTTGTTATTAAGCTCAGGGCCATGGAAATGGACAGGGTGTAAGACATGCAGAGTGCATATAAGCCAGATTAGCGCTGAAACACCCCCACAAACATTGTCACCATATTCAAATTCATATTTATATATGTGTTCTGCTCAATAGGCTGTTCTGCTGGGGTGCAGTCCCTGTGTAAAAGTAAAAAGAACGCTGGGTTAAGTTATTTAGTGAAGGATGAACAAGTGAACAATTACAGAAAAGTAGCAGAGAGAGTGACAGAATAATAGAGAAAGAGCATGCAGAGAGGATGCAGCAAAGGCTTGTTGAGAAAAACAACGAGAAACAGATGGATAATAGAAAGGGGTGAGGCTGATATTAACATTATCAGATAATAGCGATGACGGGCTACAGAAACTGAGGTTTAAAAAGAGAAACTGGCTCAGTGAGAGTAGTAGGGGGGGGTTAACGTTCAGAAAGAGGGAGATTAAGAGTCAGAGAGAATGACAAAGAGAGAGAGAGAGGGATGGGAATTCAGAGTTAGGTGTGTGACAGAGAGAGAGAGAGAGAGAGAGAGAGAGAGAGAGAGAGAGAGAGAGAGAGAGATACAAAAAGTCAGTCAGAGACAGAAATTCAGAGAAAAAGATGCCTGAGAGATCCGAAGAAAGAAGTTGAGAAAAGACAATTAGAATCGGCGAGAGATAGAGTTTCTCATAGAATAAGAGGGGGGGGGGGGAGATTCACAGGGGGTGTGAGAGAGAGAGAGAGCTCCAGATCCAGTGTTTGACATTTCACCTTGCTCAGTTGATAAGGGGTGTCACCCTCTGGTCCTCAGGGCTTTGACTGCTGTCTGCAGTCATCACCCCTCCCCAGCACAGGAAACTATTGATCAACTAGACAGCACTGCCTTGGCTTGTGTGTGCGTGTGTGAGTGTATGCATGCACGCTTTGCTGTTAGGTGGGTAAAGATATGTGTATGCAGTGTGTGTGTGTGTGTTTGTCAGTATGTGTGCATCTGTGGGCTTATATGTGTTTGTTCCAGGACCTAAATACCAGGATCTGCATTTGGCATGTAATCGCTCAGCCCTGAGCAACTTCCTCTCTCGTTGTTTTTACATCTCAGCCTTGCTCGCTGTAGTGTCTTAACTTATCTCATTATTTGTGTAGTAGGAAGTCCATTAAGGTTCTGTGGCTTTGGCTGAGTGGAGTGAGAGATCAGAGGACTAAGAGACAAAGACTGCCATTAAAAAGCCTCAGTACTCGCTGCGGTGTGAAGAATGGCTTCACACACACACACACACACACACACACACACACACACACACACACACACACACTCAGATGGACTTAGATTCAACAACAGTGAAAACAGTGTGCTGCTAAAGGCTTCGATTACTGCTCCTCTTCTCCCTCATGCCACCATTTTTGTACATTTTCCAAATATTTGGGGGGGGGGGGGGGGGGATTCATTTTTAATTCTGTTACTGTGCTCTCGGGCAAGGCATCTAACTCTGAACTGCTGCAGTGAAACAGTTAAGTGAATTATGGCTGCAGTGGGCAGCTCCCATGTGTGCTACTGTATAACTGTAAAGCAGCATGTCACTGGAGTATATTGTGCATACTCATACATACTGTCAGCTGAGTACTACTGGATAAATACAGTTATCCTCACACAAATTAGAAATGCCAGCCATTATAGAAAGCCCTATCTGTCAGAGGAACTTTTAAATTGCATTATAGGACGTTAGAAGAAAGAACATGGACTTGCAGTTTTTCACGTCTGGAAACACGTGTACCCCCGACTGGCCTGGGATCAAATTTCAAGATTTCAAGACGGAAAAGCGGAAAGAGAGAGAAAGAAAGAGAAACAATAGGTAGAGTGAGATAGACTGCGTTCCCTTTTTTGTCAAACTTGATCAAAACAGTATGAGAGGATGGAAGTCAGTAGGAAACGGCAGGGCTCTGATGTAGCTGGGAGGGTGGAGTATTTCATTAACCGAAAATGACATGGCTTGATTATTTCTCCTTATCCACTGCTGATTTGCTGACAACCAGCTCCCTTTTAATTATGTGATACAATAACTGTACATGCTGCTTGCAAACATATTAGTGGTTAAAAATATTTACTGAAGATCTAAAGCAATATGAATAGTCACACAGCAAGTCCAGTATCCGAGCAACTATTCAAAGTATGTTACATTTCAATTCAGAATAGGATGCTGAACAACAGTGAGCAATCCCTGCTTGCAAATATGTGATCATTCAAATGATAAATAATGGTGTCTACATCTGCACGGTGATGGATTACCTATCTTACAAAAGCTTCAAGACTCGGTATACGTTGATTTTCATTCCATACTGGCTTGAACTGAAAGTAGTGGCTCCCGGCAAAGTAGGAAATTAGTCTAAAACCTTATGTTGTGCTTTGGAAAATTGTCAAGTGTATTATAAAGTATGTGATTTTTACTCAATAGGCTAAAAACAACGCAAAACCGGGAGTGTGGTCCTCTAATGGTTAGGTCTTACCAGAATTATAAGACAAAGCTTAACCAATGTATTAGCGTAGGCAGGCATAATTGTCATACCTAACCTCAATGCCACGCTTAACATACACATAACTCAAGTAATAACCCCAGCCCCGAAACTTTACCTCAGAAATATCTCACAATGAACTTCCCCATCAGCACCAACCAAGCTCGCCTTTCGTCTTATTATTCTCAATGTGAGGTTATTTGCTCCTCACAAACTATAACAGCACACACACATATACAAATACTAGCATTGGGGGAAATAAATGATGCACCTGCATGCAACATTGAAAATTCATCCAGAGCTGGATAGATGCAAGGGCCCTGCTCCACTCTGCATTCATTGTGTGGCTCAGGGGAGAGGGAGAGGAAAGAGAGTGAATAAAATGTGGGCAAGCACAGATTCATGTAAAAAATGACACAATTAGTTCAACTCTGAAGTGCGTGTTAGTCGCGCATGGCTTGCCTTCTTAGACTCACATGAGGTGATCAGACAGGCAAATGCTCCCAGGGCCTGGATGTATAGTCAAACGAAACACACTTATATGCACACATACACACTCACACAATCAACAAAAAGTGTATCAGCACACTTAATACAGCAACACAGACACGGCATACTAAAACATAATCACACTTCCTTTCTCTCCCTCTCTCTCTCTAGCTCATGTAGACTTGTGTACACGGGACTAAAAGCTCCACACTCGGTAATTTGTGATACAACATTTTGTGGAAGGAAAAGAAAAATATCCACGCACACATCACATCTCATGAAAAATAATGCAGTAACTACAGTAAATCACTCTGCTGGTGTGGAAAACACTGTTCTAATTCCAAAGCCTCTCACACTGAAAAATTGATCTTTATTTTCAGGGCAATGCACTTTGAAACAAAAGGGAAAAGGAACTTAATATGCAGGAAATGAAAAAAATGAAAACTACAGTACACGGAGCACTTTGAGTTTGCACTTTCAAAGCCGGGAGAAACGAGCGTTTGAATTCTCCCCCCCCCCCCCCCCCAAGAGATGGCAAGGGAAAGGCAGGGCCTGATTTTATTAATTTCATCTGTAGTTATGTTTCTCCTGAATAAAACATTAATACTCCCAGGAACAAGGGAATAACAGAAACAGAAAGAAAGACAGCTGCTTCTCTTTTAATTAGCAAGTGCAACTCACTCTCGCTCTCTCCAGTCGTCCCAGCTAGCTATCTTTGTATCGCCCATAAAGTGTTTCTCTGTCAATCAAGCCATTAAAGTGAACTCTTTGTCAACTTTAAAATCACAGCTTCTGCCTTTACAATGACATATTTAGAGTTGCACTCCATAAATAGAGCTAAAGACGTAAGCATGGGCCGGTATACGATTCTGACGGTATGATAACCTTCAGCAAAAATATCCCGGTTTCACGGTATTGCGGTACGGCAATTCCAGCTTGTCTCTTTTTTTTCCATTGAACACAATGTATTTTATTTTTAAACACAATGCACACTGGCAGGAAGACAGATTTCTAAACTGCACTTTCTGCCCTTGACCACTCATAAAAGACAACTCATACCTTCGGAACGGTATGAAAGAAAATGTTAGTGGTTTTGAAACCTTGACTTTTTCAAACCGGCGTATAACTTGAAACCAGTAACTGGCCCATGCCTAGAGACTCTTATGTGCTATGCAAAAAATAGGAAATATAAAAATTACATTTTATGGTGTGTGAAAAGTTTGTTCATGTCTCTGCTGATTCTGGACACATCCACATCTTATCATCTAACTGCACATCTAACTCATGAACAGCAATGGTGGGTGTGTCCTGACTTCATTGCCTGTGTAATTCCACTTTTAACAAACCGCATTAGTATAAAAATATCCTCACGGGACACAGCTTGAATAGATGTGTGCGGGCCATCAAGGCACACGGGAGATAGAGCTGAAGTAAAGTAATCCAAATAATTAACTGGAGAGGAAATCACACCAAAGCAATTAGTCCCTGTGGAAATATTAGAGGAACGTGATGGTGATGCCTTAGCAAATAAAAAAAATACCATAACATGAGGTCACTTTAAAGTCAATAGTACTTTTGGACTGTTACAGTGATGTTCATTAGGGAATGTACTGCGAGTTGCAAATATTCATGGCTGCCATCAATAAAACTGAATCGGAATTTTATAGTCTATTGATATTGGAGATAGTAGCTAACATGCAGCCAGGCTTATAAAAAACCCTCTTCTCCAGAGGCTAAAGGACAATGTATGGAAATAGCAGGCTAATCGTGTTGCAAGGCGAACGCCCAAAATCCATAAGTTCCATCCTGGCATTAAAGAGATCATAATATTGAGCTATGGAATCAAGGGTGTTGAGAGCGCTTTTCAGGGGTGGTTGTGCCAGCTCTCACACACACCACACACACACACACACACACACACACACACACACACACACACACACACACACACACACACACACACACACACACACACACACACACACACACACACACACACACACACACACACACACACACACACACACACACACACACACAAACTATTTGAGTATTTGCTCCTACACACGTATAGTCTCCTCTGCCTTGCCCCAGGGTGCAGCCAGTCAGAGATCACACTGGCAGGTTCACTTGTAAAGCTACAGCTTTAGGCTTTCAGACAGAGAAAACTACAGACGGTCGCTGCTGCAGCTAGAAACACTGAGCTTGAAGAGTTTCATTCCAAAACAAGATATTCCGTGTTGGAAAATGTGTGACAAAGTGATTGCTAGCATGAAAGTGAAACTCACATTTGAATGATGTTATTTGCTTTCTTTATCCTTTTACCTATGGAGAAGTATCTTCCAACAAGTACACACACATACAGCTTGTATTTTGTTTGCTTGTACATAGCTGATGCAACCCTATGGGAAGTCCTATGAGCACTTTCAGTGACTGCAGCAGTTTAACACTTATTTTGTAACTGAAATATTTGTATTCCTGTGATTTCTCAGATTTTTTTAATTCCAAGTAACTCCTAATGTAAGTTTTAGCAGAAGACCTAAACTAATACGTGACCTTTTAGATTTTAAGCAACGTGTTAGAAAAGTTATTTCTGTTTGTGTTCCACCTTGGAAATGGAAAGAGAAGACGTGCTGAAGCGGGTTTGAGAGAGGGAGTGGGGGAGAGGGAAAATGGATGGAAGTCTGGGGCGCAACGAGGGGTGAGAAAGTCCCACGAAGAGTGAAGGGCCTCTGTAATGATTGAGAGGGATTACCAGAAAACTCAGTGGACTGGGAAAGAGAGAGAGAGTCAGAGAAAGAGGTAAAGAGAATTAAAGTGAGAGAGAGAAAGTACTGTATGAAGGGCGAAAAGATGAGAAAGTGACAGGAGCTGGTGGGTGTGCATGGGTGTGTGTGTGTGTGTGTGTTTGGGTTTTGGGGCTAATTTGGAAATAAATTGATTCAATCAGTAAATGAAGCCATGCGTGGGTTTTACACTACTATAATGAAAATAATACAGAATGCTTAAAGGGATACTGTGACATTTTACATTTTGGATGGGTTTTTTCACTTCACTGGGAACAGATCATAGCAGGTGCAAAAAGTTTCTCTAAAGTTCTGCCTGCAAACTTAAATCACCAATGTGAACTAGCCAGAAACAAATATGGATGTTACTCAAATCAAAAACATGCCTAAGACTAATATACATCATATAACAAAGTGAAAAAGATGTAAAAACTTTTAAATCTATCACCTAAAATTATAAAATAAACATTACAATAAAAAAAAAAAATATTACGGTTATGCAGCCTTGGAAAGCAATAGGTTATTTTTCCATCAACTTTAATGTCAACATAAACTGATTCTACAGAAAGGTTATGAAAGATGATGAAATTGAATAGAGATCAGAACTTTTACTTAGCAAGAGCAGCAGCAACATATAGAAAAGATACTATGTAAAGACTCCTTCAATTTCTGAGATTTACAATTCATCATTTGGCTGTTTTTTGAATCAACTAAATGTATTTAAAGATTGGAATACAAAATCTATTTCTGTATACTTATCATGACAATTATGCTGTTCAATTAAAAATTGTTTTATTGATGAATATGATTTTTTTCCCCCTAATCCACTTCACATTATGTCTCAAGAATGCCCTACAGTAAGTAAGAGTGCTACACACATTTCTTTTAATATAGTAATTTCAATGTAGCACTAAAGAGCTCTGCACACTGTATTATAAACCACTTTTCCTCCATTTAAATGGTTTATCCTTGCATATTATAATATATATTGTTCAAAAGTATATCCAAATGTAATGTCCTTTTTTGTGTTGAAAACGGAAAAGCTAGCAGCTTTGTGCAAGATAGAAATAAAATATTGAATGTTGGATATGCATCATCTCTCCCTCTCTCTCACTCGGTGCTGTGGTCTGTGTGTTTCTGTGGTCTACCTATGCCTCCTATTGGTCTGATCGCTGCAGTCCACAACAGTCTCAGTCCTTTCATAGCAGACGGAAGAAAGGGGGAGGGAGGGAGGAAAGACAGATGAGAGACAGGGAAAAACAGGCGAGAGAAGGGAGGAATGATGGTCAGTGACAGAGTGGGAGAAGAAGAAAGCCTGTGGGGGAAAGGGGGAGGGGGGGTGATAGAAAGATATGGGGTGGGAGGAGGCAGGGAGGCTGGGAGGGAGGAAGGAAGATCTTATGAATGTTGACCACTGTCCTTCTACATAAATCTGCACATTAACTGCATCAAATGAGGCTCCCTGTGTTTTCTCATCTTCTACTTCCGCACTATGGCTTTTTCACACACACACACACACACACACACACACACACACACACACACACACACCACCACCACCGGTCGCCATCTCGCATCTGATTGGGCGATGTCATTTATAATGTCTGTCCACATCAGGGGACAATGTAGGGACTTCGGTCCCAACAACACTTCCCCCTGTCACGCCCCAGTGCCTGATGGGTAGAAATAAACCAACTGCCACGCCGCAGAGAAAGCGACAGTGTCACACAGCTAATATCGACTATGAATAATGACACGTTGCTATTGCAACTGTTCTGGTTCTCATCCGCCTGATAAACATTTGGGAATTGAAAAATGCAGAGGCGATATTCATCTGGTTTCATAAATGCTGTGAATGCAACGCGGAGAGAAGTGAGGTGAAAAGAGAAGTGTGCATTGTTGTTGAAGAATTGTTGTTTGTTTTCTTGTATCTTTAGAAAGCCCACACAGGTACTGAGAGAGTGCAGAAGAAGAGAGTCACAGGATAAGGTGTGAAAAATCCTATTAAATACAACAATGTGCAATATTGTTAAGATTGCAAGCAATTGCAAATGTCAATACATATAAAAAAGATAAACATATTGTGTAAATTATGGAGAATAGGAAGGTGGAGCAAAATGGTATCTTAGACTTCAATATCTATGTATAATATACACTATAATGTATATATTTAAATAATATGCAGTCTAAAGTACAGAATAATTTGTTAGAATTTCACTAAAGCAACCAAATTAATTAGGCATCTGAAATCTAAATTTAACAATATTCTATTATTATGTATTTTTATTTACATAAATATAACTAACTATGATGGAGGAAATGCCTATCTGACAAAAGATATATAATTGTATTTAGAACACAAAACATTCAGGGATAATTGAATGAAGGAAAACATGAATTCCTAGATTTAAAAAAATAAATAAACATCTGAAACATTACTCCACAAAATGTGACAAACAAATATGGAGGCCTTATAAAGTAGATGGTTAGATTCTATATTAAGCGCAAAATATTGGCAAAATATATATTTTATATTTGCATGCATGTTTCAAACTTTATGCATATGCAACAGATGTGCAAATAATGTAATTTACCACCACTGCAGATATCCAGTTTAAATGTATCTTTAAATATCTAAAGTATCTTAAATGTTTCTTTCATGGGCATTTTTATACAGGCAAGTGTTATAGCCTATAAAAACAAAAATCAATATAATTTATAATTATTTAAAAATCCCAGACACAAAGAATACAATGGTGACATCATAACATCAATATTAAATATATACTTTTTACTGCAGATTGGATTCATTGCAAGGGTAAAGCGACCACATGTGAATTTGCTCCTATTATTGTGTGTATTCTTATCACTTCACATGAGAAAGACATGAAAGATTGAGCCAAGCCTTTGAAGCAGATGCGAGGACCACCGACTCCCTCCCTTATTCCACTGCCACCTCCTCAAAAGGCAGCTTGACTCCCACATGCAACTCAGAAACATTAAATGGGCCCAACTCAATTCTAATGACCCTCTAGATTTCTGACCACACAAAAAGGGGGCAGCCACCAATTTGCATTGCCATTCTGGTGTTCAGTGGTGAGCAAACAATCGCCATGTGTAATGAGTGTGTTGTTTGCCACTCTCCCCTCCTGGCCAATAATTACCAGCCTTGCAGACTGACTATTTTAGGAGGGAAAACCCCCTGGTTCAACTCTCTCTCTCCCTCTCTCTCCCTCTCCCCCTCCCTCTCTCTCCCTCTCTCTCCCTCTCTCTCCCTCTCTCTCTCTAAGGGGAAGGTGAGGGATGTGGCCAAAGCCAAGGAAAATATTTAAGCCACTAAAGATCAAGAGGGTCATCTCTCTCTCTCTCTCTCCCCTTGTCTACTCATGTATCTTTGGCCACCTTGTGTTGCCGGTTGGGGCTGAAATCTCAGAAACCACAGCACAGGTATTTAATTCACGTGGTCTCACACACACACATCCTATGTAAGTCTGCTAGATTGACCAGAAACAGTTGAGTTGATTGTTTGGTAGTCCCCAGGAGCTGCCTTTATGCTAATGTTTGCATCGATGCCACAAAGCCACTGCCGCTGTCCAAAGGCACATCAAGGAAATGAGAGAGCAAGCCGAGCCTTTGTGTGCGGCGTGTACAATAAAGGGAGGATTTAGAGGCCTTGCCGGCCAACCGCAGGGGACGGACAAAATGAATGAAGTGAAGCGGCGTAGGGGTTGGGGTTGGGGACTGTGGCATGGTGGGTTGGGGTGGAGGGGGGTAGGGGCGGGGGAACTGGCTAATGCACCCCCTCCATAACCTCGCAACCCGGCCTGTATCATCAGGACAGCCCATATATATAACGCAGACACGTTTGGTCTCTCCAAAGGTCACAAAAGGGTAAAACTTAAGAGGAAAGATGAGAGCACTGCTGTCATAAAAAAAGAAAAACGTGTGTTAGGGGAGAATAAGTGGCTATTCCTCTTAAGTCGCGGATAAAATATTTCAGATTCAATGATGCAGTGTCCTGGCCACCGGGGTTCTGGATTTATTGCTGGGGTCAAAACTCAGTGTCGATCAATAGTCAATCAGAGTTATCAAACACTAATTATATCAGGACAACGTCCAGCACGGATTTATTGTCCTGCATTTGTTATTTCTCAGCAGAATGTGTCTAATGGCTAGAAGTCTGGGTATGCGATATCTCGATACAACTCATTTCATTTTGAGGATTTATCCTTTTAATGGATTGATTTAGTTAGATTTTTATTATTCAATGTACATTCTGTAAACCATGCTAACTAATAGCAAAAGAGTAATACAAAGTGTTAATGTACCATATGTAGTATCAACTCCATATTGATGTGTGCATGTGTGCCAACATTTTTACTGACAAACAAAACAAAAAAAGAAATGATTTCTGAGGAATTGTTTATTATATTCTATTTAGTGTCTAAATGAACATCAAGTAAAAGCAAAAATGAAAAGTTGAGCAGTGCTTCATTGCATCTGCATAACCTACAGACCTCACAGATCTGCTTTCAAAAAAAGAGAAGAAAAAAAAATTACTGAGGGGCTTCTGGAGAAATGTGGTGTAATGGAAGCACTTAATAGACATGAAAGGTTTATACTTGAAAGCCCCATCATCTCCCTTAATGCATATCCATTTGTTTATTGAAAAGGGTCTTCATTAAAAACAAGTTGGAAAGGGAAAGAAAAATGAAAAATAATAATTATGTTGATGGCTTAAAAATCGCATCAAAATTAAGATATTTATCAGAAGGAAGTGCACTGTAATCCCCTAAGTGCTTAGAGAAGTTCTTTTATAATGCCACAGACAGAAAAAGCAAAAACAAAAGCGACTCTCAAAAGAATATCCTCTATTCCTCCTGTCCCTGCTTTGTTTCACCATCCACCTCTCTCTTCAATCAGGCTCTCTCCCCATGCCTTTTTTTTTCTCAGAGAAAAAGGGTCTAATTGCACCTGAAAAGGAGAAAGGGGGGCAAAAGGACAATATTCTCAATAGCAAATCTCTGAGATTGAATTTTGAATTTCCTTTCTTTTAAATTTCAAGGGCATCTGGATGGTGTGTCTGTCTATCAGGGAACGAGGCTCTTGTTCCTTTTTTCTCTCTGCGTCTCCGGACGGCTTACCCAGATATGCATCTCCTGACCTGGATGTTAAATTCATAGTTTCACCAATGACATCAGCAAGGCCGGGACAACTCAAATAAAAAATGGTGTATCTGTATGTGTGTGTGTGTGTGTGTGTGTGTGTGTGTGTGTGTGTGTGTGTGTGTGTGTGTGTGTGTGTGTGTGTGTGTGTGTGTGTGTGTGTGTGTGTGTGTCATGGGGGGTGGGGTGGGCCATGGGGTGATTTTTCTGCCCCCGTAACCATGACAACCCTCATCTCTAGAGCGTTGGAAGGGATGGCGACTCACACTCAGGGAGAATCTGATGTCTGAGGTCCCCCTGATTTCTTTTGTTGTGCATTTATTGTCTCTCTCTGTGTGTGTGTGTGTGTGTGTGTGTGTGTGTGTGTGTGTGTGTGTGTGTGTGTGTGTGTGTGTGTGTGTGTGTGTGTGTGTGTGTCTGTGTGTGTGTGTGTGTGCGCAATTTAATTAAATTTCATTTGAGTTATTCAATTATAAAACATCCAAAATAATGCCAGGACTGGTCAAAACCTAATTTTAAAAATCTTTTTTTATTTTTTTTTATTAGAAAGGCCAGGTCAATTTTGAATTAAAATCATAGAGGCTTGCAAAATACAATCATAATAAATACTTTCTGTATATATTTTTGAATGAAGGCTTTATAAGCAAAACAGAATAACATATACTGTATTGTCTGAATTCTTACAGCATATTTAAGCGGAAAAACGGCTGAAGAGTGGTCTCTAATTGTCAAAATGATAGTATAATAAAACAAAATTGTATCTTTCCTTTCTCTCATCAAAGCAAAACTGTCACCAAATACAACATGCCTAAATTGCATCTACCAGCCATAAACATCTCTCAGATCAAATTCTATACTGCCATCTGTGAATTCATATTCAACGCAGCCCATCGTACGTAGGCAGGAATCCAGATAGGGGAATATGAATGTCAGAGGGAACATTTTAATCATTTGGCAGGGTTGGAAGCCCAATCTCCAAACATCCACATTTTGACACACAATCTCCCTCTCTCCTCCCGCCCTCCCTCCCCTCTATCCTCTGGTTTCATCATCTCATCTCACACCCTTCGTGTCTCAGGGACCTATTAAATCCCCCCTCCCTGCCTTACCAGTACACCTCTCTCTCTCTCTCTCCTCCTCTCTCTCAAATGTCACCTTCATTTTTCTGTTCATATTCTCGGACTGGAGCTCCCTGCAGATGGTTTAATTTTTCTGGTCCTCAGCACCACCTCCACTGCCCACTGTGGTCTTTCACAAGCCCACACTAGGCTAATGGCAGATAGCAGGGGGATGCTGGGGCCTGCCTGCCTGCCTGCCTGCCTGCCTGCCTGCGTATAAATGTGTATAACAAGATAGTGTTATGAGTGATATTGTTTCCCCTCTTTTCCTAAACCCTTTTTATGTGGGGGTCGTTTAAGAACAAGAACTGCACTTTATTTTAATCCTTTCAACCATCAACAAACTGACAAAATAACTGCTATCCTTATTTGCCCCCAACTGGATCAAAGTTTTCTTAACTACAATCTCATGTTGTTATGGATTAACTGTTCGTAAAAAAACAGCACTACAAATGGTTTGTGTTAGCGTCTGTACTCGCAGGCTTGTACGGTTTTGGCCGGGCAGAGTTCTTTGTCTGCCAGGCCTTGTGGAGTTGATCACACAGTCTGGTGTTGACCTCACTTTTTACAGAAAAACAAAACAAAAAATTATCACAATAATGAGGCGCATCAGTCAGTGCCTTTTCATCACATTTTCAGGAATGAAACCTATGTACCTTTGAGGATGGCATTTAGCATAAACAAAATCTGATTTTACATAAATTCTATGGTTTCAAGGATAATATTCTAATGTTTTTCTGTACAACCATGTAAAACATAACAAAAAAATATCAATTTAGCGATATGCCTGTACAATGGATCAGGAAGTGAACAATTTTCTGATATTAGTCCAGAAGTAGGGTTTTGTTGTACCGTGTCTTAATATTATGTTTTGAAAATGTTGTGCCTGGTTGGGTTCATCTTAGAATCAAAAGATAAGATAAAAGCGAGGAGATATTCGATAAGATAAAACATAGCTCTTCTGTTTTCGTCGCTCTGTCTTGTTTTTCTGCAGAACGCCGCTGTTGCCATCATGCGAACCTTGTTTTACGTAATAAAACATATATCGGTGGGAGGCAGAGATACCAAACACCTTTCTGTTAATGCTCCTTGATAATGTCACTTCGCTGCTTTAGAGTATTGTAGCTTACCTTTACTCTATTCCACCTCTCTCACTCACACACACACACACACACACGCACGCACACATGTGCACACTCACCGCAGGCTTTGCAGGCTCCAGCTGCTGCCAAGCACTGCATGAGGGCATAAATTGTTAGGTGTTGGCCAGTAATTCTAAAATGCAATCTTCTCTACTCTGTCCCTGCCATCTCTCTCACTCTCTCATTTTATTCTCTCTCTCTTTTTCTTCACTCTCCCTCTATTCTCTCTAAAGCGCCTTCCTACCTTGTTTGTCTCTTTACTTGACCTTTCTTTCTGCATCTCTGAATGTATGCTTATTTGGTTTTGGTTTTGTCTCTCCGTATGTCTGTCCTCTCTCTCTCTCTGTCCATCCCTCTCTCTTTATTACTGATAGTAGGAAAAGGTCACATGATAAATGAGTGGCAAAAGGTGTGTTAGGCTATAGCTCTGTTATTGCGCTGCTGAGTGGGGCCCCCCAACCCAAACCAAAGAGAAAACAGTGTCCCCATTCTGTATAATTCTGCATTACATTTCTACAACTCGGTGCAGAGAATTAAAGCGTGAGCATAAAGGGAAATGGAGAAAGACAAAGAAAGACAGACAATGGGGTGAGATATGGGTGAAAAGAGAGTGACAAATGGGGGAAGAAGCCATGTGAGTGGGAGAGAAAAAAAAACAGAAACAAGAAATTAAAAGAGAAGGAGGGACAGGGAGAAACAGAAAGACCCCACACCCCTCTCCCCTACCAGCTCTCCACAGCCCCGAAGAGATGGAGTCAGGGAGTATATGAAAAAGAGAATAAGAATGAGACAGAGAGATGGCAGGCAGTGAGAAAGACTATTTGTCTCCTCTCTTGACACAGTGGGATGATAATGCATTTTAATGACAAGACCTGAGACTGGTTTTATGAGAGGAGACACACACACACACACACACACACACAGAAACCAAGGGCACGGGAGCCATCACCCCTCGCACCCTCCTCTATCACTCTCTTAGCACTTTCTTCGGTCAAACCCAAGGAAGCAGCTCACCGGGCCAGACATCATTCCCTGTTCAGGCAGGGAATGAAGGAGTTCACAGTGAGAAATCAGCAGGAAACTATGGGAGAAGGCAATTTAGAAGCAATCAGAAGCAAATTTGAGGTGGATTAGACTGAGGGCTTATTGGAGCGGGGACCCAACGCTGTATCCATCTGTCTATGAGAGGCCTTCATCAGCAGTCATCTCCTGGCTGGCCAAATCAATCTCTCCTCCTTAGCCCTCTCCTCTCTCCTTTACCTCTTTCCTTTCTATCCACTCTACTATCCTTTCCTCTCTTCCACTTATCTCCCACTCCCCTCTTGTCCCACTCCCCGACATTTTACACTCAGGTTCAGTCAGTCGGTCTTATCAAGAACAAACTACAAAGATAGAATAGGTAAGCGAGTGTTTTGCTCAAGAGCACATCAACAGCCATGTGGCCAGTTGATTTGCTCCTGAGCACATCACAGAGCAGACGTTCAACCTATCAACCTATGATGTGTAGGCCGACAGCCACTAGGCCTCTTTACTATAACCATTCCCTCCGCTGCCTTTCTTTTTTATTTCCTCAGTGAGGGGGGGGGGGGAGAGAGAGAGAGAGAGAGAGAGAGAATGTGTCAGTGTATGTGCATGCTTGACCATACAGGCGAAATGTGTGTAAATGATGAGTTAATATGAAATCTGCAGCAAAGCACAGACTGTACCTTCAAAAAAAATTGTAGGACCCACAGTAGATATCTACTTGGAAATGAACTGATTTAGTCTCCAGACACTATTCGCCCAATTTCCTATATTATCTTCTCTCT
This sequence comes from Gymnocephalus cernua, assembly GCA_023631565.1. NCBI lineage: Eukaryota > Metazoa > Chordata > Actinopteri > Perciformes > Percidae > Gymnocephalus > Gymnocephalus cernua. Next base: position 15,604,222 of record CM042446.1, on the reverse strand, counting down.
ATCATTTACCATACATCAGTTATCATCCAGTCTCATTTATGAGGCCTATTTCATCTTTAGAGAATTCTCAGATGATAGAAAACTGATCTCTTCTGCTTTGGTATTACTTTTGACTATGGCCCAATCTCAGAGCGGGCAGAGCTAAAATTGCTTTAATATTCTCTCAGTTTCAGCGTGTTGCTGGCATAGTACTTCGTATTACAACAGGACAGTCATAGGGTTGACTAACAAGAAAAAAATCAAGTTTACTTTAAATGTTTAAACTTTATAAAGTAGACCCTGTGGGCTCTCATGCCCATGGGCAAGGCGTTGAAGTCCACAAGGCCAATGCCAGGGATGCTCAGTGGCCAACAAAAAACATCTGTGAAAGTAATTCCCAAGCGTGAGTGTGTGGGTATTTCATTAACCTCTAATTGCAGCAAGCCCCATGCTGTTAAGACTAATAACATTTGTATGGGTAATCCTTCTTGTTATATGAAACGCTCTGTTTGACTAAACTGACTTGCACACTTTGCAGAATTAATTGGTAAAATTAGCCGAAAGGATCAAGTTGAAGATCGAAAAAAGTTCACTTACAGTGAGTGTGTGTAAAGCTGTTTTTAGTCAGTTATCGGTCTGTCCTTTGGTTTTTTGCCATCCCTTTATAGATTGAATCACCGTGTCGTCGCGCTAACACAACAATCACTCACGTAGGTAGACAAACTTGTTTATTTCCGTTGTCTTTTCAGCCGTAACTGTAACATTTACAGATATATAGTTAAACACGGAGGTCTGACTTATCTGATGCTGCTGTGCTTATTTTCTGTACTGTGTTGCTTTGCTAGCATCTTTGATAAACCAAATACAACGTTACAAACAGCAACATCTCACTGCCAGTCGGTCCAACTGCTAGTTTTGGTGGTGTCTTTTTTTAACCATCAGGTAGCCTAAATTGTGGGGGTGGTACGGTTCACAAAACCCACGGTTCGGTTCGTATCCCGGTTTTAGGGTCACGGTTTTCGGTTCTGTACAGTTCTTGTTGTATTTTTTCTTTTAATCTTTAGCACTCCAGAAATATACTTCAGCATATGATATATAGCTTAATTATCCACAATGTAGAATACAGTATTAAAAAATTGTTACATCATGTAATCATGCACAAACTGAATTTGACTTGACTTTAAGCCCAAAGTAAAACTTTGGAAACTTTGTTTTGGGGAGAATAAAACTACTCTAGGCTGAGTTTTCCCAGTAACCTTACCAAAAAGTTCAGGATGCTGCAAATGTTGGTATAATATGAAAATGGCTGGTGGATTTAAGACAAAAAATAATAATTTATTGAATGAATCAAATTTGAACTTGTCTGTCAGTGGCTGGTCGATCTTCACATTGTTAATTAATTTCCTATCCTGGCCTGGGCTGGGACACACATTCATACGGCTTCTCTTCAGTACGTATTGGACTTTAACATGTCATTGCACTTACAATAACGAGCGTAGCTGTCCTCAATTTAGGTCATCATGTACGTCTCATCTCCGGTTTTTGTGTGTGCGCGCGTCAGTCGCGGGGGGAATGGAACAGCCGCTTCAGCGACTTTAGAGTGAAAAAAACGTCACAGTGTACACTGATGTTAAAATGTATACAGGTTGGCAGGACGGTCGGAAATGTTTTGCACAGTCTTTCGCTGTACGTTTTGTTGGTAACTTCAACCACATCTCTTCTTTCGCGCGAAAGGGAAACACACTGTCTGAGGTCACATACGTGCAGCTGACGGGCACGAGGCTACATTGCGAATGCGTCGAACCGTGCGACGCACACATGCTCCGAACCGAGACAAGCGGACTGTACGGTTCGGATGTTTTTTCATGAACCGTACCACCCCTAGTCCAACCTAACATTAGTAAAATTGTTGACATATGAAAGCATCAAACATGCATAGACGATGAATGAGATGAGAGTATATGCTGTTGTTCTTCGCCCCTTTTTGCTCAGCACCGTTAAATTGCACCGTACAGGACGCAAAAGTTTTCTACTCAGAAGTTATTGTTAACAGAAGTTGTGATTGGGTCTATATAATGTATGAGTATATTAGGGCTGGATGATATGGTTGAAAGAAACTATCAAGATATGGTTTGGATTATTTTCCAATACTGATATATATCATGATATACAAAAGAAATGCAAATAATGTGAAACGCAATAAACTGTTTTAACTAATTTTGTTGGTTTTTAATCACAGCTTGCTTGGGATCATTTATGTGGACAGCAAAATATGTTAATTATAACATGATCAACTCATAACACCATAACTTACCTGAAAGTCAATAAACAATAACCATAATGTGTTTCTGGTCAGTGGGCTCTAAGGTTACCAAAGCATATCTACTCTGCATTATCATGTGGTGTATGTAAATGTATGATTCTTCTTCTAGTTTGCCATTTATAGCTACAAATAATGAACATTTCCCTGTAGCTAGTGGTAAGGCCTCATGAACGCTGTGCATCCTTCTCTACGTGATGATTTGAGCTAAATGCTGGTGTCATTAGCAGACGTTGGCTCATAGCTGGGAGGCACTGGTCATGCTTAACGGTTAGCATTAAACTGCTAACGAAGCGCATGTGAAGCCATGCATACATGACATTTATTACATTAAACAACAACACCCGGGTGCTGCTTAGAGCAAGACACTGATCCCTTGTTGGATAATGCATAATTACCCCTGACGCTGTAAAACTGGTACAGAAACACAGCGCGCGCACACACACACACACACACACACACACACACACACACACACACGACGAGTCACCTTTACATAAGCACAGAGACACAGCCACTGCATTAGGATCATTTATAAACGCACATTGTGTCACACTCAGTCATGATGAAGATGCTTTGATTAAACTTTTTTATGCTGTATAGGTACTGTATTTGTGAATAGCATGTGGTGCGTGCTATGATCACACACATACACTAAAGATATCTCTCAAGGGAAGCACACCCTTATACATTTGTTCGAACATTTTAGTAAATTGCTTTTGAATATATGTATAAATATATGTAAAATTCTTCTACGGCTTGCATTTTTTCTAAAAAGTCAGGTTCAACATTTACTGTACAAATAAATGTATGAATAGATCTTAATTAACCCCATGTTATTAAGCCACATGTTGAAATACATTAATGTAAAGAGCTGTATAACATTTCAAAATAGAATGTAAATGGGAAAGTAAAACAATGTGTCTGATTGAGACAATATGTGGTTGAGATTATCTTTTTATTGTTTGATAAATTAAGAAGTTTGTAATTGAAGATTGTGTGCAACTTTTAATGATACTGTTTTTTGTTTTTTATCTCTGTAACATTTTATTGTCCCCACTCTTCAAGATCTGTGATAGATAGATAGATAGATAGATAGATAGATAGATAGATAGATAGATAGATAGATAGATAGATAGATAGATAGATAGATAGATAGATAGATAGATAGATAGATAGATAGATAGATAGAGTTAAACACCGCATCTTTAAAAAACAGCATCTAAGATGTAGACAGATTTGCATGTTGCTAAGTCGTAAACATTGTTTGGTTATCAAAAGGATCCAAAGCCAGCCAGCTCGGGGTTAAAGAGATCCCTATTTCTTTGTATGCCTTTGGGCTACAGTGATAGTGATCTCCTGCTGAGATGGAATTAGCCATAAACTCATTTGCAGTGCCATGACCCGGATTATGGGAAAGGTGGGTCATGGCAGATATGACAATGTCCTTATTAATATTCAATAAAACAATGGAGGATGATACGCTGAAAAATCAAAGGCTCAGCAGGTGGGGACTCGTGTAAGTTCTGTTAGCATTGAAAAAGATAAAGGATTACTGTGGTGATTATCACTATGTCCACTATAAGAACTACTCAAACAACAAAGCAAATGAAACGATACGACCCATTTAAACAGACAGTAAAAGTTGAACGTGGTCTCAGAAATAAGTCACTTGGAGTGCAGTAAATGATATATTCTCTGTATAAGTTTCTTCCATTCTAAGAGAAAATGCTAACATTTTTTATAAGGAGAAAAAAAAATGGTCTCCTTTTTATATTCATTGTTCCATCTCACGTGCAAAACAACAAATCCAAAAATGTAGTAGTATACTTTTTATAAATGACAGTTACATGTGCCACCTCAATTGAGACAGTTTAAATATCTCGGAGAAGCAGATTGCTTCCAGTCAAGTCCTGCCTACAATATATTTGCGATGCTGCATATTCATTATTAAAGAATCACCGGATGTTTGCGCGAGACAGAGGACGGAAAATAAAAAGAGGTAGGGAAACAGAGAAAGAGTGTGCATATCATGTGGAGGCCATTATTTTTGGCGTGCTCCAAGGCTGGGAGAATTAGAAAATATCATTCTGTCAGGGTGATTTGATAGCGCGATGAAAAATGTCAGAAGTGGAGATGACAAATCATGGTGCTGAGGAGAGGGGACTGGGAGACAGGGGATGTCATTTGTCATGAGTGCCATTTGACTGCACCACTCTCCTCCTCCCTCCCTCTTCCACCCTCCCATCTGCCTACTCTTCCACATCTCACCCTTTCTCTCGCCCCCCCCCTCACTCCTTAACTTCCTCCTCTTTTACCTCCTCCGTTGTCTGCCTCTCGCTTTCTTTCTCTTTTCATTGCAATGATCTATTTGAACCCATTCTACCATCTCTCATCTTTTTCATCCTCCCTCTCATGCACCCTTACTTTGCCCGTCTCTCTCTCCAGATTACCGGTTTTCCACCTACTAACATTAACAGCAGTACAGTATTTCTAACTTTGTAAAACTTTCAACCATGTCTGACTCAGCGCAAAAGAAAGAAATCAGATGTATTTATAGGTTTTGTTTTCCGCTTCTTGTCATTATTCAAGATTAACTTTATTGTCCCTTTTCCTCCGCTCCTCCCACTTCTTCTTTTCCCCCCTCCTCTTCCTCCCAGAAATCTCTGTTCTCGTTGAATGGCTTCTAGTGCAAGGCGCACACACATACCTAGACATGAAGCACAAACCCACACACTTCATATAAATACATACATACACACATATGCACGGTCCAAATGTCAAGCCTGGTGACATTTCAGCATTGTATCTTGTGTGCGCTCTCTTTCTGATCTTGAAAAAGGTTAGTAATGCACCACAAGTTGCACTGCAAACATTGCAATCCAATAATTTTAGTTTAAGGCAGCTGGCAAAATCTGCAATTAAAAAATGTGACATGTGGCGACTGACCCGAAGAACAGAAACGCAATGAACTGATCACACTAAAATCACAAATTCAACTGTACATATTGTTTGATCCTCTGTCCAGTGCAACATAATTTGCTGTGATCATTAGGAATACACTTGAAAAATTCACTCATACTCCTTTTTATCCTGCTGATTGTCTCGGTGTCTCCCTCATTGCCCTCAATTCACCCTCTCTCCTACAGTATCTCCTGCCCTCCTTCCCTCAAGTCCCCTCCACCCCCTCCTTTTTGTCCCTCCTTGGCCCATCAAACCCCTCCTTTCACTGTAGCCTCAAGGTGCTATGTATCTGTCTCTCTCTCTCTGTGTGTGTGTGTGTGTGTGTGTGTGTGTGTGTGTGTGTGTGTGTGTGTGTGTGTGTGTGTGTGTGTGTGTGTGTGTGTGTGTGTGTGTGTGTGTGTGTGTGTGTGTGTGTGTGTGTGTGTGTGTGACAAATAAAGAGAGAAAGAAGGAGCATACAAGCATGCATGAATGTGTGTAGACTTGGGTGTGTGCATGTGTATATATATATGTGTATGTATATTTGTGGGCATTTTTGCATCAGGAGGGAGGCAGGGGGCATGGGAGGGGTAGGGAGATGGGGGTGGGGGGTGTTGCTTTGTTGGGTCTGGCCATCCTCAGTGTAGCGTGGTCTGTAGCACCGTCCAGGGTCTTAATGCTGGGGTAATTAAGGAACAGCTTCAAGGTTGCATGGACACAAGACAATCCAGGCCTAATGAAGTATCGATCGGCCACATAGGGGCCCATGCTTGGACTAAGGCAAGCTGACATTCATTTAGAGCAGGGCCACTGCAGGGAAAGCAAACACACAGACACACACACACACACAAAAGCAGGCTGATGACAATATAAGAGACTCAACGGCACTCAGTTTTAATCACATGGGAAACAATGAAGAGCCTCGTTTAGAGCTGCTGGGTTTATCTGTCTGTCTGTGTGTGTGTGTGTGTGTGTGTGTGTGTGTGTGTGTGTGTGTGTGTGTGTGTGTGTGTGTGTGTGTGTGTGTGTGTGTGTGTGTGTGTGTGTGTGTGTGTGTGTGTGTGTGTGTGTGTGTGTGTCTCTCCATCTCCCTATCACACTCTGAACAACCAATAGGAGGCTCAAAGCAACCTCCCACTGAAAACAGTACTGATTATACCAATGATGATTATGGTGATAATGATCGTCCTGCCATCAGCCCGGTCATTACTGTCTGTTGTATAAAGACAATGTGTCACACCTTACAATCAATGTCATCACAGTTTTTTGAAGGAAATCTTTTTTTTCCAACAGTAGGGTAATGACCCAAATCACATTATCTCAACCTAGTATATGTACATTTAAATTTTCTTTAACAATCTCATCCAATGCAACTTAAGCTTGGGCTGCACAACATGATACCCATATAGATTCACTTAATAAAAGGTCGATCTGTCAGTAGAGCAGCTCCTACATTTGCCTTGACGTCATCATCATAAGTGCTGTCTTTTCTTCAATGAAGTTAAATCCAAGCTAAAAACAATAAACCCGTTTCACCTTGTGTCCTGGGCATTTCGTCGACAGTGTTAGTGAATCACACTGAGTAAAAAGGTACATTTGCGGTCGAGTCCTGCTCAGGGACGCTTTGACCCGGTACATGCCGGCACAGTGGCCAGAAATCACACTGGTGACTTTTTTTTTTTTATTTCATTTTGTTATTTTTTTGAAACGGTCTCCATTCATATATGCCATTTAAAAAAGTATGACATGTGCTCTTGAAACTTTTCCCATGAAAGCTTTATATGTGCAGCAGCGGGACTCGGCTGGGGTAATGTACACTGTGTTCTTTGGACTATACCTTTCATTCACTGCTGCATGCTGTCTACTCACAGGCCTACAAATCATATTCCATTACAAAAGTTGCAGCTGTCAAATTGACTTCACTATTGTTGCAACAGTGACAGTCAGATATGTGATATCTGTACATAGTTAGTGAATAGGAACCAACTTTGTACAAAATCAGAAATCTATCTGATCTATCATCCCACATGAAGCTCTCTGACCTTAACTGACTTCGATCTGTGTGTCTGTCGATGCTTTTGTGCATGTGAATATGTATGTGTGTGTGTGTGTGTGTGTGTGTGTGTGTGTGTGTGTGTGTGTGTGTGTGTGTGTGTGTGTGTATGTGTGTGTGTGTGTGTGTGTGTGTGTGTGTGTGTGTGTGTGTGTGTGTGTGTGTGTGTGTGTGTGTGTGTGTGTGTGTGTGTGTGTGCGTGTGTGTGTGTGTGTGTGTGTGTGTCCGTCCATAGGGTCCACTGTTACAGTTCCCACCTCAGCCAGAGGCTTGGTGATTATGTCTCTGATTGACATATGCTTGGATTCACATCTATTGGCCTACTTCTGCAATGATTGAAGACTTGACTTCTCATCTCCAGACAACTTGATCAAGGCAGTAATGGTCAGACAATCAGACTGACAGACTGAGACAAAAGAATAAAGAGGAGAGAGAGAGAGACAGAGACACAGAAAGGACGGGTTGAACATGAATGATCTTGATTATAATGGGTATAAGTGCTGTTTTTCTTAAAAACCTTGATGCTAAGACCTTAAATCTCCCTCTCCCACTCACTCTCTCTGTTTCTCTCTCTCTCACACACACACACACACACACACACACACAAATCTGAGTATAACTTTGCCATTATAACATTCATAATTGCACAAAAACTGCCCTGCTTGCTCTCTCTACTCCCACGACAATAGAGCTACATGTTCAGAGCCTATTATTTATCGTCCCTTTTATTCAAATGTATTTAAATGAGAAATGTTTAGATCCACTCTGCGCTGGCAAAACAGTCTAATGCTGAGAGCTGCGCAAAGATGGGGCACTGCTGTCCAACTTATATCTATAACCATCATTTTAAGGACACAACCCCACTGTCACCCCTGCAGTCCAAGCAACTTTTAAACCTGCTGTTAAAGCGCTGACTTCACATTACTATGCCTCCCCCCTCCCTTGATCTGGCGGCGTACTGTGAATTTTTGAGTAGCGCCAAAATGCTCTCATTTTAACTGATCGCTCCAATCATATGCAAATGTAGCAGGCAGGTGGGGGATATCTTTCAGCGGTAATTGGCGGTTTTCTAATGGAGACTTCGGGTGTCAGTTGGAAATATGTTTTAAGCCTTAATGAGTTTTGACGGGTCAGATCAGAAAGCGTCTAGCGTGCAACTGTGTGTATGCGCCTGTGTGTGTGTATGCGCCTGTGTGTGTGTGTGTGTGTATGCCGCCACGCTGAAACCTGATGCATTTTTAAACAGCACCAATTACCCCACATAGTGAGTTTTACGGAAATATTTTTATTGTGTAATACCTGTCACGTATAGAGACATCAGCATTCATTAAACTCACAGTCACAGCCAGGTGACATCCAAGGTAATTCAGAACAAAAGGGGAGAGCAACTCAAAATGGATGCTAAATGCAACTGACTCGGGAGGGTCAAATATAACCTTTCATATGATAATCGCATCTATGCACTCACACCAACTTCATAAAACCCATTTCAGATGTTTCATAAAAATGTTAAATAAAATACCAAAGGACAACGGATTTTCAAAGTGAGTAGTAGTTTTATGTTTGAAAAAAAGATGCATTAGAAAAAAACATTATACAGCTACAGATATGATAGGACTGTTATCACGCGTGTCATGGATGCATAAATACTAAGCCTGGCTGGTACGTTATACATTGATTCAAATATATCGGGCGGTTTCTGTCTGTGAAGTTAAGTGTCCATAGCCTAACCATGATACAAGTTTTCCCACAAAACATTCAGCAATTAGTCATTTTTGCATTGGTCAAAATGCAGGGACATCCACAATCTCCCATTAATATGCATGTGTCGCTATCCCTGCAATTTACAAAGCAACTTATCATTTTTGCCCGGCAATAAAAGTGCAGCAGAGGCAACAGATTGCTTTGACACTCCAAGTGGTTTAAGATTTATTGTGCATAATAAACACATGAGCAGGTTTTGAATGAAATCATCCAATGCATCTACATCTAGTTTTACTTTATCTGTAGTGGGTGCATGTATAAACGAATGGCTCAGTAGACGGTGGTACTGCACTCTGATAGATCGTAAATCATGTGAATTATAAATCACGGTTTGTTTGGACGTACAGGATGGGGGCTGAGGAGTGAGACTGCTGTCCAGTTTATAAAAGCGTGCATTAATAAGAGATGCCCTCCTGGGTGGTCGTAAATACAGGAACATGAGGTGGTAGCTGATGATTTGGGTTTGGAGAATCAGATGATGACTGATTCTGCAGAGGGAATGGCTGCTGGAGTTTTCTCTTCTGGCATTAAAGGGCAATCTTAAACATTATAGTCTTGGATGCCAAATCAGTATTTGTGTTCAGCAGTAGCTCTTTCACAAAGCTGCACTCCAGGGAGCTGAGAGAACGACAAGGTGACTTAGTGGACTCAAAGACTGTTAAGTCAAGTGTCATTGTATTCTGAGAGTTATAAACCAGAACGTCATATGGCGTGTTCAGTGTGGTCATCTCATCTCCATTTGAAAGTCACATTGACAGTGTATGAGTTCACTATCAGTAGGATGGGTTTTTTTTTTCTCTTGTCAATGCGTGTGTCCCGTGTCTCATAATTCCATTTTAAGGATGCATAATAAGGTAAAAAGTGTTTATCAACTGCTCTGCAGCACCAGCACACAAAACAGCAAGAGGAAATTCACACACCAAAAAGCTTTAGTATGGTTAATCTAATTCAACTTTCATGACTTTTGTTATTTATTTTAAATGATGCATCTTTGTGTCACTGAGTGCAAATTGATAATTGCTAAAGATTATCCTAAAGGTTGTGGAGGAAGTTGATATCACTGAATGCTGCAGCCGACAATCAAGTCTCCCTGCGCGTCCAAAGAACTACAAAGAATGTATTTAGCAGTACTTTGCTAAACAAACCTCCATGTCAATTTATGCTATGTGGAAAAAAAAGTAGGCCAGCATAATCCTTTAGCACAAAACCAATCTGGGAGATCTGAAGAGTACGTGATTAATTCTTTGGTATTAATCATGTAATTCTTTCATATAAAACAAAGCTTAAGCCTTATTTGCTAAGATATTTGACCTTGGCGGAGAGTTAAGACATTACAGCTTGGATTTAAAATGCATCTAAAGATTAAAAATGATGGTTGACTATTACTAAAGATTATAAACCCAAGGAAAATTGCTTTTTCATTTTCAAACAAAACTGATTTTAGAAGGGAGCTGCGGGGTCAGGTGGTATGTGAGGCGACAACTTTAACTGGGATACTGCATATTTTCTGATGGATAGGAAGGTTATATGGAAGACGTGCGCTTTTCATTTATTTTTTCATAATTTGCCCCACACATTTCTCTTTTTTACCCAGGCACGGAAATTAAAGTAATACCCTTGTAAAAGAAACCAGATTTGTTCTAAATTTATGCTCCACTGCTTGAGGCTACGCGGCACCTCAGACACACAGAGTTTATTTGATCTCTGCTCGTTGAGGGGAAAAAATCCTTTATGACTATCAAATGTGTCTCACTCTTTCCCCGTGAATCTTGTTTACCGATGCTGCCGTGTGTTTATCTGTGAATGAAAATGACTCTGGAGACACCATGCACTCCTTTGCCCCAACAGCCCACATTTTCTTTCATTTCATGGTCTTTACAGAGAGTGGGAAAAAAGTAAAGTGAAAGTACAAGGTCCTTTTCAAAGACAACGGTTTTATAATTCATGCTGAAGTTAGACGCAGGTCTTCAACTTGAACCAGGGGCCCTGCAAAATGTTTTATTTAAATTCATTGGTCAAACAGTTCATATCTTGGGGGTCCCTTCAATAGGAACTCGTTTTCTATTCATATAAGTACAATAATCATCAAATAAGTAAACAACTTCCCTCAGTGCAAGAAACACAAAAGCTTTAGTGCAGGTTATGCAACAGTCCATAATGTCATTGCTGTTGAACACCCACACACTGCACCACGCACTCATTATAACTTGCCTGTGATCAGTCCTGTGAAGAACATCTTCACTGAAACTTTTATAAAATGGCCGACAGCAACCTGGTTTTATAAAATGTTCTCATTTATCTATTTCATAATAGTAATACTTGAATCCAAGTCTTGGCAAATACATTTTTAATCATTTGTCCTTAACATTAATATACCTTATTTTACGCGCTGATATGATGCAAAATGCAATGTTGTCTTGAGAAGGTTATCATAAATTAAAAAGCAGCCTATACAAATAATAAAGTATAACATTCAAGTGTGACCTTTGGCCTGGTGCACTGTAAGCATAAGCCCTATGAAATAATAGTTAGGGTAGGGTGATTATTATTTTACGTATTATTTGGATTGAAGATTAAATAACTGCTATGTTAACATGAATATGTTAGATTTGGCTCTGCATTCAGCTGATGAGTTTGATAATGACGGATAAAGCACAAAATATCATTATTATAGTGGAGGTTATTATAGTGTTCCTCCTCTTAGGGAGTCAGTGCTGTAAACAGAAGGATTAAAGATTAAGTCGGCTGGTAATAGGGCTCCATTTTAAGATACCACTGAGAAACGTCACTTAACCTATAAATTGCCAACTTTCCATTCAGATAACGGAACCTTGTTTTTGTTTTTCTAACAAAAAAAAAGTTGTCCCATTAATTTCAGCTGACATTAACTTTGGCTCTCAAAGTCTTGTTTCTTTCAGATGTTGGGGGTTGACTTTGAAGGATGGGGCATTTGCGGTATAAAAAAGCGGGGCCTGGCCTCTGAAGCAGATGAGCCCAGGGGACAGCTCGACACGACACGCACTAACAACTTGTGTTGACCTTGTGGCTCTGGGCAAAAGGCCTTCAAGGTGTATGCAAAAGCCGCGCAGAGAGCTCAAAAAGAAGGGTCTGCTTTTGAAGTGAAGTGAGGTGTGTGTGTGTGTGTGTGTGTGTGTGTGTGTGTGTGTGTGTGTGTGTGTGTGTGTGTGTGTGTGTGTATATAGGGGGGCAGCGGGCATTTTTTCAAAAGCAACCAAGGATACCCATAGGCCTGAATTCTATGAAGCTCTTTGATATGGGCGTCTCAGAGTGTTTATAATTACAAACAAACCAGATCATGATTAAAACATTGCTACAGAGCACAGAGGTGGCCGGGGAGAACTGATCTGACCGTGTGTGTGTGTGTGTGTGTGTGTGTGTGTGTGTGTGTGTGTGTGTGTGTGTGTGTGTGTGTGTGTGTGTGTGTGTGTGTGTGTGTGTGTGTGTGCCTACAGTGTGTGTCTATGAGCATGAGCTCGGCACCGAGCAACAGAGGTGCCCTTAGATCTCATGTTGACATCATCAACTGTCGCCAATGTGAAGGCGAGCCGTAATGACATGTGATCGGCATGTCACACCTGGCGGGCTGACAGCCAACAGCGCTCGCGTCTCTCAGCATGTACATTATGTTTGTGTGCAAACAGTTTCAAACAGAGCATGTTTCAAAGGGAAGACTAATCCTCAGAAATGAGGCATGAGATCAATATTCCCATGTTTAATTGGATGGCAAATGATTTGGCTCAGAAATAGTCGGCACGACATCCCTCTGTCATGGCAATATAGGCCCACATGTCTGCCAATTTGACTCGAGGAAAGCGTGTACGAAAAAGGCAGACAGGCAGACGGACAGACAGACGGAGAAAGTAAAAAGAGTGGAATTGGGACTTGACTTCAAAGTGTTAGGACGTTATGATTGCTCCAGCCATTTAAGGAGTGGTTGGGGAGAGAGGAAAACCTCAGGGGGTCCTCCCATCATCATATGCCCCACTTGCCGCTGTGATTTGGTGATTTTTGTCCGGAAGCCATGTTTTGAGAGGAGCAGGAGGGAGTTTGGGAGGGGAAGGGAGGGGAGGGCGGTTGAAGGGGCTGAAGAGAAAGAAGGGGAGGAAGACAAGGACAGAAGGAGCCAGGAAAAGAAGATGGGTGGGTGGGGAGGACCACTGTCAAATGGTTGAGGTGTTACCATGGCGACAGTAATGAAGGGTCTCAGGACACCCTCGGGGGATGGAGGAGGAGGGGCTTGGGCAGGGGTGGAGGAGGGAGAAGGGAGAAGAGAGAGTGATGGTGAAGGGGAGTCAGAAATTGAAAGCTGGAGATGGAGAAAATATAAGAGGCCTGCAGGCTTTTTTTTCCTTTTTTTCATGCTCAGACAAACTGACTATGTTGACACACATTATGCTACAATGCTGTCATAGAAATGTTCTCTATGATGTGTTGTTAACATTCACACATCACATAATTCTGTGTAAACTGTTCAGAAAAAGCACAACTCTGGTGTGCTTGCAGGGTTGTCTCTATTGCAACTGAATGCAATCTAAAGAATACAAGAGTTAATATTGAGTAAAAAAGTAATCATGTGTAAAATGTCAATATGTTGTAACTGGAATAAGTCTTAGTTTATATAAATGTACCATTTATCATCCCACATTATATTTCCTGTATGTTATACACATCCGTGGTAAAAGACAAAAAATACTCACATAGCCTATTTTTTTAAAAACCAACCACCATTAGAAGCACTGATTAAGACCACATTTTAGTCTCAAGAGGCTTTATTTTGAGGAACCCTTCTACCTTCACTACCTTCCTCTACAACAGCAGCTCTCACACCTGTTCCAGTCAGAATCTTTGTTTCAAGGTTCTCACCTTTGCAGACTTCACTAGTGTTTGCTTGAAATGCCTATAATCAGGGTTTTCCCTGCCTTTATATGGCTTAGGCCCACCAGTGTAGCGCATTTGAGCACTACCTGAGTGTATACATGTAAAAACAATGTGTAGAGCATCTGGATAAGCCAACGCACAGGAAGGGCGTCCGCTCATTATCTTCTGCACACGTGCCACATGATGGTTCGCTTACACAGTGGCACAAACAGTGACACACACACACACACACACACACACACACACACACACACACACACACACACACACACACACACGCCAGCCTGCCTGTTGCGCACACAGCGGCAGTTGCAGCCCACAAGTTGGCGAGTGAGAGGTGGAGAGAGAGAGGGAAAAAGAGAGAGGGAGGTGTTAAAAGAGTAAATATAAAAGTAAGGTCACTTGATAAACAATATGAGCAATTAACAACTATCTTTTTTTTAATCTTTAAAAAAGTTTCATAGTGTTTTTCAAAGCTTTGCTTGTATAGGTACTGTATTGAGAGATACATACAGAACAAAGAAAGTGTACCTGTGCAGTGTGCACACAGTCACATGGACACAGGCACACAATCACACAGTGGATCTTAAGCAGAATCAGATACAGTATGTTCAGTATGTTAATTATGCATGGAAACTGTCTATCAGTTCCATGAACTCTAGCTCGGGAGTTAAATGGGCCGCGGTCCTGCTGCTGGTGAGTTCCCACATGTCAAAAGTAGTAATATATTTTAATGAGCCTGCATCTCAGGGTGAGAAACTAAACTTGGGCTGAAAAAGATGAAGAACCTCTGGCTTAAAATAAGCATGACTTCTCCAATCCAGGGTGGCCCACAAATTAAATTTACAGAACGCCACATGTCTGGGAAAGTTTACCCATTGTTAATACACGGTGTATAGCATGTGTGTTAGATCAAGTAGCACGCAGTGAAGTTTAACGGCTATTGTTACTTTACCATGTGGTTTGTCATTGTGGCCAAAAAAAGACAAATTATTTAAAAATGTATATTTTTTATTTCATCTATTGATCTCTTGATATAATACATGACAGTATATAAAATATGTATTGCTTTGTTAGTCTAACAAAGTTTAACTTACTGTCTCTGACTGCAGAGTGATGATCCATAAAGATGATCAATAGAAAAACAAAAGACTAAGCTTATGATCAAGATGGACATACTGTGGTTTAATAATAAATGCATACAACTGATTTATAATTTACTTACAACTGCAACACACTTTTGATCAGCATGCCTGTAGAGGGAGATTAAAGCCTCTAGCCTACAAACATTGCATCTTATGATTAGTAATGTGCTCAAGTATCTATGTCCAGAGGATAAACCAAACAAATAGGTGTTAAAAAAAAACAAGCACAGAAGAAAAACACAGAAGAAAAAATATATAAATATGTTATTGCGATAATATGCATTTTCTTTTGATTTAATATAATCAGATGTGCATTTAATGCTGCCTGTAAAGCCGTCTAAGAGCCAATAATCTTGCCCTGGAGGTGATCTTTAGCTGAACTTGAGCTGATCTCACTGTGTGGTCTCAGTAAAAGTCTAAACAGATCCACACGGCTCTCCTCAGCCTGAGATCCCCCATCGCTCATCGATAGAGTGATCAATGCGTGGACATGTGGGTATTGACTAGGGTAATGATGATAGCTGCACAACCACACAGCCCCCCCCACACACACACAGCCCCACACACACACACGGAAATACAGTATGTGCACACACATAACATACCTTAGACTGGCTCACACAAATGCAGTCTTGCCGAACTGAAGAAAAGGCAACTTCAGAGCAGAGATGGATTCACACTGAATGAAAAGAACTTAATGTGTGCGCGTTAGTAAGTGCGTATGAACTGTGCATGTACATTATGTGTGCTTGTGTGTGTGTGCACGTGCGTGTGTGTGCGTGTCATAACAGATAAACAGCACCCCTCTTGTCAATGGCTATTATAGACTTTGCAAGGCACTGCTTTATTTGCTCTATAGTGACCCTGACATGGCTGTGAGTGACATTCATCGACTAGCTGACCCAGACTGACTCAGACCATAAGACAGACAATTTGACTCCATCAGTCACTTGTTTCCTGCTTTGATTCTCTTCCATTGCAATTGTGACAATATATTCCCTCAAACAGAAAGAAAGACATTTCTGCTGCTTTTTTAAGAGTCCATTTAAAACAGTTGGCCTCGACTATGAGTGTGGACCAAAAGAATAGGTTGTGGGTCTGTTTTTTTGGCAGGTCCCCACTGGACAAAAGAAGCAATATATTTTAATGAGCCCCAGCCCCGTGATAAAAGATTAAATTACTCATTTATGTTCTGGAAAAAAAGTTGAGAGACCTCTGCTCAGACAGGGTCAAAAAGGATTGAGTTTTAGAGCATTGTTTTATCCTACTTGGCGATGAGGAAGTATGCTGTTCTCCTTCAACGTTGGAATTGAATTAAACAGTTAGCTTAACTCTTTCTTCACTATTTCTCCAAACATCAGGATTTTGTGGTGTCTGGCAGGACTTAAATGCAGGAATCCAAATCACTTTTCCATTCAGGTTAAAACAAGCCCTAAAAAAAATCATTTGAAAACAGTATTTCACCCTGCTCTGAAAAAAACAAAATAGAGACCTAAGAAGCAAAATAAAACAAGCCATTTGTAATGTGCAAAAGGTGAGCATTGATCACCAATCAGAAAATGCCCTCATAGCAAAAAGGAGGGCACCCTAATTCATTAAAATAATCTCGGCATGTATTCATGTTTGTTTGAGCCGTGACACACATCAAGGCATTGTTCAGGGAGGCCCAATAAAAGCAACACTGACTTAACAGGCAATTGTGTCTGTCTTGCTGCGAGCGCACTCTTAGTCACAGACAGTGAGTTTATTGGGCGGATCAGTGTCAGGAGCGTGCACACACACACACACACACACACACACTTTAATAAGCCCACACTTTAATTTAGACCCCGTCACTACAATGAGGCTTCAAACATCAGACAGCAAATTGTTCTTGTTCAATGAAAAAAAACATCCTGTCTTCTTGTCTGGAAAGAAAGACTGGCGGACAAAACAAAAGGAGGAGGAGTGTGTGTGTGTGTGTGTGTGTGTGTGTGTGTGTGTGTGTGTGTGTGTGTGTGTGTGTGTGTGTGTGTGTGTGTGCGTGCGTGCGTGCGTGTGTGCGTGTGTGCGTGTGTGTGTGTGTGGGGGGGGGGGGGGGGGGGGGCAGTGGATGTGCAGCCATGTGTGTGTGCATGAGGGCATGGATTTGTTCTCTATGTGTGCAAGCACGCCTGTCTACTGTGTGTGCAGAGCAGGGACAGGGAGTTGTGTGTGTGCATCCACCACCTTGCACACCTGGTGCTTCTACATATTTATGTACACATGTGTGTGTTGCTGTGTGCTTATGCATATGTGTGTACTTGTGCATGTTTCAAACTATCAGGCAGGCGAGTAAAGTGCAAGAGTACTCCAGGCAGGAGTGTGTGTGGGTGTGTGCATGTGTCTGTGTGTGGGAGGGGAGGGGGGGGGGGGGTTCAATGTCTCTACAGCCTCTTGAATATGTTCAGTTAAATAAGCCGATTGTTCTTTAAAAGCTTAATCAAACCCTAATTAGCATAGCTGTAATTGCACTTGCCTCGTGGCTGTGGCCCATTGACATGGATTCCCATGTTAATTATTGTAATTGCCTCGCTAATGCTATGAATACTTCAAAGTTATGCAAATTGTGATAATGAGTAATCCACAAAGTGTTTGAAATGGCTGTCATACACACGTTGCACGCACACACGCAGAGGACAAGCTGATTGTGAATTGTTGGATATGTTTCTTTATGGTGGTAACCAACACACAGGTGAAGATAGAACACACATTCAGACATATTGAACACATGTACACTAACACACACGAGTTAATACAAAGGGACACACACAGGCACTAACATTAACTAACATCCCCCCCCCCACCCGCCTACACACCAACCAACTCTCAGATCAAAGTGTTAAATCATAAAGATGAGAAGCTCTCAAAGAGTCTAACTCTTCAAGCAGGGTGGTGGTTGTATTAGTACAAAGAATTAATGAGGGCGCACAAATACACTCACCCGCTCACTCACAAAGTCGCGCACACACACACACACACACACACACACACACACACACACACACACACACACACACACACACACACACACACTCAATGGCAGAGACGCAGCATGTCGGACTATTCTATGGACTAATTACCATTGGTTCATCTTTCTCATCTCTCTTACTCACTCACTCCCTCTCTCACAAATGCACACACATATACACACACATCAATGAAGGCCTGTTGACTGCTGTAATCCCATGCTAATACTCCAGGGAGTCAAATCAATGTGACCCCACAGTCTTTGTGCATAAAGCGGCACTATAATGAGGTTGGTGTTGGAACACACAAACACACACACACACACACACTTTTGTATAAAGGTTGATCTCTCACTCTCTCAAAGTGAAGATTAATGACTCAGTAAATGACGGGTCTCTATACAACTGTGTGTTCGTGTAGTGCAAAGAGAAAATGTAAGAAGTCTATTTGCAAAATATAACAAATGTCAACAGTGTGCAGCTGCAGTCATAACACCATCACTAACAGACATTAGTAGTAGGGGGCGGAGGGGGTAAGAGCCCGACGTTTCTTAACTTAATAGACAGTGTGGGCTATTTCTGTTTGAAATGTATTCCTACTTAAACTGAATTGCATATACCACACAATCCTAAAAGCTCGATTTTATATACATTCAAGTTCAATTGCATTTTTCTCGCATGTGCTTTTTAATAAGCAGACATTCAACTGGGCCAAGTATAGCCAAGCATATTTGCATAATGCGTACTGTACACTGCTGTAGCTATTTGGACACTTGCAAGTGCAATAACCCCGACATGCTAAGAATGAATAAACTAGGGAACAAAAGGCAACACGTTTGATCCTTACCCTTGTATGCATAAATTAAATGCAACTCTGGTAAGAGTAGAGTTTGTGCCTATAATTGCATCACTAGATTGCTTACAGTTTTGAGAAAGCAGTATATATTTAGTATATCACGCAGTACATTAATCAATGTAGAACATACAATTCCCACGTTGTAATAACTATTATAATATCATGCCTTTACGGTTAATTTGTTTTCTTTTTCCTTTTACTGAACTTCTTTTTTGTAATACTGTAGATGAAAAATACATAGCAAAAGCACTTCTTTATCAATCTTGTGTGCCAACCTATTGTCATTATTGTAATATGCTGTGAACAGCAGCAGCAGCAAAAAATCTAAAATGTGTTCCAACAGGGATGGTCACTGTGGTGTTGATGGGGACAGCAAAGAAAGAGGGCACAATCATATACATACATAGACACATGCGTGTCTCTCTCACACACACACACACACACACACACGAACATACACACACACAGTCCACATGGACAGCTCCCAGGAGAGTGCCACTACAACTTCCACCACTTTATTATTGGTCAATTTGGAGGCTTCTTTCACAGGGGTGACATGGCTTAGGAGATGTCACAGCCCAACCAATCAATACCACTCTGAAAGCTCAGGACCCACAGCCAGAGTGTGTGGTTGTGCACGCGCATGTGTGTGTGTGTATGTGTGTGAGTGGCTGAAAGCTGCAGCAGCTGCGGCTGGACTCTACCCTTCTGACCTGTTTACCGGACAATAATTACATGGGAAGAGACGTCCGTCCAGCTCCTGCTGACCAGCTCGACTAATGAAGTAAAACACAGACAGATAAAGATAAGGGATAGACAGAGACAGTTAGATGGATATATAGAGAAAAAGATGGACAGATATATACATACATACATATATATAGTTGCGGTGTCCTTGTGCTACTGATGCTTTATATCTATTTGTTTGTTTGCATATGTGCACGCAGGCCTGTGTGCCAGAATATGCCCGTGTGAATGTGCATTCATGCACCTCCTGCACATACCTATGTGCACTTTGATTTACCATTGCCTGTGGCAGGATAGGCCTGGCTAGTGGATGAACAAGCCTCACAGCGTGTAAGCAATCCCAGGCGCGAGTTTCCCTGACAAACCTATTGATTCTATGGATTTCCACCCAAAGTTGTGATAATGATACATCATGGGCGGATTTGGCAGGACAGGCTGCTGGGAGAAGAGGTGGCAAAGCAATTTGCAGCTATAAAGACTAAGGGGGGACTCTGATTACTAAAACCCCAACGAAACAAAAAGAGAAGGAGAAATGTAGCCCTCCATCTCTCTGTCCATCCCTATATCCCTCTCTCCTTGGGTGTCTTGTTTCCTGGTGTGTCGATATGGATGTATGAATTTGTTACAGATGGATCCGGCACAATGGATTGGCTTTGCTGCTTTGTTAAGGATAAGGGTTGCGCAGGCATCATAGACTTTGCTGTGCTTAGCGTGCGAGCAGCAAGAATGGAGCTCATAGATAAACCCACTGTACGTATGTGTGTCGTTTTTCTTTTCCAGGCTCAGAGCATCTTATCTTAGCGGCTGAATCTCGAGGTGTTTTGTAATATTAAAACCATCTTTCACTTTCTGGCTGAAAGGTGCTTTAAATAAATGCATGAGTTTGTCTTTTCGCACTACACTGCTGTACAGTACGGTACATCAGCTGTAAGATTTAACAGCACATACTTGTAGGAGTTGTAGATTGCAGGATGATGCAATACGTTCAGTGTAGCAAAGCAAAGATGACGATTTTCAGGTATTACACAATGTGAACTTCGTGTATTTTATGTTTGTATCTCAGTTGGCTGGCATGTATGAAAACAGAGGCAGTTGTGCTCCAGTCAGGGCAGGTTATTTCGAGTTTAGAATGTTTTTCTGAGAAAAACCTTACAGTATGGAACATAATCCCCATGAGTGAAAGTATACCCCAACGACTTTTAATTCAGAGTTCCTGAACAAAAATAACTATCTTTTAAGCCTCTTAAAAACGCTGAAAAATTAGATTTGTGATGTGCCGGTGCAAAAACACAAGTTTGCATGAAAGGCAATAATTTATGGCCCATATTTCACTCTGATTAAAAACCTAAGCAGCGATTATAGTGACTACTCAGCAATCTTCTCTGACATCAAGGCATGTTTTTTTCCTCATTCTAATCCACTACATTATAATTATTCAGTCATTTCAACTTTCATAGGGGAAAAATAATCATCTTTTGGTTATGCAAATGATTGGGCCGCTGAAAAGGCCCTCCTTGGCAGATGGCTGGTGTTTAAAAATGGGGTATGTGGTCATTTGTGTATTTCTGTCATAAAATAGATCATTGATTTAATGAAATAGGGGTTTAGGCTCAGTCTGAAGAATATACAATACAATTGCTTTATAACCACCATCTCTGGTTATTTTTATATATACAAGTATATTGTCTCTGTGTGTGCATCCATGTGGTCTTGTATGTGTGAACAATTCAGTTCTGCTGCATTTTATTCAACACTTGGTGACCCAAATACACATGCTTAATCACAGTTTGCTTGGTATCTGATTGCAATTATTGATGTACCTGATTATTCATTAATACGGCAAAACAGATTGCACAGAAGAATTGCTAACTGCAAAACGCCACTTGTATATCTTTCAAAGGGTCCTCTGCCAGACCACATTTACATTTTCATATTCTTTCCAAATTATAAAACAAAATGGTAATGGACAAAGAAAGCAGTGTTAGATTGCTGTGAGGAGCACAAATATGATCCTTGTTTTTTTAGTAACTGTCTGATAGTGACTGTTTCCACTCTTATTTATTCCTCAGTCATAAAAGAAACACACAGTCTCCATCCCCTTTGTCTTTGAAAGAGTGTCTAGCTGCCAGTTGGTTATCCAATCCCCAGCCGTTACGGCCAAATCAAGATAATAACACCTCCCTTTAAACCAAATGACCGCAGCGTGGGACTGCCAGCTAAAATTAATTCCACCTCTGACCAGAGGCGAGAAAACCCCACTGCTTAACCCCCTCCACACACACACACACACACACACACACACACACACACACACACACACACACACACACACAAACACACACTTAAGCTCTTACAGACACAAACACACACACTTGAGTCCTTCCACGCACACACAGGCTGATGCATGCATGCACACAAGCACACATACTGAATATGGAGAAGTCCTTATTTGCTCTCGCTACTCACTATTCAGTCTTGATCACAAGCCTGTCAGCAGACAGGCTGCAGCATTTGCCCAAACTATTGTGCATTTAAGCAAAGCATTTACTTTTTCTTATTTGGCTCTGTAATCTAACACTGAACTTTGAAATTATGAAATAACTGGAACAAAAAGTTACAAATTGCATGAAAATTAGGGAGACAAGTTAAAACGATCAAGACGAGTCGCAAAACGGTAGTTTGTCATCTCAGGCCTGGATTTGCCTTTAAATAGACTGCTACAAGACTGTTTTACAGGGACATAACTTCACCAGAATGGAAACTTTTAATTGCTTCTATATTTGAAAACTATTTATACAATGCATAAAGCTTATAAAAAGCACCAACACATAATACTCTTTGAGGAGGTGATGTATGCTGCTGCTGCTCAGCACGTACAATGTGTAAGTTTTGAATGGAACACTTGATACCACAGCATTAGCTCCCCTCTCCAGCAATATTGATTTACAACATCGATATAGGCTGGCTCCCTCTTAATACATTTAAACTCTAAAAACAGCAATATGTCACAGCTACTTGACTGTGATTCTTCAAAATAAACACTATATTCTAAAAACACTGCATGATGCGTGTCTGTTTAGACCCTAGGGTTTTGTTTTATTCTGGCTGGTTGTTAAGTGACCTTTTGTTAACTCATATTTAAGTGACATTCGTTCTCCTGTCTCAGGGAACACTTTGTCTTTGTTACCAAGGGTTGCTACTATTCAAATGTCCATGTTCTTCATGCTTCACGCAATCATCGAACCAATAGAGGCTCTGCCTTCTGCGGCCTAGGTGTTTATGCACAGACAGAGGTAGCAAATGATCAAGATTCATTGCTGTTCATTTGTCTTCACAAAACCAGAGGAAAGAAGTCCAGCTGCTGCCAAATCTGATTCCAGGTTCAGTGATTTTCTGATGAAGACATACTGTAAAGGATGCGAGTGGTGTGATGTGACTTTTAAGATTCAAACTTGTTTTATATACACATGGGTCTATGTATAATTAGACACAGGACGCTGCAAACGGAATTATTATACTGCATGTTCTGTAGGAGGATGAATCTAAACTATGGGTGATGGTTATCTCAGTCAGGTTGTGAGCGTGTGCGTGTGCGTGTGTGTGTGTGTGTGTGTGTGTGTGTGTGTGTGTGTGTGTGTGTGTGTGTGTGTGTGTGTGTGTGTGTGTGTTGTTTCTAGGGCAAGTCTAAACTCTGTCATGTTGATTAGCTGTAGGTGTTAACACACCAGATACTGCCTCATCTCATTGTCTTCCTGACTGATCAATGTCACTCTCGGTCTGGCTTCCTTTTTCTCTTCATCACTCCCTCGACTCTCTCTTCGTCTCTCCAGATTGTATTTCTATATATACACACACATTAAGCCATTCTTTAATGTTTTATTTAAAAAAATAATATTAATATAAACACTTTGTTAGTGACTCAAACCATGGAAAAGGAACATCTTAAGTGTATGTACATGTGTATAAATATTTCTGGGCAGTTTGGTGAGGAGATTTCAGCTTGTTGCTAATTGTTTCTTTTCAGCTGCCAGAGGGTTGTAACCATTCAGGCAACAGATGCCGACTGCCAACCTCCCACCAACTGCCTTTGTGCCTCTGCCACTTGACATCTCCATTCGCTGTGTGTGATGATGTAAATAATTACACTCAATTAGCACTTAATTAACAATGCTGAAACAAAAGGACAAGTCCCTGGGCGCAGCTCTTCTCCTCTCTCTGTGCATTGCTCGCCCCCTCTCTCTCTCTCTCTCTCTACACACACATCAGGGAAAACAAAACATGTCAGCTTTTGACAATGTGCCATCTGTCCTCAA
Source organism: Gymnocephalus cernua (assembly GCA_023631565.1). Lineage (NCBI taxonomy): Eukaryota > Metazoa > Chordata > Actinopteri > Perciformes > Percidae > Gymnocephalus > Gymnocephalus cernua. The sequence continues at coordinate 15,580,216 of CM042446.1, read as the reverse complement.
GCCAAGAGATAGGCTTAGACACACACACACACACACACACACACACACACACACACACACACACACACACACACACACACACAGCCCATAAGACATGCAGAAACACTAATCGGGTCCTTAGGCTAACATAATTACAGCTTGCCATGTTAATTACCTAACAATTAGCAGCCGTCTCTTCCAAGGGGCAATCAATGAATTAGCCTGTGATTCCCATGTTGAGATGGCAGACAAGCCCTCCCATTCACGCTCTCTTCACTTGTCCCATTATTCCCTGACACGTTTTCTGCACTCGCACACATACTACTGTACATGTCTAATACACATAGAATAAGCACCTACATGGCACAGAAAATAGGAATTAATTCACACTTCGCCCAATTAGCTTATTTTATATCCCAAGGTGGATTGTAAAACCGTTTTGCACATTCAGTAAGCAAAGTGGTCAAGAAATTTATTCATCCTTCTCTATATGCACCTAATGCCTGAGGACAGCAGTTTCAAATTCAATGTAAACTAGGCTGAGGGAAAAACGTTGCAAAATAATCACGATAGAGGAAATTGAACAAATTGGGTGTCTTGTACTGCTCTTTGTCTTTGTAATTCCCGCTCGTTATCGAATGAATAATGAGAAAATCTTGCTGCAGTGATGCCAAATATGAATCTTGATGCCAATTTTGATTGGAAACAAATTGGTGAAGCAGGTGCAGTCCCTAACACTAATGATCAATAAAAAAAAAAACTCATATTTCATCATTTTTAGAGGACCTAAAAAGCTATCAGTTTGAAAAATGTGCACCCTTTACCAGAGAAATCATCCATCACTGCTCATATTGAATTTCCCATATTAAAACTCCAATATGGAAGTCGTATAGGCTGATAACACAATCAGATTGAAAATTGAGAAAAATTCACCTCCTGCCGATAAATGTATATCACGGATTAGTGCACTTGGATGGTAGCTTCCTCGGTAAAAAAAAAAACTGAATCTGTTGACTTCTCGAAAAGGTGAATAAACCTTGTGCTTTCTCTTGTTGCATTCAAACCAAGTCGAGCAGTAACAGTACAACTAAAATACTCGGCACGCACCACCAAGCTCCTATATATGAGCAAACCAACAGCACATTTATAGAGCCTTGCATTATTTGATGTATTTAATTGAATTGAGCCTCTTACTCTCGCCCTTATAGAAAATTGTATTCCTCTCATTACTCTTCATATTGCAGTGGATATTACAGCGGTACAGATTGGCCTTTAGCTTCTTTTATTACTGAAATCTGAGGCTGGCCACATGCATAGGTAATTCATTCTTCCTGATTGCCTTGTGTTATATTTATACGTCAGTGCAATATGCCTCTGCCTGCCTGCTGGTGACATATTATATACCATGAAATCAAGAGATGAGTGGCATATATGTATTTATATACATCCTGCTAAGTAGGGTTAAAAACATTAGACAACATTCCAAAATGGATGCACATTCTTTCTCCCTCTCTCATTCAGCATCACCATCACAGGCCACAGTGGCCATGCTAGTCCAAGCCACAGACAGCTCTCTAATAGGCCCAGCTGTCTCCTTCTTAATTTGCTGAAATTGCAAAATCAATAGGTGTAGTCGTAGCCGCCCGCTCCCTGTTTTAGTGGGAAAAGATAAAGTCTATGGGAAGGCAATCTTCACTTTCAATTTGCTCCCTGTTCAGCATCGAGGCCGAAGTGCTTATCACTCTACTTAAAGAGACCGTATGCCTGTCTCATGGTGGGCAGTACTGGTGGACAGGCAAGGGTTTCATTTAGTGTACTGGAAAGCTCGGAAGACAAACTGACACACATCATGTTCTTATCTGCAGTACAGCCCAATGGATATCAGCATTACTAATTATTGCCTGCTATCCAACCTTGCCCCATTTTCTAAACTGGACCAAAATACTTGGAAGTAAAATAATTCTGTCTTTTGCTTTTTACTCACATCTTGTCAGTATATTTTGGATTTGCTAAACATATTCTCTGCTAGTGCTGGGCGATATACCGGTTTGTACCATACAACGGTATTAATTTCCTGTATGATATGAATTTTTCATATACCGTAATACCGGTGCATTGCCGCAGAGAGCACTACGGCCGAAATAATGTGCGAGTGAATTGAGAACGGGAGCCCTGTTAACTGCGTACCCTTCTCACTCATGGTAGTAACTTTATAACAACAATTAATAACCCACAACTAACTCTCTTTTACAGGATAAAACACCATAGCACACAACTATTTGTGACTTAAACTATTTCTAACACTAATAATTTTACATTTACAAATTTACACTGCCGAACGGCATGCTGGGTAACATGCTACCTAGCTAGCTAGCTAGCTAGGTAGCATAACAGTCCGTTAAACTGGGAGAGGCTCCATTCGCTACTGCACATTAAAGAACAGAGAAGAAAGTTAGAGGATGAAGAAAGACCGGAGATACACCAGAACAACGTATGCTTGGGGGAAAATGGTTGATTGTTTTTGTGCATATCTATACATTAGAGTGTGCTTCCATGCATGTATTTGTAGATATGGCTCTGTGTGGCAAGAGTGTGTGGATGGTGTGTATTGTATTGGTGTGTGTTTTGAGATATGTGTGCTCTAAGCAGCTCTTGTCAGTAGGATCTTTTGTCTCAGCGAGCCTGGTCGTCCTTTCCTAATCTCCCCCTTGATGCTGCATTTACCCATAATCCTTTCTTTCATTAACTGCCCTCCTTGTACAGCGCCACCTTTATTGCAGTTTTTCACTTTCTAATTGCAAAGAGACAAGAGCGGGAGGTGTGTGTGTGTGTGTGTGTGTGTGTGTGTGTGTGTGTGTGTGTGTGTGTGTGTGTGTGTGTGTGTGTGTGTGTGTGTGTGTGTGTGTGTGTGTGTGTGTGTGCGCTGTAGAGAGAGGCTGGGTGGGTGGTGGGTGCATTCAGAGCATCTGCATAAGAAGTTGTGTTTGTGGAGGCCAGGCCATAATCGAGGGGAAAGGGAAGGACAGAGGGCCTGGGTGGGGTTGGCTTTGTGGTTGATTGCAGAAATAATTTCACATGTTGTAGAAAAGAGCTTAAAAAAAAATTGTAATCTGGATATTAAGAACATTATATGTCCGAGTTAAGGGGGTCACCGCCATGGCTGCTTTTGGCAGGAAATCCATAGAAATTAGAAACAGGATTTTGATGATGAAGATGAGACAGGAAGAGGGAGGGAGGGAGGGTGAGCGAGAGAGCAGTTAATGTGTGTGCTTGTAGTACCACCATTATAAGTACAATCGTACCAATTCGTGGAATTTTCTAATTACTTTGTGACTTCAAAACATTTTTTTTTAAATTGTCCCACATTATAATACAATAAGCAGATTTACCAGGAGAGAGAGAAGAGAGAGAGAGAGAGAGAGAGAGAGAGAGAGAGAGAGAGAGAGAGAGAGAGAGAGAGAGAGAGAGAGAGAGAGAGAGAGAGAGAGAGAGAGAGAGATGTTTCCAAAACATCCACTGGTGGGTTGCATTTTAAAAATGTTGTTTTTGTGTTGTGAGCACGACGCAAAAAAGGAGGGAGGGTGAAAGGGAGAAAGGGTGAGGGAGAGGAATAAGAGAGGAGAGAGGTTCAATTTTTTAAAACATTCGTACTGATGCATATTTATGACCGTGTGTTATAAATGCACTTTATGATAAGGCAAATAATTCACACAGCGCATCACAGACATCACTTTAACATATTCTATAAGCAGAGTTAAAGACTGCCTTGTTTGCCGTTTCCTATTTCACAATAAACCCTTTGAACAATAGCCCCCCTCTCTCCGTCCTCCCCACCTGCTCCCCCTGCCTGTCTCTCTCTTCCACCAATGAACGCCGGCATTAGTGAGGCCCTATACTTGGTTACACACTGGCCCCTATTGGCAGTCTTACCACTTGGCCCGATCTAAAGTTATGCATGCAAATGGACAGAACTGCATTTCTAAAAATGGTCAAGCTATTTTTATTTTTGATATGTCAGATTAAAATGAGCAGCCCTGAAATGTATTTGATGACATGTTATTTTTATTATGTTGTGATTTATAAAAAAAAACTAAATTCAAAAACAATGCCACATTAATGGTGCAAAATAAATGACTTGGATTCCTAAATTTACAGTATATGTAATCAAAATTGTACATTTATCTAACAAGTATTACAAGTATTTTAAAATGTGTCTGAAATGATGGAATAGTTTTCATATTGATTTCTTTTTTTTTTTCATCCTGTCATTTTCTATTTTTTTTTTTCACCCAGACATAAATATTTGTTCAAGTCTGAGGGAATGAATATCACTGTCAGAAACATGGAAATTGATCTCAACAGTAATATCCCTCAATTAATGTTGGGAGTTCTCTTTTTCCAGGGAGGAACAGTGCGTCAGTACATTTCTGCAGCTAAAATACATGATTATACTTAAGCCCCTGTAGTTAGGTGTGCCCAATTTCCACACACTAACACCGAAGGAACACAAGGTCACACACTGAGAGAGTTTGAGAGGAATGGGCAGAAATGGAGGACAGAGTGAAAGACGAAGAAATGAGGACACAGTAAAGGTGTAGCATGACCACATTTGTGTTACACCGTTTTGAAATAAATTTTAGAGTGTGGGAAAAAGCCATTTTACAAACTGGATAACGGATAACCTCCGTGCAGCCAATGTCATAAAGTGTCAAAGATGAAGAGAAATCACGAAATGAGGAACTTGTTCTCTTTTCTTAGGTGATGGAGTCATATTATAAACATCCAGATCTACAAATTAGAAGAAAAATACCTGAAATTGTACGAACCGCAAAAATACATAGACAAATAATATGCAACTATTTTGATGATTAATCACCAGTCATTTTTCAAATCAAAAACTGTTGACAGCCTCTAAAATAAGATGCTCTGCTGTGTTCTTCCTCATGTATCATTGTTAATGGATATCTTTGAATTTTGGAACTTTAGCTGAACAAAATGTCACTTCTGGCCCTGGGATGTTGCGATGGGCATTTTTTCTAAATGTATTGTTACTTTGAGAAAAAGAAAATCATCCTGAGTTGCAGCTTAAACAGCGGGGGTGAGCATTTTGACAAAATATAGTGTGAGGTCATAAGAATGTTTGCATCAATGTGATGCATTATAACTCGCTTGATTAGACAAAAACAGACATTAGCTGTCGAGCTATCTGATCTCTGAATGGTTTGTCAATTGAAATGCCCACAAGACTTACTACTCCACTATATATATATATATATATATATATATATATATATATATATATATATATATATATATATATATATATATATATATATATATATAAATATTGTTTTGTGAATTTACTGTGATATAGCAGGTTCTCCATATTTCCCATCCTTGTGAAATAGTCAAACGTCGTTCAATTCAAATCAAGAAAACAAGAAAATGTATGCAACCTTTTCCTCAACTCCTTCTTCCAAAATACTAAAGTTAAAAGAGTTAAAGGAATTGCATAACTATTCTGTACAGTAAAAGCACCCCTATTCATTCCACAAAATACTAAATGTCTGCTTTGTACTATTTAAGAATAGGCCTACATCTATCACATTTATTTTCAGGGTAATCCCACAATAATCAAAAAATATTCAGAACAATTTATTTTCTTTAAACATCTGTTATGAAACTGTTACATTACAATAAATAATTCTGACTGACTAAAGCAATAAGAAATGCAACAAAAGCAATGCAGAAGTTGTCAAAAAGGTCCTTTTTTATGCACGGCACTGAGATTGCATCTGTCGCCACACACGCAAACGGCACGCGCACATTCATCCTCAGCTCCTCACACTGAACAAAAACACCAAATGTATACATCAATACAGCCATATATTTTGTTTGCCCTGACAGCTTTTCAACAGTTACTCTTCCCTATGCAAATGAGACGACTTTCTCCCACTCCCAATCGTGGTGAAGTGATATGAGCCGCTGAATATAAATGATTGGGAATGATTGATAGACCCTCCCACTCGCCGCCCTCCACAGACAGATAGAAACTCAGACAGACATATGCATCTCTCTCGCTCCGTGCTTGGATTTCTCTGTCTCTTTCACTCTCTCTCTCCCCGTCTCACCCACCCACTAATCCACTCAGTCCCACAGTTTTACACATAAAAACATGCTAATTGTCAACAAGTTATAAACCATTAATAGTGCTTTAATTCAGCACTGTGAGCCAAGACAAGCAGTCAATATTCAAACTCATGCACTCAATATCAACCTCAGTTGAGGTTTCAACAAGTCTCAAAAATGACTACACATGTGCAGTCTTTGCTATAATTAATATATTAAAATTATTTCCCTGCCTAATTTATAAGAGCAGCTGCCAGAAAGAACAAAGATATTTTGACAACTAGCTTCCTGAGAAGTTGAATGTCAACTCTGTAGACTACAGGACATGACCACATACATGAATAAATCAACTCAATGGACCATGAGAGTTTTCAATAAGCCATTTTAAATCCCTCAAGGTGTCAACTTTCCTCCACGGCGAGCCTTAACGTGTGACAAGTTACTGCTGAAAAATCCATCTAACTGGTTCTGCAAGTTCCCGATTGACAGCACAACTCACCTTACTGTTATGCATTAAATCTGACTGCAGCTCCACCGTACCTGTGCACGCACTTACTGGGATCTTTCCCTGACAAAGCAGCAAGCAATCAAGAAACAAGAACCGTACTCAAGAGGGCCAAACTCGAGCAGGGGCCTCTTTAAATATACACAAGAATGAGAGCATGTTTACAATCAGAAACTAACAAAACCACACGGCTAGGAATGAAAATACACAACGCTGTGGACAATGAAGAGCGAAAAAATAATAAGAGATAAGGCTATATGGTACACGGCATGCCGACGCAGACAAACCAAATATCTACAAAAGAATGTATTTACCCGACTGTTTCCATCCGTTCCCTTTCCCAAATGCCTGACTGGCCAGGTGTGTGTATGTCAGTGTGTGTGAGCTACTGTTGGAGGGTCTGTGTGTGATTTCTTTCAGACAGGAGACTGGAAATGGGGTAGAAGCCATTACACTGGGAGAATCACCCAGAGCACCCCGAAATGAGGGGCAGGGGCCTGTCAGCACGCTTGGATGTGTGTGTCTATGTCTGTGTCTGTGTGTGTCTGTGTGTGTGTGTGTGTGTGTGTGTGTGTAGGCAGGGTCCAGCCGGTGACCTTCTTCCAATGAGCCCCCCATGATTTATTTACTGTGCCCTTATCTAACCTCTTCCTGCACACACACACACACACACACACACACACACACACACACAAACACATGATTTCTAGTATTTCAGTGATAAGGTAGAATCTGCAAATGTGGCTTTTTTCACTAGGGACAGGAAGGCAGGAGAAAATGGTGTTTGGTGCGAGGAGAACAGATCTGTCACCCTATCTCTTACTGCAGTAGCATCTTATTTTCCCCTCCATTTCTCTGCTCTCTCTTTCCTCTCCTCACTTTAGCTCCTTCTCCAGAGTCTGCCTCTCACCCTTATTCTCCCATCCTCGCCCTCCCTGCGCCTTCCCCTCTCACATTTTGTACCGCCCAGATTGGCAAGTCTAGATGCCATCTCGCGCTTTCGCTCTCTCTCTGTTTCACTCTTTCCTTCTTCTTTTCTCTTTTGCTCTCATTCATTTGTTTCCTGTCTCCCTCACTTTCCCTCTCTCTGTCTCTCTCTCTGTGAGGGGGGTGGGGTTTAGCTGTCGCGGAGCGAGATGAATTTCTGATTGCTGTCAGGCAGCACAGAGAGTTCTCATTGGTCAGAATAAGCCAGGGAGGAGAGGCAATGGCTGCAGAAAAGAAGAAGATTTTTTTTTTTTTTCATTGGCTGCATATGACCATAATTGCACCCCTCCCTTTTTATCCCCCTCTGTTTCCCTCTCTCAGCAGAGCAGCAGCAGGCTATAATTTGAACCACCGGAGCCAATTATGCAGATTAGCTTGCCCCAGGTTGACCAATGACCTTCTCCCCCCGTTTACATTTGTTTACAATATGCAAATTACTTCTGGGTTCAGAAACTCGCTAGAGGGTGTCAAAACACCTTTAGACTAACATTATACTGCCATAAAAATGCCTCACCCCCTGCTAGCTCCCCCACGCTCACACACGTGAGTGAACATGTGCAAATTAAACACAAATAAATTAGCAGGAGATGCTGTTTGATGAAGTGTTTGGACTGTTTTGTGCAATAAGGACTTTCAAATATTGCAGGTTTTGCTCTTAACTTCCGACACTGAGTTTACACTCGGAAATGTAAAAGTAAAAATGACACTTGTAATCTTGCTTTGTCGGCCCTTTTTTTCCTGACATCCTTCTGGTCGGTCTCCTTCCTTCCTTCCATCCTTCCTTCCTTCTCTTTCTCACTCCATCCATGTCTCCATCTCTCCATTCATGCCCCTCCTTCCTCCGGCCCCCTCCAGCTCCACAACCCACCTCCCCCCTTGGTACAGAGATGGAAGCTGGTCTGTCTAATTAGCTGTATGGTTTACCTTGGCTCAGTGGGGCCTGGCTGCCATTGCTGGGTTTAAACAGGGAGATGGACGGGCTGAAACGCTGAAACCCTAGACTGTAATTAGAGACAGGCTCACTGAGGGCACACCACTGCTGACACAGAGCCTCTGTTCCACCGCACTCACGCACGCATGCACGCCCGCACACATACATGCACACTAAGGAAAGCTTGGGAGGCAGACACACACACACACACACACACAAGCCTGTGGCAAGCATATACACAAAATGCATGAAAACAAAAGGTGTGGGCATTAAGTGCACCCATCCATCCAGGCCTGGTCACTGACATAAAAACACACATACATATGCAGAGAGTTGGCATGCACTCCTGCACTCAAACGGGAGTGTTTCTGTGTCCCTGACGCACAGACAAACACACACACTGTACTGTATGGTCCGAAATATACATGAGTGCTCTCATTTGGTTCCATCTCTCTTATTCCAACTCATATTTTTGCGGTTTATTTTACTGTGTTGCAGCAAGATGTCCCCAAAACACAGTACCAATTATGTCTTTTCCCCTCACCTCATCTATTCTAGTCTGCTCTCCACCACTCATTCCTTTTTTTAACACTCTCTTGCTTTTCCCCCCCCACATCTCATCCCATGATTTATTACTTCTTTCTTCTGATTTTAATTCTCCCTCTCTCTGTTACGATTGTATGCTTTGTGGTAGGGCCCATTTCTATTTTCTCCTGCTGGACAGATTAAAAAGACACCCCACCACAAATCGGCCAAAGACAACACACACAGCCGATGCCACACACATGAGCGCGCTTGCACGTCTGCAGCTGGTCTGATTGCGCTGGAAGTATTGTGTTTATTCCCCTCAAAGTTAACTTCACCAAAACAAAGAACAAAGAGACAGTGCCAATCAATGAAATTCATTAATGAAAACTGAAATGCATTTTATTCTTTTCTAATTACACGCATTGTAGCTCATAATTGAGCGGGGTGTATCAGACTTGAGATTACTTCACACATGCTTGTGTGGCTCTCTCTGTGTATGTGTGTGTATGCATTATTGTATTGTATGTGTGCGTGTATTTGTGCAAGCTAAAAGGAGTCAGAGAAAGACAGGCATACAAAAAGAAAGAGATGGAGCTGAATGTGGAGGGAAAAAAAGTGATATCAAGAGAGGACAGAGGGAGAGGGTAAAATGAGAGACAGACAGAAATATGAAGCAATAGATTGTATCAAATCTACTTGTCCTCTGGTATTATACTGCCCCCATCTGTTCATGCACAGAACAACATTTGCTGTCAGGCAGCTGTACCAGTGTATGCAATGCAACCTTCTGTCCCACATCTTTTCAACAAACAGCATTCACACAAACAAAACAGGCACACTGTATCAGGACGACATGTATAACTTTGATTTGAGTTCATAGTTTGACAGTATAAACCAGATTTGGTTGAGTTTATTGACTTCCCGAGGGAAAGATCTTGGCAGAGAACTCAACCGCGAAGACAGCATCATCATTGAAGAAAAATGTGTGAAGCCAAAGCAAAATTGATTAGATTTTATTTTGCCTCTATACTTACTTCCTTTTCATCTGTCTAAAAATGTGGTGCTTTGTCATGAATTTATGTCAGCACAACAACCCTGCGGTTACGTTTCATTGCTAAGTTGTGATTGTTGTTCTTGAGATTAAAGTGGACCGTTATAAAGAGAGCATGTACTTACAGGTGTCAGTGTTTTAATGTGTTGTGACAACTGCAAGGCACTGTCATCAACATTGTGCATATGGAAAGTACAGATACCTTGTATTCTTTTAGGCATTCTTCACCCCCAGTCAAACAGACAATGATTAAAGAAGGGTAGATGAGGTGTGTGTATATGTGTGTGTGTGTGTACACACTGTTTGCCATCTGGACCTAACTGCCCCACAATAACAAATGTTCCAGCTTTCTGATTGGGCAATTAAAAGCAGCAGGGGCACTGTGTTGACGGGTGAGAGTGTGACATCCATCATCTGAAACAATCGGCCCCTACCAAGTAGAGGTGTGTGTGTGTGTGTGTGTGTGTGTGTGTGTGTGTGTGTGTGTGTGTGTGTGTGTGTGTGTGTGTGTGTGTGTGTGTGTGTGTGTGTGTGTGTGTGTGTGTGTGTGTGTGTGTGCTATAGGCTCCTCAAACTACCCCAAGCCCCCTGTGTCTCCATAATAACTCCATGAAATCAAACACACAACTCCTTATTCCCGGGCGATTCCCAGTAGCCAGTGGCATAAGAAAAGAAAAAGAAAATCAATATTGACCATGTGACTAAACCAGGAAATGCTTGGACCAAGGGCCAAGTATGGTAGAAAACACAGAGAAACCTCATGGTGAAGTCTGTTAGTCACTGAAAATGAGGCACATCCGTTTGATTGCAAATGTGACGCCAACGAGGAAGACTGGTCATCTATTTCTAATAGAAATTACTATTTCTAATTAGAAATTACTATTTACAATGGATTAAATTACTTAAATGTCTTTTATTGTTACTGATCACTGTCATGTTTGCAGATACTGTTAAAGAACTTTTATGAGGACTGAGCACAAGCTAAGCATCCAGGGGCCATTAGAGGAACTGCAACTTAAGGATCTTTACCATATCTACCCCTGAGAGTAAAGCAATTTGCCACATAATCACTAATATTTAGGACTGTACCGAATGTCTTTTTTTGTTTTGTTTTTAACAATCAAAGCTTTGATTGAGGTTTTTGAATGTAGCTTTGATTCTACGCTTATTACTGGTATGAATTATGTAATGAATGTGCAGCTCATTTCTCGATCTCACTTTAGAATAAGACTTAAAAAAGGTAATACTGAGAGCAAGCATGTGTTATCACTTTATAACAGAGTTTTCAACTTTAAATTAGGAGTTTAGTCAGGGTTTCTGGCTCAGAATCACAGTTGCATGTTGGACGTAAACCTGGCTAGAACAAGTTGAGACAGAAACACTGTAAGGCCGTTTCTCCTTCTAATATGTAATGTAAGATGTTTATGTTGACTATGTGGCAATGGTGTTTGCTTCTTCAATCAAAACTTCTTTTTTTTAAGATTTTCTTTTATGGCCTTTAATCGACAGGACAGCTTGAAGACAGGAAAGGGGAGAGAGAGGAGGGACGACCTGCAGCAAAGGGCCGCGGGTTGGACTCGAACCCGGGCCGCTGCCAAGGCCTCAGCCTACATGGGGCGCACACTCTACTGGGTGAGCTAGTGGTCACCCCAATCAAACATTTTTTTTAATTTATTTTTTATTTTTACCTTTATTCATCCAGGTAAGTCGATTGAGAACAATTTCTCATTTGCAACGACGACCTGTCACATTCACACAGTTCCACATTCATACCTGGAAGCTGTAGCAGCTCCACTGGGGCGGTTGGGGTTGCTCAAGGGCACCTCAGTGGTGGTAATGAGGGAGGGACACTCATTATTTTCCCCATTACTTTCCCCACCCAGATTTTATCCTGCCGGTCTGGGGATTGAACCGGCGACCTCCCGGTCCCAAGCTCGCTTCTCTAACCTCTAGGCCCACCCCTTCATATTGAAGCATGCTGTCAGAATAATGTCATTAATTAAATCTGGTTTATATCAGTTGTAATCTGAAGTGAGCTACCATCATGTGTCACAACAGATCGCATAAGGAATGAGTGACAATCGTTACTTAGCAATCTGACAGAAAGTACCTTAATGATGTACAACCAGCGATTGACATCTACACACACACACATACCAAACTGTGTCACTAACATTAGTTGCAATTTGCTCACCTATCAAGTTGAAAAGTAGCCAACTGTGAGTCTGGGTTTAAACTTTTTAGTTTTAAAGAGTAACTTAACATCATGCATCGTTTGTGACGACACCCAGCAGGAGTGTGCTTTGTTACATCTGTAAGCAATACTGTAAGCAATATCTTAAATCAATGTTTTTATGCAAAACCTCTGGATGCAATCATTATTTAAGTGTAAGTCTTATAAATAGGGAATTACATAAATTTGTTAGTTTGAAGATTTAGTGTACCTTTCAAAGCTCGAGAGATATAGAACCACAAATTAAGTCCAACTGATTTCCCCACCAACTGTAATCTAAAAAAAACAAACCATCACTGAGAGTTGATGTGTACTTATTATAGAAATTGTGTGAAGAAAAGTGCTCCCAGAAGAAGAAAAAAAGCAACAGAAACATGTCATATAAGCCAGTATTACTAATTTGACAAGTTGCATGTGTCTTTGGTATGGAAAGAAATGTACTATATTTAAAAAAGAAAAGAATAGTGCATATCCAAGCAGGACTTGTACTTGCTGCAATTCAGAAATGAAGCTCAGTATCAAAGTGGCGCCTTAGTCTTAGCTGTTGATTGTCTAAGAGCATAATTAATACAGCAACTAATCCAACATGCCATCTAGCCAACCCAGAAATGTCCAATCACATTTACTGCTTCAGCTGGTGTTTGAAGCCGCTCAAAGCCTGAGTCCACAGCTGAGGAGCTTTGAGACCACTGAGTGAGCCACTAATCATGACACTGTTAACTAAGAAAACACTAGGAATTAGTCAGATGAGGAAAAGTTGTGCTTTTCCACAGAGCTTTTGTTTAGTTAATTCCCTGTTGACAGCCAAGTGCGCCACTTGCCTGGAGAAAACTTCCTTGAGAGGGAAAGATTACTTTTTATCCCTAATTAAGGCAGCTTATTTGCATAGCTCACCAAGTCATAATATATGTTAATGTGCATTTACATTGGAGAGCGCTGCGTAGGCAGTTAATGTGGCCTAAATATGTCCATAAATGTTATTTTCTAATGTTATTTTAAGCCTTATCCTGGATGTTTTACATTTATTTTATGTTTACTATTCCTCCTCATGGTGTTCTTAGTATCTCCGGTCTTGCTCAATTACACTGAAGTATAGATTTCTGACAAACATGACATCTGCAATCAGAACATAACTCTAAACATGACTGAAATTGTTTTGGTCTGGGTGTGGTTGGGGCAAAATGTAAATGCTGTGGAGTGTTTGGGATGAGAACAAGATAGTCCGTCCAATGTGATTTGTTTGTGTCTCTGTGTGTGTGTGTGTGTGTGTGTGTGTGTGTGTGTGTGTGTGTGTGTGTGTGTGTGTGTGTGTGTGTGTGTGTGTGTAAACAGACCATCCTGTAGACCAATTAGTCACTGAAGAGCAAAGTTTCAAATGATACCATGAAATTAGAGGAAGAATATCACAACTGTGTTTTCAGTGAATCGTTCATGGACTGCCAATGGAAATTTAAAAAAAAATCCTAATTCTTAAAAGAATGCAGCAATTAAGTAGGCGGACTTTCCCTAATGTCAGCAGGTTTTAGCAAGACGTGGTTTTTGGAAGAAGAATAAAAACAATTCATCTCTACCAGCTGAAAAAGGAGAAAAATCAAGCTTAATGGAAATTACTGTTAATATCATAAACCTTTAAGGTAAATGAATAATTCTAGGTTCCCAATAAACCTCTAAGTAGAGATCTTCCCTATACCTTGTTTTGAAATGTATTCATTTAAAAGAAGACCTGGTGCATAGGCGACCGAGAACAGTCAGACAGGACCTCAATAGACCCGAAGTCAGTCAGACCCGATTCAAAATGCGGTCAACCCGTAGACCCAACTAGAGAGAGAAAATCAACACTGGCAGCAGCATGATGCGCCATAAATTAACAGGCAGTAAAAGGGTGGGAAAGGGTACTTATTTAGTAGCCATCTTACATGCACTTGAGTTCACACTCTCCATCTGGCATGCAAACCTCTATCCGACGTTAGAAAGTTGTATGATTTGGACTTGAGTCCGGGATCAGGTCTGAAATCATTAGAACCGAGTCAACCGATGAAGACCTCTACTACTTCAGTTCAAGTCAAGTATTAAAAAGAAATCCATCCAAACATGTCTGAGACCACTCATAGCGGATCTTGTTTCTGTCCTGAATGGTGCTACAGCTTACAGTATAGTGTCACCACCCTTGTGTTCACACTTTGTGTAGAGAGAAGACCATTAGGCTTTGGAATAAACCCATATCCACTTTTAACATTCCATTGTCCAATCAACACCCATCAATACAATACCTAATATCACTGAAATTGGAATAAAAAAATCCTTATCATTAAGAGCAGTAGCACATAAACTGCAAATTAGTTAATGTGACTGACATTTGTGGTAAAAAAATAAATAAAAAAAAAACGTAAATATTAAGCAGGGACTTCAAGTCAAAGGCGTCTTGTATCTAAAATGTTTTAAACCACTCCTTCACAATTCTTTTCCCATGAGCATCCAAATACTTCAAAAACACATTGGGGTGCACAGGTGCAGGGGTAAAGTTCCCCCGATCACCCCCTCAGACACCTGTGGTTTAGTTCCCAGTATCAGCACAACAAACGCATCAAGAGTTAACACACGGCAATCTACACCCTTCCAGAGCCAGCAGTCGAGTTAGCAGTGATGGACTCCAATGGATAGTATATTGGGCAAACCAACTAGTAGAACAATGTGAAAAAAACATTTAAAAAAATAGATTACATTTTAAATGAAAAAGGGGGATCACAGAACTGCGTGTGTTGATACTAATTTACTCATCGTATTCATTCATATTAGGGCTGAAACGATTCATTGAGTTACTCGAATAACTCGATTACAAAAATTCCTCGAGGTAAAAACTCTGCCTCGAAGCCTCGTTAAATTCCTATGACGCGCACTATACGCGCAGGGATCTGATTGTTCCACACGGACCGTTGTTCAGGAAGCACAACACTAGCGCGTGATACATTTTGAATTTAGTTGGCGCGATGGCGGAGAGTAAAGATGTCCAGAAACGGCAGAGAATGTCTAAAGTTTGGGATCATTACATACTATAAAAAAAAGAGAACAAGGTGCAACATTAAGTAGACCTGGCATAGCACAGCAGTACGACTTCAATGATTCAGCATCTGAACCGAAAACATCCGCTCCACGCTGTTTCACCAAGCGTCGCTGAAACAAGGTAACGTAGCCTAAGCAGCCGCTGATTTTAATCGCATACTGTATTTGTAGCGATGTCGTGATGTGGTTGGACTAGATAAGATGTTTAGCTTTGATGTTTTTAAGTAGTAAACTTATTCACGTTCAACTGCAAGAGAGTATAGCCTTAAAAAAAAGAACCCCTTCACACACACACACACACACACACACACACATATGCATGCACCCTCGTCTCTCACACACAAACACACAGGTTGCTAGGTTACCATAGCAAATAGGCTCACCCTAAATTATATATTATGTTAGTAGCCTAATGGTAAATGCTGCAGGTGTAGAAATCTACATAAAACAGATATTTACTTTGATGTCAGGGCTAGATTACAGCATGAAACTTAATTAAATTAAATTGCCAAATGTTGGAATTGGAATAAATACCTCTGTTCTTTTGAGAAATAAAAGCAAAATGCTTGATCATTTTACAGCCACATCATTTTCGTTATGCATTATTTGTTTTGGTTGTTTAAAAACGCAAAAAAAAATAATCTGATTAATCAATCGATAAAGTGCTAGATTAATCGATTACAAAAAGAATCGATAGCTGCAGCCCTAATTCATATGTCTCGATTCCCGCTGAAGTAAAGTGGATGCAAGGTCTATGATCTTCCCCTTCTCTCTGGCCATTTGCAAGCCTCACTCATCTTTCCCTGAGTGATTTCATTTGGCTTTGAGTGTTTTCGAGAGGAGAATAACACCAGATGAGGCCAACTTAAAAATCAGGTATATCTCAGAATGTTCTGTCCTCCTTACGGATATTAAGTGTAGTGATCTCAAACGAGCAACGCTCTACTCAGCTATTGCAAATGGTAAAAAAGCTGGGGCATTCTGTTTTTACACAAAGAAAGAGAGACAGAGATGGGAAGAGCAGAAGATGCGGTACATGAAAACAATAAGCACTTTCCTCTCAACCTGAGGTAGTGTTAGAGCGGTTTTCTGGTAATTGGCTTTGCCTAAAAGATGGGGAGATTCAAAAATGCAGCAAAGATGATGGAAAAAGAAGAACAGGCCTTCATTTTACACAAGATGGGGGGGGGGACAGCAGCACTAGAAAAACAGCCTACCATTTTCTCCTCAAGTGCTCTCTCGTTTGATTACCCCTCCTGCCCTCCCCTCCACTTCTCTTCCTGCCTACAAGCAGTGATTTGTGAGCCTTCCTGTAGCACTTTGGTTTCAACACTAGGAAGTCTGAGCCACAGAGGGCAATGTGCATGCATCTGTGTATGTGCATGTCCATATCTACAACTAAGAGCATATGTGTGCCTGTGCATGGCTACACAGAAGCATGACTGTGTGTTCTGTAAACTTTTCTATTTTCATCCATGTGGCCGAGTTAGAGACCATATTCCATCTTCAAAACACACGGCAGCACCATCGAATGAGTCACCCCTTTCATCTGCTTCCACTGCTCTCGGTTACTCCAGCTTCCACACCTTGCCTAATGGATTTTCAAATGCAGGTACACGATTTCTTTCAAGACTTGACAGGCATTTTCCTTTGTGTTTAGAGATGGGGATCAGAAACTGAGTGGTTCGCTGGTGATGGTGTTGTTGAAAGATTCTGCATACAGAGTAGAAACATTTCCCTGAACTTGTTTGAAAAGGCCAAATGTGAGACTTCATGCACATTTTCACATCTGGCCAGACAATGGTAATAAAAGCAACTCTGAAATGCTTCCGTCTTTCTCTTATGTGCAGTTTTTGTTTGTTTTGGGCTGTATTCTTATATTGAACAGAAGACTACATTTAAAAAGGTGTGTGTCAGACATAACTGGAAGATGAGCCTAAGGCTGCTCTGAGAGGTCACCTCAAACTTTATTTTCTAAAAATGTTGCTAGGAAACACATTACTGATAGGTCAAAATTGGAGTTTGAAAATGTGGGCTTTACAGTAAAACCATGGCAGATCTTGCATAAAAGCCTTCAATAAATTGTATTAAAGGCTTTTAAGCAATATCTGCCATGATTTTATAAAAGTTAGAAATTCAAAAGGTGAAGTGCATAAAAAATGTTATGTATTCTATGTATGTATTCTAAACTATGTATTCCAGGTATGTATGACTGTTCGTGTCCTGGGAGTACTACTTAAGAGGGCCAGAGTTTGTTTTCCAAAGAAGTCAAGGGGAAAACACAAGACTTTCACCAAGGAAACGGATGTGAATGTCCCTGGAATACTACTTAAGGGGACCAATGTTTTAATCTTTTTTTCTAATCTTAACCCTGTCACACATCACTACAGTGGACAGCTATTCAAACACCATACCATGCATATGCATGGGATTTGATGGTTTAATTGCCATCAGCCACCACAGTGGACACTGTTCTGTCATTCCATACACTGCCACCCACGGGCCAGGTGCTGTAAGTGCCACACACATTTCACAAATCCAAGATGGCTGACAGACAGACACATGCTGAGCAGCTCAGGCCTTTGTTAACTATATATTTCTAAATTTCAATAACTCAGATGCAAGTTCAACTATTGTTTGTCATGCCTAAAGAAGAATAAAAACACAATATCCTGACTGAGGTTTTCAACTTTCATGCATGAAAGGGTTAACTAGTTAGTGTGGCAATCACCAGACCAAGCTCAATCTTTTAAGATTGAACATGAGTCTGGGGAGTCTGCTCTGTATTTTCTCTGCACAAGAGGCGTGATCACCGGGCATAGTTCAAATGACTCTGTATGCAATTGGATAGTCCTTCAACCAATCAGACCAACAATCCAGGTGACGTAGCAGCGACAGCGGCATCAAAGGGTTGCTGCGCTTCGGTGGCCGGCTTGTTGAATGTAAACAAGAAGCTGCTTGGTCTCTTCTCTATCGTCATAGTGTTAAACCCACCAATAGCGCGCCAGGTGGATAAGCCAGTTTGTGATTGGTTCCCGCAAATTTGTAACGGAAACAGGATAGATAAGCGTACAGGTTTCCAGCCTGAGCTGCAGAGCAAAATCAAATCGCCGGCAGATTGGGCGGGGTTTATCCAGTCTTTGAACTAGTCATTTTGGTGCCTGAACGTAACTGTCTTCGCAGCATATGACAATAGAGCTGTAACAATTCCAAATGTTGCTGTAAAATTAATTGTCTCAGAAATAATTGTCTCTTTTAGTCAATTTAGTTCTATTTTCATTTTTAGAGACAAATTAAAGTTTTGAATGAATCCCAGGATAGATCTTTGTCATGTGATGACACAGTCTATGAAGTAAACAACGCCTCTTTATTATCATAAAACATTGTATTTTTTTACTTAAACATAAAATTGACAATAAAACATTTATACCCATCAATGAAAAACAAAAACACCTATAATCACTTTTATAATTCCAATTTGGCACATCTAAACAAAATCAACAACTACCATCAACAGTTACAGTATACCCCTTATAGCTAATGTTAGCAATTAATTGCGGTTAAACAAAGACTGACTTCTCATAATCAAAAATCATTCTACAACCCCAAATCAGAAAAAGTTGGGACAGTATGAAAAACACAAATAAAAAAAGTAGTGATTTCTAAATGTACTTTGACTTGTATTTCATAGCAGACAATGTGAACACAAAATATTTCATGTTTTGTCTGGTCAACTTGAATTTGTCTGGTCAATCTTTTCCTGTCATTCAGACCTGCAACACATTCCAAAAAAGGTTGGGACAGGAGCAATTAAGGGCTAGTAATCAGGTAAATTGGTTAAATAATGATGTGATTTTAAACAGGTGATGTCAACAGGTGATTGTAATTATGATTTGGTACAAAAGCAGCCGAAATGGGTTTCCTTAGGAGGGTGGCTGGCGTCTCCCTTAGAGATAGGGTGAGAAGCTCAGTCATCCGTGAGGAGCTCGGAGTAGAGCCGCTGCTCCTTCATGTCGAAAGGAGCAAGTTGAGGTGGTTCGGGCATCTGGTAAGGATGCCCCCTGGGCGCCTCCCTAGGGAGGTGTTCCAGGCACGTCCAGCTGGGAGGAGACCTCGGGGAAGACCCAGGACTAGGTGGAAGGATTACATCTCCAACCTGGCCTGGGAACGCCTCGGGATCCCCCAGTCAGAGCTGGTCAATGTGGCTCGGGAAAGGGAAGTTTGGGGTCCCCTGCTGGAGCTGCTCCCCCCGCGACCCGACCAAGATGGATGGACAAAAGCAGCATCCAAGAAAGGTCTAGTCCTTTAGGAGCAAAGATGGGCCGAGGATTGCCAGTTTGCCAACTCAGGCGGCAATGCATCAAGAACCGGCATTCATCTATAAGCGATATCACCACATGGGCTCAGGAATACTTTGGCAAACCTTTGTCAAGTACCACAATACGTAGTTACATCCACAAATGCCAGTTAAAACTGTACTGTGCCAAAAGGAAGCCCTATGTTAACAGTGTCCAGAAGCGCCGTCGACTTCTCTGGGCTTGGAGGCATCTGGGATGGACCATCACACAGTGGAAACGTGTACTGTGGTCAGATGAATCAGTATTTCAGGTATTTTTTTGGAGAAATGGACGCTGTGTGCTCCGGACCAAAGAAGAAAAGGATCATCCAGCATGTTACCAGCAACAAGTTCAAAAGCCAGGGTCTGTCATGGTATGGGGTTGTGTCAGTGCCCTTGGCAAAGGTAACTTGCACTTCTGTGATGGCACCATTAATGCTGAAAAGTACTATGTACGTCTATGCATATTTCAACAAGAAATGCACACACACACACACACACACACATTACAAAGTCCTGGCTGCGAAGGAAGAGGATACGGGTACTTGACTGGCCTGCCTGCATCCCGACCTGTCCCCAATAGAGAATGTGTGGCGCATTTTGAAGCGCAAAATGCGACAACGAAGACCCCGTACTGTTGCCCACCTTAAGACTTGTTTGCAGAAAGAATGGGAAAAAATGACACCTGAAACACTTCATCACTTGGTGTCTTCAGTCCCTAAATGTCTTTTAAGTGTTGTGAAAAGGAATGGCAACATTACAAAGTGGTAAATGCTTTACTGTTCCAACTTTTTTTGAAATGTGTTGCAAGAACCAAAATAGGAATTTTGTTTTTTTGAAAAAAAAAAACAATAAAAATCATGAGGAACACATTAAATTATGTGCTGTTGTATTGTCTGCAATGACTACAAGTCAAAGTACATTTAGAAATCACTACTTTCTTTTTTTTTTTTTTTTTTGTGTTTTCCATACTGTCCCAACTTTTTCTGATTTGGGGTTGTATTATGCTTGAAATGACTCCAACAAAACCATGTGTGGTCATTTTGTTTCTTCCAAAATGACAGCCAAAAACCATGCAGTAGACTATAGAATATGTGCAGACACTAGGGGTGCACGATATTGAAAGAATTCGATATTGCGATATCGATAATGAATATTGCGATATCGATATTAATTTTGATATTTTTTTAAAAGTATGTAAAATTAGCAAAGTTATGGGAAAACGCATAAAAATAGATTCATAACAAATAAAACAAGTTTTCTTACAACACAAGGTTTATTTTAACCTGCAGTCATATTGGACTGGTCCAACATGTCTACAGAACAGGACATGTTTTACTGGTTGTACAGTATTAAAATATAAATAAATAAAGAGCATGTCTACAGAACAGGTGTATGGCCGAGCGAGGGAGAAGTGAGAGAGTGACGGTGATTATCTTCGGAGCAAGTAGCGACTCTAGAGTCATAGTGAGAGAAACAAAGTGTCTCCCGTTTTTTCTGACCACGGTGGGAAATCTGGAGCAGGAAAAGTTAACCCTCTCCTTGATTTCATGTTGTTTATGGAGAAGGAGAACCAGGAAATGAGTAAGGGGAAATGCAACGCTACCGAGTGATGTGTATTTTTCGAGAGGTGCATCAAAGAGTATAGACGTAACAAGAGGCAAACCTCAATAGAATGTTGTGCTGCAGCTTGCAATGGAACATTCTATTGAGTGCAACACAACGTTCTATTGAGTTTCGCCTCTTGTTACTTCTATATTCTTTGGATGCATGTTGGGCAGGATGCAACGCATCACAAATGAAACAAAATATTTAAAAAACAAAAAGAATGTATTACTTTTTTTTTTAAATACTTTTTTTTAAATTAAAAAATATCGCATAATTATCGCGAGACTTTCGGTATAATATCG
Source organism: Gymnocephalus cernua (assembly GCA_023631565.1). Classification (NCBI taxonomy): domain Eukaryota; kingdom Metazoa; phylum Chordata; class Actinopteri; order Perciformes; family Percidae; genus Gymnocephalus; species Gymnocephalus cernua. The sequence continues at coordinate 15,558,567 of CM042446.1, read as the reverse complement.
CGCAACGTAATATCGCGATAACGGTATATTGTGCACCCCTAGCAGACACCACTGACTGTAAATGTATAGCATGAAGCCATTATGGTCAGCATCAGATAAGCAGTGACAAGCTGACTTGGGGTGCCAAACTCATGCTATAACCTGGATGTAATTGACTGTGATTTCCAACTGCCCTCTCTGAGCCAGAACGGCAATGTCTCCTAATTAACTAGAGAGCACTGACAGCCTGGTGCCACCTCCATTTGGTCCCCACTTGAAACGAGTGCCATGTCCTGAGGGTTCCTGTCAGACCTAGTGCTCTGTGAATGGTATGACATGTCCCTTCATGTCTCCATTCATCTCCCTCTCCCTCACTCTGTCTCTCTCTCTCTCACTGACAACTCTTTTCTTCTAATCATGCTCAGGAAGAAAACGAGTGTGTTTGGCTGGAAGGAAGATGGCGTCTAATATACTTGTGTGTCTGATGTTGGAGAGAGAGAGATGTTCATAAGTCTGTAGTCTTATCTCTCTCTCTGTACACGGTGGTTCATTATCTGCCTGGCCTGGAGAGTGATGTCTTCCTAAACTAGTACCAGAGGGCTGCCACCACTGCCTTCACACTTATTGCAACACACACACACACACACACACACACACACACACACACACACACACACACACACACACACACACAGCAAGGCTTGTGGGAGAAAGAAAAAGAAATATGAAGGAAATGTGCAGTATGTATAGTGGAGCAGCCATCTAGCAGATAGGAGCATATAACTAATGAAAAAACTAGATTGGTAAAACCCCATTAATTGTGCTGAGGGCGATGAGGTTTAATTGAGAACAAGGCCCAGGTCACTCAGAGAAAGGCTGTTACACATTTTTATGAAGCTGGAGGGGGAAAGAGATTACATCGAGATAGACAGTGGTGTTCTGGCTCATTTAAAGGGCAAGCCCAACCTTATACATTGACGTTGTTCAGCTGTTGGATTAATACCTTTTAAACATTCAAAGTAGGGGAGTGACGAGACACAAGATTGGGTTCACGAGAACAAGACAAGATTTTAGCACTATTTTCTTCACTTCACATTGTGCGTCAAAAACACATTTTTCTCCCGCAATGACTATGACGCACCACATGAATAAAATTTGGACTCGACCAGGTCCCAGTCGGATCTCGGACACTACAAACCAAGTAGACATCTGAAGTACCACATTTTTAGATATAGTAGAGAAGTGTAGATATCTCCTCATATTACTTTCATCTCTTCAAGTTCATGTCTCAGGAAAGAAACAGACCATACATCAATTTGGGCACTAGCTAAACTGGCTCATTGTAATTCATTTATAGATTTAGGTGACAAAAAATAATGTTGATCTATGATCATTTTAGGCTGCCATATTGATTTTGAGGAATTAGCTATGTGTAGTGTCCAAATCCAAAAAAAACTAACCTTTCTTCAGAAAACTGCCAAGGATGCTGTCATCCACTGTGGTTGGAGCAGCTTCACTTTCTCTTGATGCTATACTGATGAAGCTTCACTTATCCTTCAAGCTTGGAGAGTCGTGTCTATCTTAAAAGGGCAACTATTATATAGCATTTTCAGGTTAATACTTGTATTTTGTGTTTATACTAGAACATGTTTGCATGCTTTAATGTTCACAAAACACTTTATTTTTGTCATACTGCCCATGGCTGCTACACCTGTATTCACCCTCTGTATGAAACGCTCTGTAGGAGCGCCCGTCTCTGCAAGCCCCCCTCCCAACAAAGCCCAGTCTGCTTTGATTGGCCAGAATGTTTCCTGGAATCTGCGCTTCGCTCTGCAGCCTACGCTGTTGTTTCACTAGTATCAGCTGGAGCTACTGCAACGGAGTATATTGCAGGACTTTGTACCGTGAAAAATCATCAATAAAGGCTTCTTAACCAAATACTACACAACCAGCAGTAAAGTGACCTGAAGTTGGGGAGAAATGACCAACATTGGCCGCCAAGATTAGCTACAGCTATGTGGCATTAGCATGAAGCTACTTAATGTTTAGCAGTAGGCTAACGTTAGATTGTGGAACGAAGAAGCATGTTCTACTGTCAAAAATCGCAAATAAAGGCTTCTGAACCAGACACTACCCAATCAGACATGTTTCAACAGTAACGCGACCCGAAATTGGGGAGAATTTAACAAATTGGCAGTGAAGATGACAACTTTTACTGCCATGTACATGTAGCTACAATAGTTAGCAGTGGACACTAATGGAATATAGCAGTGACTTTCTACAGTCAAAAATCGCAGATAAGGCTTTTAAACCAAATACTCCATAACCAGAAATGTTTCAGGAGTAATGTGACCCGGAATTGGGGAGAATTTAATCACAACGGCAGCCAAGATGACATTGTTTACTGCCGTAGCATGTAGCTACATGAGACAATGTTAACACTGCAGTAGCTTAAACAAAAACACTGTCAGTAGTTCCTGCCTGGAGCAGATAACCAATCTTAGAAGCCAGGCTTAGAGTTGCAAAATACTTAGCCAAGAGTACAAAAAAAACTGTTGAAACTGGAGCATTCAGAACAGTTGGAAATCTTCAAACATTTTAGCTCACAGGGATTTCTCTAAAGGGCATTTACCTCATTATTTGGCCACGTTATACATGATATTCTGACATAACATAACATTGTAGATATGACAGAAAATACGGACAGGCATAATATGTCCCCATTAAGATTGACCCATAGGAATAGCATGTGAATTTAATGTATGGTACAACTTTGCTTGCAAGAGAGGGGTGTGCTTTTACACAAAAATATTCTATTGTAGTTTATAGTGCGAAGGTTGGACCACTTCCCGAATACGTTTTCAGTACACTACACAGAGCAGGAACCCAGCTTGATTTATTGAACATTCTGTCCTTGAATGCAATGCCATTCCCCAAATATCCATTCCTGTGCACCAACTTTGCATTGATCAAATAACAACCAACAAAATATAAATCAGGTGATTTTGACAGAAGGCATAAGTTCTATAGTTGCAATATGTGGTTAAAAAAAGCATAACTATAATACAGAGCCAATATGGATACAAAATGTTGGGCTTGACTTGGTTGTCAAAAACCTAATGTATGAATTCTTAAACTGAGGGATCATCTGTTATTAAATATACTATATTCTTATCTTGTCACCTCTTCTTTAGCTACAGTGCACCACTTTTAAGTTAGACATATTTGAATTGCATTCTGTAAAATGTTTTTTTTTTTTTTTTAAACCTTGGACAACTTATAATTCTCACCTCTAATTCTCTTTTCATGACAGAGAGTAAACTGACGGAACTTAAATTTAGCAGAAAGACTTTTGTCCTTTTCTGACAACTGACGCCTGAAGTCCCCTCAATTACCCTTCACTAAACGTGGATTTACAGAAAGACATTTGTCACAAAACTGCAAAAACATCCCTCTAGAGCCAAAGTATTTAGTGTGTTTTGCTAAATCTCCGTGCCACACCGCAGGATCCGTCTAGTAGTTTGAGGTGCATCACAATCAGCCTAATTGGACAGGTGTTTGCAAGCCATTATGATACTAAACCTCTGTGTCAGTAGAAGAACCCTAAAACAGCACGATACCCCCAAAAACCTGCTGAAGGATAAGCCCTGAGATTAAGATGGGAGAGACGGCTTTTACGTGTCAGGGTTGAGAGAAATTAAGATAGTGGAGAGAGAGAGAGAAACACAGAGAGAAAGAGCGGAAGGGAGATTAAAAAAAAAAGAGCAGCACTCTCAGTGTGTGGTAAGCCACAGTCATATCTTGTCAGCCACCCCTGGTGGGAGTATGTACCCCACACAGAGAAAACGAGACAGACTTTAACACTCCACCTCAAACGACTCATTTACCCAAAGAAAAAAAATAGGGAAAACAGCAGTAAACTAACGCTTGCACTAAGGGTGCTCCGACTGATCGGTCACCGATCAGTATCAACCGATAATGGCTTTAAATAGTTTGATCGGTGGTCTCCATAAATGGCGATCAGATAGGCCGATCAGATGACGCACTACCATAGATGTATTAAGAGCGCACTACTCGTGAGAACATTTTCTACATGGAGCTAAAATGGCGGCCTCCCTACATTCAGCGGTCTGGCAGTTCTACAAGGTGTCTGAACAGCGGCGGTGGTGCGCCGGCAAAATACGCCATTCTGACGCTTCTACTGCCTCTGGAGCACCGCCGGTGGTCCGCCAACTCATTGCTATCTGGGAAAAAAGACAATACATTAGCGATTTGCAATGTGTGTGCCAAGGAAATACCACGAGGCGGAAAGCTCCAAAGACGTTTCAACACCACCAACTTCATCAGACATTTGAAGGTTAGTCACAGAAAGGAGTATGAGGAGTTTTCAAAGTTAGCTAACGCTAAGGCAGAGCGGAGTGTTGCAGCTCCGGCGCCACTCAAACAGCTGTTTCCCTGTGTGTGTGTGTGTGTGTGTGTGTGTGTGTGTGTGTGTGTGTGTGTGTGTGTGTGTGTGTGTGTGTGTGTGTGTGTGTGTGTGTGTGTGTGTGTGTGTGTGTGTGTGGAAGAAATGTCTGCAGTGATTGAAAGGACATTTTTTAGATTTTGAGCTAGGACAGAAAGCCAAACAATTACTGATACATTCTCTAAACATGTGTGACTGTTACGTAATAGCGTAATTTTCAGTTCATAAAAGCAATTGGTGATCGTATCGGCCGATATGTCTTCCAGCAATTCAAAAATCCTGATCGGAGCACCCTTAACTTGCACCTATTTATAAGTGTATCCCATCAAAATTTGTGATGCAAAATAGGTCTTTAAACTTAACTGTATATTTGCAACTAAACATTGTCTTTATGTGGCTGGTTAGCTCAATTGGTAGAGCAGGCGCACAGAGGTTTATTCCTCAATGCAGAAGGTCCAGGGTTCAAATCTGACCTGTGACGGTTTTCCTGCGTGTCTTCCCCCTCTCTCTCCCCCCTTTCATGTATGAGCTGTCCTATGATTAAAGGCGGGAATGCCCATAAAAAACTAAATTGTCTATATTATTGAATTTATAAATTCTTTAATCAAGTCAGTTTGAGAGAGAAAAAAAAAATTCCCTGAGAGAAGGTGATGTCTTCAAGTTGCTTGTTTTGTCTGTCCAACAGTTAAAGATATCGAATTTAAAATTATATAACAACTGACAAAAGCAGTCAATACCCACATTTGTAAAACTCATGATTTATTAGAGCCTACAAGTGACGCCTGAAGTGTAGCCGTGTTTTAACCGCAGGAACTTTTCTGCCTAGGAATCTTCTAAAGGAACTCATTGTGTTTTCGACCGGGACCAGGCACCAGGGTTTTAACCACCATTAAGTTACGTGGGCTTTATGTGTCCCCCTCTAAAATTCCCTGATCCGAGGGTAGTACTTTCTAAAATTAAAAGAACCTTCTAGGTGGGTTTGTAGGGATGACCGTTGCTGACTGGTCAAACACACACACACAGCACGGCTGCTTCAACTCAGCAACCGCTTAATTTGATCGATTTATGACTATTTCAGGACGACGGGAGAACATTTCTCATTAAAAGTAAATTTAGGTTTGGCTGTCAGCTTCCCGGATCATTTGGAAAAAGACAGAGGGAGAGAGCTTTGTTACAGTCATGCTAATAAAGCTAACTGAATTGAAATTGAGAGAGATCGCAAGCCAGTGCCACTCTCAACTGTTGACTGTAGACGTGTGTATCGGTGAACGAGAGAGAGATAAAGTGCAGAGGTGCTTTGAATGAGAGAACCAAAAGCTTATTTTCTGAAGGTTTCTCAGTGGTTACGATCTGAAGCACAGTGAGACAAAATCTATTTTGTTGTTTAAGTGTTTTTTAGATGAAATGGGCGAGCACACTGAACTGCAGGCTGCAGACCACCAACAGCCCTCATCCCATCATGTTGCCTCATACATCAGCTGACTCATTTGCCAAAACGCAGACAACAATGGGCTGAAGGAACGTTCTAGTTCCTATAAAATAGTTCTGGGGACATAAAAAGACCCCACAACCTTATGTCAAACCACGGTTAAATACAGGACTCAACCGCAACGGGTGGAAAGTCAAAGTGGAAGATATAAGTTCCCTCTGAGGAGGAGTAAACTGATCAGGAACACACTTACTCGCCTCTAAAAAGACACACACACACACACACACACAAGCCTGGAGTGAGTCACTCAATGAATAGATCCTTATTGATTTCATCTAAATGACACGCACTGTAGGGTCTGCCTCTCAACAACTCACTCCTGCCACATTTCTCCTACAAACAACTAATCCCTACCATGAACACACAGATACACACACACCTCTCCCCACCACTCCAAGCTCTCCTAAATGACCTCATGAAGTAGGGTGAGGCTCTTCACACATCTAGCTACAGTGGTGAAACCATCCCCTCATTGATCGGTTGACGGCACCCAAAAGGTCAACAAGGCAGCGTTCTCAGCAGGCTGAACGGCCCGAATCAGGTCCTGTTGGCAACGATGAGCTAGTGAGAAACTCTCGGTACTTGGACGAGATGAGCTAATAGTTGGTGAGTAATTACAAGCATTGGAGAGTCTTTTCTTCTTTCCATTTTGTCCCCCCACAGTCCACAGTCTCTGTGACTATATAGTACTGTCAAACCTTCAACGTGCTTTATATGAGAGTTGGTGGCAAGCAAATCAAGTCCAGAGGCAAATTTAGAATAGTTTTTTTTAATGTGTAGACAGTACCCATCAAAGGCCTGTTTGTGATAAAAGGGAATCCATCTTTAAAACAATGTGATGCTCACAGTTACAGTCACAATTCCAGACTATTCAATCTTGGTCAAAAGCATACACTATCTGGTTTTGTGTATTTGTGCATGTGTATGTAGGCAAGTGTCTTGTGTGTGTGTGTGTGTGTGTGTGTGTGTGTGTGTGTGTGTGTGTGTGTGTGTGTGTGTGTGTGTGTGTGTGTGTGTGTGTGTGATGTTTGGAGGCATAGAGTAAAAACCTCAAAAATAATGTAATGTATAATGTTTATAATCTTCAGTATCTAGTCAAACAAAAGACGCCAAAATGCCACAAAAAAATGCAGGAATATTAGTGCAGGACAGCAAAGTGGGCAATACAATTTTGCTGATGATTTGGGTATGGGTTAATGCTGGAAATTATCTAGAATATCACAGTAATCATGTGTTTGGGTCTTGGCAGATTAAGGGTGTTGCCATCATATCATTTTATACATGGATTGCATCACTGCTTTGCTATTATGTTCTTTTGCTTGGAAATCAACTCCAGTTTTGTTATATTATGTCAATTAAGTTTTACACAACAAATGTTAATTGGAAACAAACTGAATGAAGACATCTCTGATGAGTCCCACTGTGTACTGATCTCTGACAATTACACTTGCCACCATGTACTATTTGAATCAAATGTGTCAAATTATTGGCGTTTCTGCCAATGGAACCTCTAGCCATTTCCTAAATGCTTTCTGCTGTTACTAAGTTTCTACCAAGAAAAATAACAAAGCCATTTGCAGCGAATGCCAAAGGGGTTCTACATGACTTCACTGATTGTATTAGAAAAACATAAAGACGCTGATTCAAGAGGCTGGAAACTATGGTTATCTTACAGCTCAATCAGCTCATAATTTTCTGGATTTTTAAGAGAAGGTAGTTTTAAAATCACCGTAATTATCAAATGAGGAATGTGTAATCACGCACCCTGCAAGCCACATTTGTTCAGGCTTTGGCAGATGAACATTTGACATCTACTTTTTTCATGGATTCAGATTTCATGGATTCCCAGGATGTATTCATTTCTTTGTGTGCGTGTGTGAGTACATGCCAGGGCATCTGTGCATTGTGTGCGTTTGCATGTATGTGTGTCACTAGGGTAATTAGGAATAGGAGGAAGGGAGAGATCAAAGTATGCACTTTACACTCCATTTCAGCTCTGATGTAAGAGAGAGTGTGTGTGTGTGTGTGTGTGTGTGTGTGTGTGTGTGTGTGTGTGTGTGTGTGTGTGTGTGTGTGTGTGTGTGTGTGTGTGTGTGTGTGTGTGTGTGTGTGTGTGTGATGATCTCCTCCAAGCTTTGATGCTGTAAGCTCCGCCGGTTAATGTACTACGGATAAAAATACTACACCATGTAATCTGGCATTTATCCCTCGAGAGCAGAAGCCCAAAATGTGACACATGTCAAGAGGAAGGAGGTAAGGAAAAGGGGAGAAGAAGAACAAGGGGGAGAAGAGGAGGAGTAATGGAGGTATGAGACTAAGAGACTGCATTTCTTCTTCTTCTGCTCTAAGATGATTCAAAGATTGACAGATTCTTAACTGTGCAGAACATTTTCCATTAACTATTAGAATTAATTCAGCACAGTTAAACACAAAGCTAAGACAGATACCCAGTTCCTCAGAGATGCATTACAAGTGTGACTGTAGAGTCTGTAGCGCTATAGCAACACATCACAGGCAGCAAAGGAGATGGGCCCTCGAATTAAGTGACATTGAACTTTATGTCTAAAAGAAGACATCCTCAACACATTTTCACATTTTTTTTATCTAATGTTAATTGTGACAAGGTATGGCATTAATTTGCACACAAACCTCTATTCACTTGTAACAGCACAGAAAATAGTTCCACAACCTATTTGTGAATAACAAAACAAACATATTTTTCAAAGTTGCGTCAGCATGCTAAAATTAGGCAAAGAAACTTGCATTTTAAAAGACATTACTTTCACAGGCTTATGAGAACGCTCGCATTCATAAACACAAAGATATTTTGTTCACACTGGTTATAAAGAAACCAGCAAAATAATGTATGTGGGAGTTCCTTACTGAATAATACACAAAACACAAGGAAAAAAACACAGGGTTGCAGGCTATATTTCACATATAGAGCCTAGTAGCTGTCAAACATACCTAGTACCTACTCTATGTTGGCCTTGCTCATTTTAAAGTAGGTCTACTTAAAAGTAGACTACCCCAGCGCTGCACTGTGTAGGAAATATAAATCAGATGACTGGTCAGAATAAGGAGAAGAAAACTTGTTCCAAATGTAATTCCACGAAGACCATCAGAAGGTTACGCTATGCCAGAGCTTCAGAGTAAGCTACAGTTCAACATAAACCAGTGGTCACTGAGCAGAGAAAGAATAAGCAATGCCACTAAAACTGTAAAAATAGGATCTGAGATGAGATAGAAACTCATTGTACTTCACATCACAGCACAAGAGAAGAATGCAAATGTGATCAAATGACACTTCAGCAAAGAGAAGCCTACACAACTGGCCTATGTCAAAAACTGGATTATGACAGCGTATTTACATCCACAGGAAGAGAATAAGGGAATGAGTGAGAGGACCATCACAAGTTGACAAACTTACACACAATAACAATAAAACACAGCGTTAGGCCACAACTCCACCGACACCTCGAGAGTATTTCTAGTTAGCAACACGGCAATAGTCCAAATTAACCCATAAATAAAACAATGTATACAGGGAGTTCCTTACCTCTTAGAAGTGGCGTTACTCTGGATAATCTTAGCAGCAGGATGTTCTTATCAGATCGGTAAAATCCACTTTTCGAAGCCCTGGCTCAAAAGTCCTATACTGTAGCGGTATATAGCCTACCGTTGAGCTAGCACTGATGTTTGGTTTTCGGTCTTCTTGCATGGTACCAGCCGAAGCGTCACAAATCCAGTATGTTATAAAAAAACGTTCGCGTTGGTGTCTTTTAATTTCTTCCTTCTTGTTTTGCGGTGTAGGCTACGTTTTTTTCTTCTTTTTTGCTCCCCTAGTTATATTATCTCAACTTCCACGACGACAGCTTTGCTAGCAACGTCCAACGATGGCCCAACTCTGACCCCCGCATGACCTTTACCACGGTGGCAAAACTTCTTTTTTTTTCTTTTTTTTTCTTTTTTTTTTTGTAGCAACAACAAAAGAAACGCAGGTGTAATTTAACATGAATTATGGCTGCGTGGTATTAAAGGTCCAACTACATTTAAGCTAGCCAAAAATGGAATGCAGCCTTAATTAACAAATGACTTACACCTGTGCTATTTCTGCTATGACGTCAAAATGTCTGCTTTGAAAAATTTGATTTCAAATAAAAAAAAAAAACACTCAGTGTTTTATCATTTGCCCTGCATGTATTAATCTAAATTAATTACTGTAATTAATGTGTATTCATAATTTTAGCTTGTTGTTTTGGCTAATTCATTAAAACATTACCATTTGTGATACGTTTTTGTTTTTTCGAGTTGAATGGTGGTTGTCTCGCTTCCCCCTAGCGCCTGTGAGCAGAAAAAGCACCCTTGCAACTTTCGGCCGGCATCAGGAAGTACCGCGTGATATCAGGTCTCGCGATGTAACGAATTGCTTCACGGCACTGCACACATACGCCCATTCAGGAACCGGCTAACAAGGTAGCGATGGAGTTTTTCACACTATAGTCATGGCTGAGCCAGCAAAAAAAAGAAGCAGAAAGCTAGGAAAGCATTGTCGGAGGAACAGAGAAAGAGGAAACGGCAGACTGAGCGAGCGAGGAGGCAGACACAAGTAAACATAAGAGCTGCCAAATATCTATTCCGAAGCTGTAGGGGGAGCTCTATAGAGAAACAAAAGAGACAAAAAGAGAGAAAACAGCGAAGAAATGGCCAAAACTGCATAGCGCCCCTTTAAGTTAGCTTGTTGCTGATAGCTTTATAATAAGCATACAAGCATGTATCAATCTTCACATCTAACTCTCGGCAAGAAAGCAAATCAAATTGTTTTGCCAAAATACAGAGCTTTTCCTTTGTGCCAGGATTCCTGCTATATAAAATACTGTAGGCCTACAGGTCTTTTCGGGGTGGAAGGATACACAAAGAAACCCACACAAAAGTAAAAATGTAAAGAGACCACTTGAGCTCCACACAGAACAATCTTCATAAGCTTCAAAGCCAGACGCTTCTTGATTTAAGACAGCAGCAATCTGTGGCCATTGTGATTTCCAATGCAATTTATGACATTTCATTGTAGCAACACCTGAAAGAAAATAATCTCACCTGAGCCCTTCAGAAACATTTAGCTATCCAAGCAAAGTAAATGATAGTTGTTTTTTTTTACTATTATATTTAGGACTGCCTTCAAGTTCTATCTTTGCATACATAATAAAACGTTTCATCTAACCTGAGAAAAACATTTTAGCAATGTTATTTGTAGATATTGGCATATAGTCAACTGCAACTATTACATCAAATTCACAGTGAATGACAGTGTTGCTGAATAGATATTCTCATTCAGAGGGGAGAATGGGAGGACCACGTTTTAAAACGGTGGCAGGCGAATAAATGAGCAGGGAACTCTATCTACCTGAGATATAAAGGACCTGCATTAATGAAGAGGGAAATGAGTGAACGAGTGCGTGAGTGAGCGAGACAGCTAGTGTGTGGGTGTTTGAGGTATAGCAAGTGTGTAACTGAGCGAACAAGTGAGGGAGAGTGAGTCTTTACAGAGCTACCTATCAGGGGTGGGAGAAGAAGATAGTTAGGCGTGAAGACCATATGTCAGTGGGCCCTAATTGAGCGCTTCTCCTTCCTTCTCCACTTGCTACTGACATATCGCCCCAGGGCCTATTGGGAGAACGCCGGCTTCACGCCACGTAGAAAACGAGAGCGATGGATGATGAGGGGGAGCAGAGGGTGGTGCTTGTCGTTTCTCCTTCCCTGGGTTCTCGCCCTCAGCCCTTGTGACTTCAGGCTGATGTTTCTCCAACTTTTGAAGAACTGAAGTTGCCAACTCAGCTTTCTCTTAAACACTGCAAATGGTTGTGGCCTGAAGGGCTAGAGTGGCAGAGTTGTGACCACAAAACTGCTCAGTCAAATATCCTGGACAGACAGGCTATGAAAACCTGGGCAGGAGAGTGGAAGAATATTCCTCTTGAGCAAGGCACTTAACCGAAAATTCTAGTAGAGTTGGTAATGGCAAAGATAATGCAAAAGGTTGTGTCTGTGCTTGAAATGTGTACCCCGCGTAACTAAGGGATATCAAGACATATTTACCTCATTCACCCTCTAATAACAGTTGTCATTTCCCCAGTTGGAGGTATATATCTTCTCCTTCTTGTGTTTCAAGTGGCCATTTCTGTTGTTATGGATGAGGTCTAATGTTCATGTCCATATATTTCTTTGTGAGCTTTTTACTGATAAATACAACCTTTGAGCCACAGACTGTTAATATTAATGGACGAAGCATCCGGTTCTGCGAAGTGCTGCAAATGCGGAAGTGTCTTAAACCTGCATTCTGTCTGAATTCCAGCAGGGGGCGACACGTGCGGTTGCAAAAGGACGTCGGTTTCTGTAGACGTCTATGACAAAGTGACCCACTTCTCACTTGATTTATTACCTCCGTAAACACCTTCATAATGAGTTTATGGTCTCAATCGCTAGTTTTAAGTCTTCTGCAGTACAGAATGATGTTAATTTTTTGAATTATGGTCTCCTTAATTTTAAAATCGTCGATAAAGCAGGGGGTGTTTTAGGGCGTGGCTATGATGTGATTGCCAGTGAAAGTGTGTAACATAACGTAGAGTGTAAGCAGCAGTCTATGGCTCCTCCCTCACACCTCCCTCTCGTCTAAAATCTTCACATCCGCAACCAGGTAACCCAGTAATGTGGCGTGCGACCTGTTTAATGTCACCAAAATAGACTTTGGTGCTTAATGCTTGCGTGTTGTTTGTTTGGAGTAAGAACATAGATTCTGTCAGACAGCATGAGCCTTAAATACACTGGAACTGACCCTGTACCAAGGGGTTGTTTTGTTTCTATGTTAACGTTGGGTTATTTACCCAAACTAAAATAAAGTTTATTTTGACCACAACAACAGCAAGCTCAAGTTTTATCTTAAAACTGTCCCCAATGTCTTGTTAATTGTTTAAAATGAAAAAATTGTAAATAAATGATCCGAGGTTGCAACCGTGTTTGGGTACACAACCCAGCAGTAAACACTAGGTCAACATTGTCTTTGTTTTCTACCCATGGGTACTGGGGAAAGTTAACCCAGTGTTGCAATAAGGGTTAATTGAAACAATATTAACCTCAGCTGATCATGATCGATGTAACTTTAGGTGGAAATGTTCACATTTAAAGCCTACCTGAAAACTCGCCTTTGTGTTGTAAATATAAGAAAGAGATTTAATAAGCGGCAGATATTCTCAAAAAAAGAGACAAAGAAAGCTTTTAATTGATTTATTTGATCATTTTCAATTCAAATAACTTTCATACGTTTCTGTCATTTTGCGCCTATGGAATAAAAGCTTTGGAACACAAATGCTGAATACATCATAAAAACCGATTTTGTCAGACCATTTGAGCAATGAGAAGCAGGTGAAGTGCAGAGTAAGGTTGAGAGGTGTGCACACACACATTCACATACACACACACACACACAC
>CM042446.1:15527653-15542653 GCA_023631565.1 Gymnocephalus cernua | reverse complement strand
CACACATGCACAAATAGGACCTCGACATACATGCATTATGTATGGAGAGATATCAGAGCCTGCTTCACAGGATAGCTCCCGGAGCAGTTGGGGGTTCGGTGCCTTGCTTAAGGGCACCTCAGCAAACTGGCACCTCTCCAGTTACCAGTCCACATTCTGTACTTGTCCTGTGCGGGAACCTGAGCCCGTGACCCTCCAGTTCCCAAGCCAAGTCCCCAGGGACTGAGCTTTTGCCGCCCCATGAGTTGCATGGGAATACATTTTGAGCCCCGCTCAGCATCAGCCAACCTTAATTTAACTTAACCTTAATTTGAAAAGGACACAATGTATACTGATAAGGTATGATATGTGATTACAGACTAGGTTTATCGTTATGGTGGTGAAGAAGAAAATCCTCATTGTTTCTCCTTAGTTGCATACTCTTTATATAGACAGGAACACAAACGCAACTGTATTTGTTACTAACACAAAACAACAGTCTGAAAAAACTTGTCACAGTGGTAGCAAGCTTGCACAGACAACACCAGACTTCCTTCCTTTCCACCACACAAGCAACCCTCACTAAATTGAACACAGCTCTTTCAAGAAGCACTTGTTCGAGCAAAGTCTACCCATGGGCACCAATTTTAGTTTAAATAGTAGTGTTTTTCATGTCAACCAGGATAACACTTGCATTTAAATGAGATCCAAAAATCCACACTTAAAACACTAACACATAGGTCAGTGTCTAAGACATTTGCACTGCAACATTATACTGTGGCCTTAGACTTGTGGCCTTCACCGTTCCTGGGTGGATCTTAAGTCAGATAGTATTTACCTGTGGTTTATGTGGGACTGGACCTGTTATGACAGAACAATGAACTAAGCAAACCGCTGTGGACAAACCTTTTCAAGCAACAAATAACATCAGCAACGTGAGCACTTCGGCTCAGCAGCTCTCTGCTGTAAGAACAAGGCAAAATCGTTGGCACATAACTACAGCCATCAACACAAGTTGAGCGTATTGTTTTGCAGTTATGTGTCTGACTTTGTTGCTGTTCAAGTTGTTGCATACGTTTTACCAGTTTAACCAGTCTGTTATCCAGACAACCATTTCTTCTCACTCATATTATATTTTCTTTCTCTCAAAATTGGATTTATAAATGTAAGGACATCATCATATCTCCCAGTTCAATACTGTGAGAAATAGTACATCTGCCCCATTTGTCTGCAGTGGTTATTTTATTCACACTAAAACTGAAATACTCGATGTCGCACTGCACCCTTCAGCTTGCTCTCAGGGGCTGAATGGGTGAAACCTGCAAATTTGCATGTGAGAACTGAATGAGAATGCTGTGGTTTTATATCAACCTATCTGTATGACTAGGACTGGTTGTACGAGTGAGATTAAAACATTTCAGAACTACTCACTATTATATAAAAACAGTGCTAAACTGGAGCAGGTTTTTATCTGTAAAGACTTAGTTCCTGATGCAAACAAAGTAAAGTTGGGTGTGGTCAGTGAAACTAACACCCTTACCTCATGCCTGCATTCACATAAGACTAGCTTCCTCATTTTGATGGCACTTCCCTTACTGACCTTGTGATTGGTTCATCTGCACATGAATAGGAAGTCAACTGCAGTGTAGGATACGCATCAGTGACATGCCACAGGAGATATTTACTGCAGATGGAAATACCCTAAATCTTGTTCCACTTTGTAAGGGACCACCCTTGCCCTGCAGGCTGCAGTGTGTTAAAGGTTTAGCTCTCCCAGGATGACTGTTTCTGCAAGACAAATGGCAACAGATTGAATCTCAGGGACGTCTATGCATTTCGAAGGGCAGGTTTGGACAAGTTTCCGTATCCAGGACGTATCTCAGGCTTACTCGGAAGGATCTGGCTAAGGACGTGTGTCGGGGTTTTGAACTTCTGCTAAGTTCTTTGAGGACTTCTTGAAGGGTTGTGGGTAACCTGCTGGTCTGCCAAGTTTCATTTGGGACACTCAGGACATTCAGCACCCTCAATCACCCACCACTAGAGGGCCCAGTCTGACAACATACAGGAAGTATTAGTTAAGTAACTATACTGTATTTTTCACAGACCATTTAGCCAATAATTAAGTTTCTCTTGGTACATTCCTTCTGTGTTTTGTGTTGGTTTCATATAAATTAACACCAGTCTAAAAGTACATGGTAGATAATATACAAATTAAAGGAATTATATAATAGTATTGTAGACGTACTCAGTCACACAGTAACATACTTTCAATTGTCATTAGAGTCTGGGAAATATGAAAGGAAACAAACTGCAAAGAAAAGATTAATTATTAACAACAAGTGTTAGGCCCAACCTGACCAGCTGACGTGAACAAGGAAGTTACTCCCACATAAATAAAAACCTGTTTGGTTGCTCTTTTGTTTAAACACCTTTGACTTGCAAAGAGGAATGCAGGTAGCAGAGCTGTACCAGAGCTGTACGAGAGCTTTATAGTACTCAATTTAGGGCTAGCAAAAATGATGAAAAAACTCTTTAGCTTTCTGGCCCTTTTTGCTTTTGTTAGTATGGTATGTTTTCTTGTGGTTCTATTCTACAGCAAAGAGAGTACTTTTATTGTTTTTACAAAGCCATTTCGTATGGCAGATGGAAACAGCACATATTCCCAGTTAATAAAAGAACTCGTTCAACCGACAACTGAAGCCCAAAATGCCAGCCCAGAAGAGACACGGATGCCACCCAATACGAGCAAGACTTTGGGACCCTGCCCTGACACCCCTCCAAATCTGTTGGGCCCACTCCATGTGGAGTTTAATTCTAAACGGACTTTGGATGACGTGAGAAACGCGGTTGGTTCTCTTCTTCAGGAAGGTGGATGGTACAAGCCACCAGACTGTATTGCCCAACAAAAGGTAGGTGAATGTATGGAGAGACAAATGAATAAATGAACAGAATAATAACTGGAACCATTTACCATGATTTTAGATTTGTTTAGACATTTTTAAAGAGGTATCAACATTTGAGTGAAGTATGTCATATATATATATATATATATATATATATATATATATATATATATATATATATATATATACACATATATATATATGTGTGTATATATATATATGTGTATAATGTGTAAAAATGGTGATAACTAAATAGGAAAAAACGTGTAAGTCTCTGGTGTGGTACAGATAAAGCCTGTAAGCCAGATATCTTCAACAGGGGTTGCCTGACCCCTAGGGGCTCCTCAGTGTTACTGCAGGGTGACTGCCAAATTATAGTCTGATCATTTTATGTGTGTTTTTTTTCCTAAATTAAAATATGTCTGAAAATATACATTAACATGAATCCAACATATTATTATCACAAAAAAATCTGCCTTTTCGTGAAAAACAAACATTTAATTCACACATTAATGATAGGCTTACTAAAGGGTGTAAAACTACACTTCAGGATTCACTGTGCCTTCCACATGTATGTTTAACATTAAACATGATGTATAAATAATAATACTGTCCATCAATCTATTTTCCTCCATCCGGCACGGTTTAATTTGCAACTCAATTTTATACAATATATGTAGTAGTCCCTGCTCCGTCTCTTTCAGCTAAGGGGTCCTTGGCTTAAAAATGATGAAGACCCCTGCTATAAGCCTTTTATGATTTTAGGCAGTCCTAGTCTTACAATGCGTTTTTTTTTTGTATTTTTATCATTCAGTTTTGTGCGTATTACATACATGTAGGACATACATGTCCTGTATGGTTTTATTTTATTTCATTTTCTTTAATTTTTCTTTTTTTTCAAAATTGGAATGATATCAAAAGTTAAAACAGAGAGAGATAGTACAGAGAGATACACAGATACTTACATGGCACTTTAGCTACCATAACTTATTTAAAAAAAAGTTTACCTTCACCACATTCTACAATTTACTTACCTTCGCCAGCAGAAAAAAATTACCCAAGTTCTAATGATTCTCTACATTAAGCAAACATACTTATTTTTTCATGTTTAGGTGGCGATCATCATTGCATTCCGAAATCGGCATGAGCACCTGAAGCATTGGCTGTATTACCTCCATCCCATATTGATGCGACAGCAGTTGGACTACAGAGTGTATATCATCAACCAGGATGGAGAGGGAGTGTTCAACCGGGCTAAACTGATGAACGCAGGCTACACCGAAGCACTGAAGGAATATGATTATGAGTGCTTTGTCTTCTCTGACATAGATCTGGTTCCTATGGATGACCGTAACCTCTACAGATGTTTTGACAACCCCAGACACTTGGCTGTGGCTATGGACAAATTTAACTTCAATTTACCCTATAACGGCTACTTTGGTGGGGTTTCTTCATTGTCTAAGAACCAATATTTGAAGATTAATGGCTTCCCGAACACTTTCTGGGGCTGGGGTGGTGAGGACGACGATATCTATAACCGAATTCATCAACGTGGAATGTCCATTTCTCGACCTGACTCGGTGACAGGAAAGTACAGGATGATCAAACATGAGAGAGACCTGCACAATGAGCCCAATCCAATTAATCCTGGAAAATTAAGCCAAACCCGGTGGACCATGGATAAAGATGGCATTAATTCCCTTAAATACTCAGTCAAGGACATTGTGAGGGATAGACTGTACACTTTTATCACTGTGGATATTGAGGCTCCATCAAGCTGAATGAGAATGGAGCTGCTGTTGACTGATGATACATGATGTTTCAGAACAGCCATTGTAATATTTCTATTGAACACATGTAACTGTGACGTCTTGGAAGTTTTCATCTAAAGGCTTAGGACCTTTTAGGAACCTGTAAGTTTGGAACTGGTGATTTTATGTTCTTAAAATCTTTGTGAATCCAGTCCGTCAATTCTTTATTTAACCAAGGGAAGGTGTGTGCTGGTGTAGGGTTGTGTGTGTGTGTGTGTGTGTGTGTGTGTGTGTGTGTGTGTGTGTGTGTGTGTGTGTGTGTGTGTGTGTGTGTGTGTGTGTGTGTGTGTGCAAACGTACTGAATGTAAGCTAAACATTGCCTCATTGTTCTTAGTTGCCTCAGCAATATCCTCAAACGACAGTCAGTAGGCTATTCCGTGAAATGTTTCATTTAATTTCATTTCACACACAATTCAAATGTAGTAGTACAAGTATCTTTAAATGAACCTGTGATGCATTGAGATACTCTCTGTGATATATTCAGACCACACCAGCCAACAGTCTGTTCAAGAACACAAAAAGATGGTGGTTTGGACAGGTGGACACAAGAGACATATTGGGGATTGTTACAGTACATCCAGTCGATTTTTGTGTATTGAAAGGACATATAATATCACAATTGAAATGGATGAAACTGAGCCAGACTAAAACCTCTTCACCAGTTACGTGGTGAAGAGCTTTTATACTTCACTTACACAATATTTTTAAAATGTCATGCTTTTGTATTACTGTACAATGCAATAACAACTTGTAATAAAGTGTTTGTACTGTACATACTGGACAGTGTAATGAAATGAAAAGGGGAAGATTTTGGTCTCAGTGATGCATTTATCTTTATTTTTGGAAGAAGACGTTTTGTGATCTGTAACAATGTTTTAGAAAATGAGCTTTAGCAATTGGAAGAACTTTAATGAAATTTAGGGCCACTATGGTCCAGCATTGAGCTTTGCCCATGAACATCAACACTAAATTAATCTTTTGGTTTGGAATATCACAAAGAGACATTATTTACCATACCACCTCTCTATATGCAGCGGATCTAGTTGTCTTCTTGACTGTTTCCCCATCCCAACATTTTGTGTCAGTTACAGTTTTGATCTTTACTGGGGTGTATGTATGAGGTTCTGCAAGGTTCATCTCAGGCTCCTGTTGTCTTCATATTAGATAACTTGTATTAGAAACATGTGTTGCTGTAACCAATGGGATAGCAGGAGAAGACTCCATAGAAGACACTCTTAAAGTCACATAAAATCACGCGTCTGAAAACATACAATGCTCAAAGTATTTAGTTGGTTTTTTTTCCAAGTACTTTTATTTTCTAAAATAACTAAAACTTTGATCTATCTTTTAAATGTACAAAGTAGTTCCAGTCGCTGACTGCAGGTTTTATTTTGGAATTTACATGTCTGCCTAAATCTAACCTGTTTTAAAAGTCACTTTCAATGTGTGATTAAAAATACTCACGACCAATCTTGAACTGAAACATTTAGTAATTTCCGCTCACTTTAGAGATTTGGGTAAGAATAAATGGGGTATTCAACTCTTCTCCTTTAGAGTCCCAAAGAGCTGGAGTGACCGGTTTATGTAGCCTATCAACTTATAACACGACAGACTGTTTGACTGGTTTCGTTTCTCAGGTTCTCTTTCTGGTTACAGATACAGCTGGAGGCCTCAGGGGTTAGAGAAGTATGATCTGACAGGCCAGTCATGCAGAAGACGCTTAAGAGAGTATTTTACAGCCTAAAATACAATAAACTCACAAACACAACCATACATATGGAGTGTATCGGCCAGTCTGCCCGACCTAATACATTTTTCAGCATTGTTGCTCAAGTAAATAAGAGGCAACACGCACTTTGACGGGGGGGTGGGGGGGGGGGACCAACTCATGTTAATTTTAAGCTCATGATGTGAAACTGATGTGTATCTGGCAATTCCATTCAAATGTTCAATAGGTGAATTCATTTAGAAATATAGGATGCATACCGGTTGTGCGTCTCATAAAAGTGTCTGCACAAATTCAGTTAAGTGAAAATGTTAATTCAATATGGAGTGCTAAATTCAAGCCATTGTACTGTGCATCAGACCATTAACCTCGCTCCCCTGACCTCGTATCTTTAAAGGAAAATTTCAGTCATCGCTCATCTTGTGATTCATAATTCAATTCATCTTCTATTTTGCTTCTCACAAGGTCCCATTCAGTTTGGAACTTAATAAAACATCTTGTTCCCTACCGCTTCATCACTTTAAAATCAGAATTTGTCATTTACTGGTGGACCAGTATAAACCAGATTGATACGTTTGGCTGTCTGCAGGGTTAAAGCTTCACTCGGCATCATGCTGTATTGTGTGCTCCTGTTTTTCATGGTGTGCCGAACACATCCGCCCATTCACAGAGTCAAAAGCATGTCTGTTGACTGATACATTATTGACAAGCGAAAAGGATTGCACAACGTTGCCTGCCATGGTTTTCCATGAGAATGCAGAGGTGGAGTGGAACCTTTACTTTGTCATACTTTACAATGGGAATTGATGTGTTTAGACAATGTGTGCTAAAGGTCTGTGCACTGTTGAATGACATCTCAATTACTGCATTTCTCCTCTCCTGTCGATGGTTTATTAAAGGATGTGTGTCAGTAACTACATTTTATGTGCATGTGCATTTCAACATGTAGGTTAGTGTGTGTGTGTGTGTATTTGTCTGTATAAATGTTTTACTGCACCAGTTCAACTCTAATCACGTCTCTCACACACTGTGTCAGCAACCCCCCAAACACTCGCCCATCCTCCTTCCTGTCCAGCCCCCTCTTTTCATTGGTTGACCTAGTGGAGTTACTATGGGAACGACCGTAGAGAGGCTGCCATGAGAAATGTGGGGTACAGCTTTTGAATGGTGCTTCAGGCTCCACCATACATGCACAGGTTTATCAGGGCAAGGACACCCTGCCTACCATCATGATTTAATTTGTTTTGGAAATATCTGTATGACGTTGACGCTACTCTTTTCGTACTAGTGTTTTTCTCCACCAGCATCTGTCACTGAATAGGTTGTTCTCTATAGAACAAGATAAATGGTGATCAACTGTGCAGTGTAGTAAAAACACCTCATCATTTTAACCAATCCAATATATAATGATGATATCTCCTAGGTTTATGTCATCAGCATGCTGTTAAAGCATCAGCTGTAAGTGAATACTTACAATGATATAGCTTTGTTACATTTCCAAGTTTTACCAATTTAGCTTGGAACACAAACAAAAAAAATGTCAGTATCTTGTTTTAGCTCTTTAGAAAGACACACTTTAATGAAGACACCCAGGCACTAGCTAGAAAGTAGCTTTTATGTAACAAAACACTAGGGTACACATTAACCATATGTATAAGCACTCATACCTTTTATATTAAAGGCTATGTAAAGAAGAAACAACACAGG
Organism: Gymnocephalus cernua; assembly: GCA_023631565.1. NCBI lineage: Eukaryota > Metazoa > Chordata > Actinopteri > Perciformes > Percidae > Gymnocephalus > Gymnocephalus cernua. The sequence continues at coordinate 15,534,526 of CM042446.1, read as the reverse complement.
CATAGTCTTGAAAATAACAAGTTGAACTTATAAGCATTCACATTCACCCTTGTTCCATTTAGTACACTCCGTTTTGCCACGTCAGCCTGGTATTGTAGCTGGTGGCTAATGTCAGATAATGTTAACAAACATTAGAAAGGTAATTGCTGTAACTGACATGACTGAGTCAGTTTTCTTATTTAGTGACTCTTCTCTTCTCGTGTTACTATTACACTACATTTTAGCATGCCATTATGCTGTTACTGCCACATGTGGCTAATCAAAAGTTGTATCGGCTAGCTAAAAGCGTTGTTTAATAGCACTTTATCCCAGACAAACCCTCACTAACACTAACCATGAATCTTTTTCTCCCACTTTTTCTTTGCATCCCTTCCTCCCTCCATCGCTTGTTCTCTCTCTTCTCTCAGTGGCTTGTATACAAAAACTGTTGTTGAGCACAAACTAAATCCTCACTGTCGTGCACTTACCAATACCAGATTTATGCATCATAACCACCATGCAGACACACACACGCACGCACACACACACGCACACACACACACACACACACACACACACACACACACACACACACACACACACACACACACACACACACACACACACACACACACACACACACACACACACACACACACACAAAAACATGACTTGCAAAGAGGACAAATGTCCACATACATCACCCAGGCAGCAGATTAATGATGAGATCAGCCGATACACACAGACGCGCGGGCACCAGCACGCACCATCCTCACTGTCAGCATCAAGTGAGTGTTATGGTCTTACGTAAGGCTTTTACATAAACCTCAGCGTGCAGAAACAGAGAGCTGGATAGAGAGGGAGGGGGGATTTTGCTGCACCATTACAAAGGGGATTCGCACTGCACCAAATCCTCCTTCCACTACACATCCATGCGCACACACACCACAACAAAAACATATAAGCTTTCTCGAGCAACATGTGTCTTCCTGGAAACAATGAGACGCTCCCTTTCATCTATATTCAGAACGCACAGGTTCCACATCCACATGCATCAGCTGTCTGTCTTTGTCCTCACATTGGCTGTCTGTCCCTGTCTCTATGTATCTTTCCCCACTAGAGACCGACAGCGGACAATGACACATCCATCATGCTTTCATCTGAGCAATCAATAAAATGTATTGATAACCTATTACACCCAGGCCAAGCAGACCTCTCTCCAAGTGCGACGCTACAACACAAATGCCACATGCTGCACATCAACAAAAGCTTCTCTGTTTCTCACCCTGTCTCCCACCATACCTACTCCTTGGGGATTTAAGCCACCAGGATGTGGGGGAGGAAAGATGGAGGAGGGGAGTTGATGAGAGAGAGGCTCTATCTGGTTTTGCTCTAATTATACAAGCACACAAAGCCTCTGACATTAAAGTGTATGGGTTCTTGTTTAAATGTGGTTACAAAAAGTCAGGAGCTCATCTATCAGCGCAAACAGTTTTATCATTAAATATGAAAAGTGGAAAGAATTCACACTGTGAACAGATGGTAACATCAAAAAGGAAAACATAATGTGCTTTTCATCACAGCAAATGACCAAATAAAGGCCCAGATTTGTAATCAGAAAGAAAAGAATGGCCTCTTTGGTTGATGTCATTACTGTGTATAGGCCAGTGCAACAGATCTGTCCTGATTGTGGTTTTCTGTTATAGTTTTTCCTCTTTTAATGTGTTAATGTATTCCCCATTTCCTTGTTGTTTACTGTCTCTTGTGTTCTCTGTTGCGTTTTACCTGTTTTCATCCTTGTGTATGTTTTTTGCTTCAGTTTCTCCCATGTCATATCTTGTTTTACTTCCTGCCTTGTGTTTTCCCGCCTTTGTGATTCTCTCCCCCGCCCTGATGTGTTTCACCTGTTCCTGAGCCCTCGTGTCACGTGTCTCTTGTTTCACCCTCGTTACCTTGTTGTCTTTGTCTGTTGTCAGATCATTGTGTGTATTTCTACCCCTTTTGTCTCGGTGTTCCAGTTTATTTTGATGCCTAGTCTTTTGTTTCTTCAACGTTTTTTGGAACTATTTTTGCCTGTTTACTTCAGGACTCTTTTTGTTGTATCCCTTTTTATTTTGTAAATCCTCAAACTCAACACTGCCCTGTCGTCTCTGCATTTTTGGGTCCACCATTTCTCTATATCCTGACAATATCAAGGTCCCTTAAAGGTACAACGTCAATTTTCACTGTTACACTTGGGGAACATTTTGAAACAACCAAATTGCGACAGATGGGACATCAACCGAGGAGGACGCCATATCTGAACAAAATCTGCTACACTATGATACATAATGACCCAGGTCATAGTTCCCTACTCACTCTTAATCTTAACATTAGTATCATTGGTGGCAGTGTCATAACGTAAAATTATGATTTTTTGGACTGGTCAACAATCCACAAGCATGACCACTGCTGTTTGAAGAAAATACTCTTTTCTTATTTATTTTTTTACCAGAAATACTTTAAAGGTTTAGATTGATGCCCATCTCAATTACCAAAAAGTTACCTTTCGTCACCATCCTTTTCCAAATAATCACTCTTTTGCAAAAAAAAAAGTAAATACAAGTCATTGCATATTAAATCAAGAGAGGGAAGAGCACAGTGTAGGCAGAGAAAACAATAAGTCACTCTTCCTCCCAAATGACCTATAGCCTGTCCTTTTAATCGGGTGAGAAGCACACTTACTGCAGACCTGGGATCAGGTTACCCCATGGCCTGTCCTGCACTACACTGTCAGGGGGCCTAAAAGATATCTGAACCTGGAGCAGTGTTGTGGATCAATCATCACATTCTAAATGAGATGAAAAGCTATCATGAACTAGAATGACCCTTGGTGTCATTGGTACCCCTGTGGTTAGGATCAGAGAAATCTGGGATCTCTCAAATATCTTTCCTACGAAAACCCCTTTCTTTACTGTAACTGAAGGGTAGGGACACTCTGCTCCCTGTAACTTGTCTCATTGAATCACATACAAAGGCCTTTTAGGACTGCAAAACACCCCCTCATTCTTAAAACAAGTGGTGCTTTGCGAGGCTCGACACACTGTGCAGTAGTTTGTCTTCATTTTTCAGAGCACGGGGGACTTAGAATACAGTAAACTCCACCATTTATCTTGCCCCCACACAAGAGGGCCAAAGAGAAAATCAGACCAACACAGCTGACCAATGATCTACTATGATGTCAAGCTACATTCAGATTTGCACACAGCTGCAATGGTTACTAGACTGAAGTTGTACAATGTTTGTTAATACGACAGCCAGCAGAGGAAGGGTAAAGGAGCTGATTTAGACCCCAAGTTTTGCTTTGTATTTTAAGCTGTAATCAAAGTAATTACATTTCTTTATCTTAAACCCTGATAGAATTCCTTGTCGTTTTTTTTTGTTTTTTTTTTTGGGTTACAGTCTATTTAAAAAACACTTGCAGGCATATTCTGGCTGTCTAACAGCAAACTGGCTTGTCATCCACTTACATCAGCCTGTTTAATATGTTAGTAGAGAAGAACAAAAAGACCAGAAAGCAGAGCATTGAGAAGCTGGTGCAATCACAGTTTAAGATCCAAACAGTATGACGTAGGACAAAAGGAGGACACTATAAAAACAGTATGAAATCCAGTGAAGAAGAAAGTACTAACTAGAAAAAATAGTGTGTCCTTAGAGAAGAAAGTCATTGTAGTCAAGCTACGAAGACAGTGCCAAATGTTGTTGTTCAGTATAAGATGATGTTCCCTGACCTTTGTGCCTTGTATGTGTGGCACTGCATGCGGAGAGGGAGAGGAAATGTTTGTGTGAATGTCTGATTGTGTGTGTGTGTGTGTGTGTGTGTGTGTGTGTGTGTGTGTGTGTGTGTGTGTGTGTGTGTATTGAAGTATCAGTGCAAGGGATCCCTCCAGGTCGAGTATTGCGATAGTTTTGCAGGTTCCCTTGGTAATTCAACAGTTGTAAATCCCAGAGATAGACAGAATAGATTCTATGGATGTAATTCGGGTGATGCAGTGGGGCTATACGTGAGATCCAGATGCAACAGGGTGAAGCCAAAAACCCACAAGATATTGTGTGGCCATCTGCAGGGTAGCTTTGCCACAAAGAAAGTAAGTAATAAAACCAGATCTCAGCGTACAGTCATATTTTTGCACATAGTTTAATAATCAGTGTGCGGTCAGAAGAAGACCATCTTCAAAAAGCCCCCCCCCCCCAAAAAAAAAAAAAAAAAACGCATCCAACAGCCTAACACAAAAGGTGGGTTATTCCAGGCTGTGGATATTGTTGAGTCTGAGGCTGTGAAATATAGATTCGGTTGTTGCTTCTTCTTCTTTTTTTTTTTTTTACTTTGGCTCTAACATTAAAGGATTAGGAGGTAATTTGTTACAGATTAGACAAGATGACAAACTTTGATTAGATTAGGTCTGTGGGAGCAAATTATGTTATGCCATGTGGAGTTCCATAAGAAAAAATGTAAAAGATAAAAGGTGCTCTGCTTTTTTTTCCTGTGTTTGCAGTGTGCAGTCATGAGCTGTTGAACTTTCAGCAGGTCAGGAGCTTTTCCAGGAAGTTACAAGGCAAATGTGTCTATTGCGTGTCCATGGATTGTCAAGAGTCAACCTCCAAAGTTCCAGTGAGGGCTGTGAAGTGTTAACCCAGTTTTTTGGAGTCTCCTCGTGACTTTCCCAAGTGAACAAAACCACTTATTCTATTCTAGCCTGTCGTAAGCCAAAACACTTAAGGAATGAGAGCTTTTAAGATTCGAGAGGAATTTATAGGCTGTTAACTCTACAGCTCAACATTTTTCTTGGTCTGGGAAAACTTTTGGCTCTGCATAAACAGCACTAAAGTGATGCACACTCAAGTCCATAAGTTAGTAGGCGGGAATCACCCCGTTTGACAGGAGCTACTTCTTGTGGGCAGTTCCTCTGGTTGTGCTGCCAGGTTTGTTTCCAGAACGACGGACGGGCACCTTGGATACAGGGATTCTGGTGCGAGCCGGGGGAGGCTGAGCCTGGGTCTTTGGTGGAGGGGATTCAGCCTCTAGAACAGACGAGAGGGCTGACTGGCTTACAGAGTGGGGAGGTGGGGTTTGTCTGCTACTTACTGGGATCTTGGATTCCCTTGGAAGGCTGGTGCTGCCTTTCATTGATTGGAAGGAGGAAGAGGAGGAGGAGGAAGGAGGAGTTGTTTGGGAGCTGGGGCTGAGTTTGTATTCAGTGGATGGAGAGGGAGTACTTTTTAGATCTTCATCTCCCTCCTGCTCTTCATCCTCTCCTTCAGGATCATTGTACAGGTCGTACAGGTGGTCTCCAGAGCAACTGTCGCGTGATAGGGCCATCTTCTGGTTCCGCTGCAGCCCGCTCTCATCTGGTGTTGCTGTGGGCGTCGCGGAGGGAGTGTCCCAGTAACCCTCATCACTAAGTGGCTCTTTTTCACCAGGTGATGTGGGATGACGGCCATGTGTGTGAGGGAGGGGGGGTTTAGCTGCCCGGCCTCCTGCTGCACCAACTACAGGAATCTTACTGAGCCCCAACGCCTTCACCTGGGGTACCTTTCGGTCTGCGCTCCTGTGCGCTGAGGGCAGGAGGCTGCTGGCAGGGTTGGAGGTGGCACGTGGGGGATAAGTTGAAGTCGGGGTGGTTGAGGCAGGTTGGTGTGATCGGGGCAAAGCAGGGGAGCTGTCCCCTTTGGAGGGCAGCATGTGCCAGAGCCCCTGCATGTCTGCATCGTCCACACCTTCTGGACTTGCCATTTCTTCCCCTCCACCCATGTAGGCCACCACACCACTACCGGCTGTTTGCGGGTGTGGTGGTGGCGGCGCCCGGGCCCGGGCTGGGAGGGAAGAAGGCACGGAGCTTACAGTAACAGAAAACATGGGCTGAGTCAGCTGGGAAGGTAGAGGGGGTTTGGTTGGGGAGCCCCGAGACATGGCACTGGTGATACCAACAGCTCTCCCAACACCTGCTCCCACACTCCCCCCTCCTCCCCCACTGCTGCTACTGCTGGTGCCACTGCCACCATTACCCACTGGCCCCTCCTCGTCTGCGTCAGCAATAATGTCACCACAGCCTGTCAGTGAATCAAAGCTCTTGAGGGATGTGACGTCAGTAAAGAGGAGAGAGCAGAGGCGATCCACCGAAGGTTCTGAGGGTGGGTCACCTGTGCTGCAACGATCCAAAGGGGGTGTAGCAAGAGAGGGGGTGAGGCTGGAAATTGAGGCTTTGGCTTTTTGGATGGGAGGGCGCAGTGGCGAGTCAGTGGGTGTGTAAGGAAAGGGGGAGTCTGGCTCACCAGATGGCCCTGGCATGGCAACACAGTGTGGGGGTGTCATGGTAACACTAGTACTGAGAGTCTCTGGGTTAGGTGATGCCTCTGCATTCCCACAATCCACTTGGTGATGATGCGGAGGCGGTTCAAGGGTGAGAGCTATATCTTTTACCTTTTCAGAGTCGGCAATATCTCCATCCTTCTCTGACTTTCGTTCCACCTCCTCCCCGTCTCCCTCGTTTGTTTTTTCCTTGCGTCTCCATCGCATGCTGCTAAAAAAGCCCTTTAGGCCCCTCCCTCTTCTGACAAGCCCCGCCCCTCCATTTTCACTCGATCTAAAACTCCCTCTTCGAAGTAGAGAAAAGAAACTCAGCGATTTGCTGAGGGACCTCACCGGCCCCGCCTCCAGGATAGCAAGCCCCTCCCCTCTCTGTCCATCAGCATCGCTGTTCGAGCTCATTAGTCCATCGTGGGTTTTGCTCCTAACTAACTCCACCGATGCCGCTGAGCCGTTTCCATTTAAAGAATTCCCATTGTCAGAATTCCCGTTGTTCCCGCTGTTTGTAGAGCCTTTGTTCCTGAAGGAGAAGAAGCTGGCCATCCCAG
>CM042446.1:15297653-15522653 GCA_023631565.1 Gymnocephalus cernua | reverse complement strand
CCCCCTGAGACAGGAGATATCTGCATTGGGGGGTCCAGAAAAAATCTTCCGATGACGTAAAATGACGATTTTTGCGTCATCGGAAGATTTTTTGGCCAGAGCAAAAGACTACAACCAGTAGTAGGACCTACTTCCGCATGTTTTAAACCCGCCCATCACCCGAAGCGAGCCGATCTCAGCCGGAAAAAAACGAAATGTCAGCCATCTTCAATCCTCGCTAAACAGGGCTCTGCTCATAGGCTCTGCTCTATCTTCTCAGCAGCAAACTTTTACAACAATTATGTGCATTCAAACTACCGCACGTGTACCACCGGGATACATCGCTACAGATCAGAGAATATGCAGGGAACGTTATTACAGACGGAATAATCGGCCCACTACGAGAGCTTTGCCTGCCACGGAGACCAGCACGGGGACAAGCGGGTAGGGGACATCCTCGTCGGCTAGGTGGGAAGCTAACGCTAGCCGGGAAAAAGGCACATCCAGAGCGAGCTAACGCTAGCCGGCCACCTGTCCCATCAATCCTGCTTGCAAGTGTCCGTTCACTTAACTACAAACTGGACTACATCCAACTTCAACGATGCTCCCAATGCGAGTTCAGAGACTGTGTTTTTTGCTCAACAGTGAACCGGACTGTCCAGCTACCAGGACTGCTAGCCCTCCGACAATCCGAGCTTCTTTTACTGTCTATGGCTCTCTCTCATGGATGTACTAAGAGAACTTCTCAGCAGCAAACTTTTACAACAATTATGTGCATTCAAACTACCGCACGTGTACCACCGGGATACATCACTACAGATCAGAGAATTTGCAGGGAACGTTATTACAGACGGAATAATCGGCCCACTACGAGAGCTTCGCCTGCCACGGAGACCAGCACGGGGACAAGCGGACTCGCTCGTACCCCGAGCCGGGTAGGGGACATCCTCGTCGGCTAGGTGGGAAGCTAACGCTAGCCGGGAAAAAGGCACATCCAGAGCGAGCTAACGCTAGCCGGCCACCTGTCCCATCAATCCTGCTTGCAAGTGTCCGTTCATTTAACTACAAACTGGACTACATCCAACTTCAATGATGCTCCCAACGCGAATTCAGAGACTGTGTTTTTTTCTTTCTTGGAAACATGGCTGAACAACAGTGAACCGGACTGTCCAGCTACCAGGCCTGCAAGCCTTCCGACGATCCGAGCTAGAGATCAGTCCCTCCAGAAAAACGCGATTATGCGATCGCAGAATTCAATGCATAATCAGCCAAAGTCCGCATATTTATGCGGGGGCCGCATTTTTAAAAATACGCCGCACTTTCGCCGCATAAATTGCCGATTTCCGCGCAAAATATGCGGGGCTTGCATGATTTCATAATCCCCGCATTTTCGTTGCAAAAAAGTCACATATATCTCAGCAGAAAGTTGAAAAATGTTGCGTTTACTTCACACAAGAGCAGCCATTTTCCCCTGTTGCCATGGGAATGTTATGAAGTGACGTAATTTCACCTACTGAGCACACAGTGTTGGGGAATCACTTTTTTTTCTCTTTTTCATCAAACCACAGTTTTTGCAAGTTCCTGCAAGTTCCCGCAATTTTTGCAAGTTCCCGCATTTTCATCGCATAAAATGGCATAAATCCATCCATCCATCCATCGTCGTCCGCTTATCCGTGGTCGGGTCGCGGGGGGAGCAGCTCCAGCAGAGGACCCCAAACTTCCCTTTCCCGAGCCACATTAACCAGCTCTGACTGGGGGATCCCGAGGCGTTCCCAGGCCAGGTTGGAGATGTAATCCCTCCACCTAGTCCTGGGTCTTCCCCGAGGCCTCCTCCCAGCTGGACGTGCCTGGAACACCTCCCTAGGGAGGCGCCCAGGGGGCATCCTTACCAGATGCCCGAACCACCTCAACTGGCTCCTTTCGACGTGAAGGAGCAGCGGCTCTACTCCGAGCTCCTCACGGATGACTGAGCTTCTCACCCTATCTCTAAGGGAGACGCCAGCCACCCTCCTGAGGAAACCCATTTCGGCCGCTTGTACCCTGGATCTCGTTCTTTCGGTCATGACCCAACCTTCATGACCATAGGTGAGGGTAGGAACGAAAACTGACCGGTAGATCGAGAGCTTTGCCTTCCGGCTCAGCTCTCTTTTCGTCACAACGGTGCGATAAACTGAATGTAATACCGCCCATGCTGCGCCGATTCTCCGACCAATCTCCCGCTCCATTGTCCCCTCACTCGCGAACAAGACCCCAAGGTACTTAAACTCCTTCACTTGGGGTAAGGACTCATTCCCTACCTGGAGAAGGCACTCCATCGGTTTCCTGCTGAGAACCATGGCCTCAGATTTAGAGGTGCTGATCCTCATCCCAGCCGCTTCACACTCGGCTGCAAACCGATCCAGTGAGTGCTGAAGGTCACAGGCCGATGATGCCATCAGGACCACATCATCTGCAAAGAGCAGCGATGAGATCCCGAGCCCACCGAACTGCAACCCCTCCCTACCACGACTACGCCTCGATATCCTGTCCATAAATACTACGAACAGGATTGGTGACAAAGCGCAGCCCTGGCGGAGGCCAACCCTCACCTGGAACGTGTCCGACTTACTGCCGAGAACCCGGACACAACTCTCGCTTTGGTCATACAGAGATTGGATGGCCCTGAGAAGGGACCCCCTCACCCCATACTCCCGCAGCACCTCCCACAAAGTCTCCCGGGGGACCCGGTCATATGCCTTCTCCAGATCCACAAAACACATGTAGACTGGATGGGCATACTCCCAGGCTCCCTCCAGGATCCTTGCTAGAGTAAAGAGCTGATCCGTTGTTCCACGACCAGGACGGAATCCGCATTGTTCCTCTTCAACCTGAGGTTCGACTATCGGCCGAACCCTCCTTTCCAGCACCTTGGAGTAGACTTTACCAGGGAGGCTGAGAAGTGTGATACCCCTGTAATTGGTACACACCCTCTGGTCCCCCTTTTTGAAGAGGGGAACCACCACCCCGGTCTGCCACTCCTTTGGCACTGTCCCAGACCTCCACGCAATGTTGAGTAGGCGTGTCAACCAAGACAGCCCCTCCACACCCAGAGCTTTCAGCATTTCTGGACGGATCTCATCAATCCCTGGGGCTTTGCCACTGTGGAGTTGTTTGACTACCTCAGTGACCTCCACCAGGGAAATTGACGACAATCCCCCGTCATCCTCCAGCTCTGCCTCTAACAAAGAGGGCGCATCAGCTGGATTTAGGAGTTCCTCAAAGTGCTCCTTCCACCGCCCTATTACCTCCTCAGTTGAGCTCAACAACGTCCCATCCTTACTGTACACAGCTTGGATGGTTCCCCGCTTCCCCCTTCTGAGGTGGCGGACGGTTTTCCAGAAGCGCCTTGGTGCCGACCGAAAGTCCTTCTCCATGTCTTCTCCGAACTTCTCCCACACCCGCTGCTTTGCCTCTTTCACGGCAGATGCTGCAGTCCTTCGGGCCATTCGGTACCTTGCAACTGCCTCCGGAGTCCTCTGGGATAACATATCCCGGAAGGACTCCTTCTTCAGTCGGACAGCTTCCCTGACCACCGGTGTCCACCACGGTGTTCGAGGGTTACCGCCCCTTGAGGCACCTAAGACCCTAAGACCACAGCTCCCTGCCGCAGCTTCAGCAATGGAAACTTTGAACAATGTCCACTCAGGTTCAATGCCCCCAGCCTCCACAGGGATGCACGAAAAGCTCCGCCGGAGGTGTGAGTTGAAGGTCTGTCGGACAGGAGCTTCCTCCAGACATTCCCAATTTACCCGCACCACCCGTTTGGGCTTACCAGGTCTGTCCAGAGTCTTCCCCCACCCCCTGACCCAACTCACCACCAGATGGTGATCAGTTGACAGCTCCGCCCCTCTCTTCACCCGAGTGTCCAAAACATACGGCCTCAAATCAGATGAAACGATTATAAAATCGATCATTGACTTTCGGCCTAGGGTGCTCTGGCATAAATATCCCGCATTTTCCATCGCATTTTTTAAGAAAACGTGCCGCATAATCAAGGATTTTTGCCCGCAACAATCACAAAAAAACTCCGCGTTTTTCTGGAGGGACTGAGAGATGCTCTGTATGAAGGTGGGCTGTGTTAACACGGACTGGTGCAGAACTGTGGTGATTTGTATCCAACTAACTGCTAACCGCTGGAGTTTGTGACTGTTACATGGCGACCATTCGACATCCCACGCTAATTCACGGCTGTGTTTATACTCAGTGTTTACAGCCCACCAAGCCTAATGCTGGTATGCTTAGCTGAACTTTACGGAGCCTATAATGTGTGTGTGCACTAAAGGTAGCCTGTTTCGTATGTCGTTATTATATAATGTAGTTTTTATATATTTTAAATGTGTAACACCACTTGAGCCACGATGAAACGTTGTTTTGTGTATATGGTTGAAATAACAATAAAACACATTGAGTTGAGTTGAATGCCTCGCTGTCTGTCTGCCTGTCTGTCAAGCGGTATAGTAGGCGTGGCTTGGGAGTGGACTCAAAGCAGCGAAGCGAAGTGCATTCTGGGATTTGGTGTCTTTCATCCATATGAGCCAAAAACACATTTTCTGGCTTTTCTCGGCCTAGAAGGCACCAATTACATTTTTTTTTTCACATTTCTGCTACATAAGTGACCCAATTTAAAGATATATTCAGCTTTCCAGCGGTGAAGTATCCCTTTAATCAAATCATAGGATCAAGTCATACAATTAAGCAAAAGTCTATTGTGTGATATTCCCTTGATTGTGCCCTCACTCTTATAGGACAAAGGTGTTAACATGACAATTTCAACAGTCTGAACTTTGCCTCAATGGGCTAATCAACACTAAATCACACACCATAATCAGTACTTTCAGCGGGTGTTTTGAGTGTAGCCACAAGTTAAATATGCTTGAAGTGTACAGCCTATATACAGTAAGCAGAAATGAGAACAATGAAACCAACAAACTATCCATAGTTTAGTTTCAGTGTAGTCTGTGCCAGTGCTTTGATGTGTATTGAAGCATTGGTACAATACAATACACACACAGTATGTCTGCAAAAGATTAGAAAAGCAAACAAGGCACAGGTGTAGATGCCTGTCCATTATTAGTCACTTATACTGTGCAAACACACACACACACACACACACACACACACACACACACACACACACACACACACACACACACACACACACACACACACAAACACACACACACACACACACACACACACACACACCTTTCATCATCATCACTAGGGTCCGGTTTGTATGGTTGCTTTAGGACAGAAGGTCCTCTAGCTCCAGATTAAACTAAGATATACTGTGTGTGTGTGTGTGTGTGTGTGTGTGTGTGTGTGTGTGTGTGTGTGTGTGTGTGTGTGTGTGTGTGTGTGTGTGTGTGTGTGTGTGTGTGTGTGTGTGTGTGTGTGTGTGTGTGTCAGCGCACATGTCCATGTTTGTATACGTGTGTGTAAAGTTGCCTATTAAACCCCTCAGGATTACCTCCCTGTGCTCTCTTGTTAATGTATTAATCAACAGGGAGTGGTACTAACTGTCGTTAAGCCTTCTAAGCAAAGACTGCCGAAACACTTTTACATTCCAAAGGCTGTAACAATGTCTCTATAAGCATGTTTAACTTTTTTCCTATAGGCATGTATTGGATATATAAAATAAAGTAAAATAAAGAACATTGATAATAATCTGAATAATTGTCTAGTCCTGCATTATTGATTCAATGAAATATTTTCAGTGTTAAATCTTTGTTGCAGCAGACAATTTGGCTCATCATAGCATAAAAAGCACATGGTTAATTGATAATATTACTGATGGCAGTGTTCCAGTTAGGTATACCAGTTCCAAAGTCCAGGTTTTATGCATGCTGGCTGTTCGGCATTGGCTCACTAAATGGAATGGAGCCATTATTAATGTTATTAGTTACACCTGTGCTTTTCCGACCGTAACAAGTCCAAATTCATGCCATGAAAAAGGTCTTAATTTCTCTATGTGCACACCACACACTAATTATGAAGCAATATGCAATGGCTATATTTCACAACAGGATCACAGGACATGAGTCATGTGATACAGAAAGGCAGTAAGGAATTACACGAGTGAGTATATAGAGAAGTGCAGTTGCCAATGACTAATAATTCAACATGCTGTTGACATTGAGTTCTGTCTGTAGAAAACACCCAAAACCATTTTACACTACAGACACAACCTGCATATGCACCATTAACATACAGTGTGTGCATGTATACAGTATGCATGTGGGCTGTCTGTGTGTACGGTACATGGACATTTTGCATGAGTACTACTAGCATTTATGTTGAGTGGAAGTACAGTATTAACTGCTTGTCCCCGGGAGTGTTCTCCCAGCATGGCGTGCAGTACTCATCTGAATGATTTAGAGCGCTAGGAGAGCCCCCCCCAGAGACTCCTTAATGTTTAATGTGAGACAACATGCACAAGGAGGCTACAGGAAGACCTCTCCAACAGAGAGTAGTGACATACAGGAGTGCTGCTTTAACCTGACTTTGTCAACTATCCAAATAGACAGCATGTGACACTTAAAAGCTACGATGCCTTAAAGCAAATAATTACTGTTCTTTTTTAATGATTTGGCTCAAACGCAAAAACGGGACGCTGTCGTAAGAATTGGGCCTTAGAATATGAGGCACACGCTTAACCAGGTAAGCTACCAGGGCGCCCCATAATTACTGTTCTTATCAGTACTTTGACGTTGCAACTTAAAGCTTTAGTGCGTAACATTTTTATTTTTTTTAAGATTATGTTTTGGGCATTTCAGGCCTTTATTTCTATAAAACAGCTTAGACATGAAAGGGGAGAGAGAGGGGGGAAATGACATGCAGCAAAGGGCCACAGGTTGGAGTTGAACCCGCAGCTGCTGCATTGGGGAGTGATCTTCTACATATGGGCACAGGTGAGCTAAACAGGCGCCTATTGTGAAACTTTAGGCGTCTGTTACGTCCGTAACATTCAAGCCATTGCCCAATGAGTTGCTACAAAGCTAATTAAGGCTATCAGCTCCACACGACTCCCTCTGTATTTCTCAGTATGGCTATGTTCAGAAGATTGTCTCATCCGGTGACTTTCGCAGGCAGAAACTCAAGTGAAGATAATTACCTCTTCTGAAGATTCCATCATGTTTTGATCCTCCGTGTCCTCCGTGACTACTAGCAACTGCGTGGGTGAGGGGTGGGGGATGTGCGCGATCACGTAAGGCTTGTATCATGTGGACGCGCCAACAGTTTCGCTGTCATTAATTTGAATTCCTCATGGGGGAGACGAATTATAAGCATTTATACGCACTTTAGCTTTAAATTAAAACCTATTTAAGCAACTCTAACTGAACTAAACCGAACACTGTGAGCTACAACTTGTTTCTGATTGTAATAAGGCATTATAAAGCCTCTTTTGCACATGGCATTCACCAAATTAATGCATATAAATGACTGATTGCCGTAAAAAACATTTAAATTGAATAAAAAGGTTGGAGAAACATTGAGAGAGAACCAGAGAGAGGTACAATATGTATGTAAAGTGAAACTAAGGTTGCTAAAACCCCTATTCTTCATTCTTCTACACGTTTGTGCCCTTTTCCTTGTGAATGTAGAGAGTATGGAGCTTTGGAGAAAGCTGACACGGGGAGTGCACACATCACACTGCACTGTCAGTCCAAGTTGTGCAAGTTGTTGTAGCTGCTCATTAGACATTGATTTGTCTAAGGCCAATGGTCACTTTGTCTGATTGCTGTGTGAATGCGTGTGCAAGCACAAAACTCCCATTTATTCCTGCAGTATGTGAGGACAGTGAAGGGAGTGGTGTTTCAGGAACAACTAGTTCACTGCCAGTGCTGCAAGCACAAATTCCATAAAGTATTCAAAAGCACACAGGCAGAGTCTCTGGTGTTGTGAAGGTACATTTTGTTTCCTTAAGTGCCACGCAAAGCACTGCACAAATAAAATATATGTAGGTTATGACGGATTTGCAGAGACACACACATCGCACATTCACTCTGTATGCTGACATCCTCCAGGTTTTAAGTCGCGTCTTTCTGCAGCAATCTGATTGAGGGAGATGTTTGCTTGTATTGTACAGTAAATCCAATCCAGTGAAGATCAAATCCTTTCTGGGATTCCGATATGAAGCAAAATTACAACTTCGGTCTGGAATTAACACTGATTATGGTTTTTACTAAAAGCTGAGCCAAAAGACACAATCTGGCTCGAAAATAAATCCCGAAGGGCAGTAAACTTAACCCAGTTAGGTGTAGAAAAGTGCCCTAAAATGTGACTGCAACTACAGGAACCTTTGGGATTATCTGTGCTGGTGTCTATTCATGTTTCACGGTTTTTAATGCACTGTAAGGCAATGTTGGGTTTCCTGAAAGGCGCCCTAAAATTAAATATATTATTAAGTTAATCCTATAAATCCTGATTTATTGTTACCTACAATAACATTTTACGCAGATATAAATATTATGAAGAGTATTTCGACAAAGTATTAGCACATACTATAACTTCTATCCAGTAATGCCAAGCAACACATTTCTTTTTCTAAATTTCCCTTTTTAAAGAGTCCAGCATTTGCCAGTGTTTAGCCGCGGTGGAATGTACAGAGTACATTCACTCAAGTACAACTTTGAGATACTTGTACTTTACTTCAGTATTTCCATTTTATGCTACTTTATACTTCTACTCCACTTTGCCCACTCCACTACATCTCAGAGGACAATCTTGTACTGTTTACTCCACTACATTTATTTGACATTTACAGTTACTAGTAACTTTTTACATAGAGCAAATGATGCAGCACTATATTACTAATAAGTATCTAAAATTTGCTCCACTTTGATGAACTTTATTAAAATGCATTTGTTGGCAATAAAAACAAAATATAATATTCTATAATAACAATAAATTGAAAGGAGCCATTCTACATAATGAGTACTTTAACTTTTGATACTTTGAGGAGCAGCTATTATACTACTTTTCTGGTCTTAGTTTTTGATTCTGGACTCCTATAGAGCAGCCTGACATGATTCACCGCACAATAATCTGTGAAGATCGTTGGCAAACTCGTACCCACTTTCTGCAGCTCCTCTGAAAGCTTGGTTTAGGTTCCTCCTCCCTCAAGTACTGATAATAATTGTGTTATTTTACTTAAAAGTTACTATGCTAAAACAATCTTTTAAATCTTCTGCTCGTGACACAGTGACAGTGATACCCGGTTTAGCTCACGATACATCCAAAGTAGGCCAAGTTACCGTATGCAACACTTGAAATGCAACGATGCATTTGTAACGTATTCTCTTATTGTAAATTAATGATTTACTGTCAGAGCAAAACATTCATCGCAATGATATGACCTCCCGGTAACGCCAACTCAGTAATATAGGCCACAGTGGGCAATACAGCACTGTAAAGAAAACACAGTCACGACGGCAAGTGTGGTAAAAACACTACCGCTTTTGTCCAAAGCGGCCGATAGAATAAACACAAAACCGAAAGTTACATATAGCCACTTTAAGTAACATTTTGAATTCACAACTTTTACTTACAATTGAGTATTTCTACTTTGACTTAAGTAAAGGATCTGAGTACTTCTTCCACCACTGGTGCTTAGACACGCAGACTCATTGACCTTTCCACCTTGTCCCAAGAGTATCTGTGACAGTGACCCGGGATCAGGGTCAGCTGTCATAAATAATCAGTCATTGACATGGCAGACACAGACGACCAATAGGATTTGGGGATCAATTCGCGTTAGTAAGTGAGATTATCTAATCAATGGGAGATGTGAAATAGGATTAAATGATCAATGAGGGTGGCAGTTAACAGCTGAACCTTTTCAGGGTCTACACGTCACAGCCCGTTTGTCCACTAGTTCAATAAGGGAAATGAGCGGTGACTTCTTAAATCAAAACCATGTTTAGTCCGATGAAGTTAGTAGTGCAGCACAAATTCTGGTTCAGCATAGCTTCCAGTGCTAGATTATCTTTACTAATTTAGAATTTGAGGTTTTATTTATTTATTTTTTTAAATCGCTTACATTGGAGCAAAATCAACATTCAGATTAGGCTGGATTCAAAGCCTTTAGATGAGATGAAATATTTCTGGTGCCAAAAAAAGTGATTTCCTGTGGGTTTTCATGTAGGGAAATATGATTATTTGTTAAGAATATCAAGGCCATATGTTTAGGATTATATGAAAAGCTGAACAAACTAGAAGACTCACTAATTTTGGATGAATTTATTCTCTTCTTCTATTCATTAATTTTCTATAGAGCTTTTCAACATTCATAAAAAAAAAACAAGCTTTTCTTTTTCTATAGGTGCAGTATATGACATTAATGACGCTTTCCATTGAGATTTAGATCATACACACATACAACTTCATTCACTCGGCCCATTCAGGACCATTGCGTGATCAGCAACCTTATCACATACAGAACCACAGCTTCCCCTCGACACGCACACGCTTTCAGTAAGCCCTCTCACTCAGTCGCGCCTGTCCCTCGGTATCCCACAATCCCCGTGTTTGGTCTCAGCAGGTCATGCGTGCCACTCCAAACTCCAGGCTGACAACAGCTGGCTCCTCTTTGGCCGACTCGCTGTTGTATGTCCCTTCCAGCTCTCCGTAGCTCTGCTTCCTGCTCTCGGTGCCGCTGCTGCCCTCCACCGTCCGCTCCGTGTCCGTGCTCTCCCTGGCCTCCTCGCCCACCTCCTCCTGCTCGTCGTCGTCGTCGTCCTCCTCCTGTCGCTGCACTTCTTTGTGGTTGATCGGCGCCCCCAGGATGAGGGAATCGGGACGTGGCGGGAGGGCGTTGGAGCGCTGATCTCTGGTGGGAGGAGGTGCAGGGGGGTCGGATGTCACAATGGGAGTCACACCGAGCTGGTGGAGCCGCTGGACAGAGAGGGAGGGACACGACAACACAGAGGAGGAGGTTTTCACTCAGGAATTCAGAAATGCTCCATGTAAATGCAGCCACTTACTTCTCACCTTTTGACATGCTCTAAATATGATGGCATATTTAGGTTAATATCAGTTTAAATTTTAAACATGTTTCAAGTCTAATATTTCTGTATTCTAAGATGGAACTGTAGGTCAGATTTGTAATGCATCCACTACAAAAAAAGTTTTTGGAAAATAAGTAACTAAGAGCAGCCGGTTGCAATTATTTCAATATGCAATACCAATATGCATCATAACAAGATAATGACCTTGTAATCTCAAAATAATGTATTTTTCTCCACCATGCGTTTCCCCAATGTCACGAGAATAACAACTTTGTTATTTATACGAGATAATTACCTCATCATCTCGGGATAATGAAAATAATGATGATAATGAAAAACACAATTGCAACCATGGCTTCTGAAGGAATTTTTTTAATTAAAAAAAATAAAACAGCATATATCCACATTGAATGTATAAAACAAAACAAAAAACACTGCCAATTGAGTGTATATTCACTAACTACATATACAGTAGGCTCTATAGAGAAGTGTTTCACCTCACCTTCTCCAGAGCTTGCAAAGTGCTCTCTGCTTTGCGGGTGTTCTCTCTCATAGTCAGAACGGTTTTGAGGACAGACTGACGAGGGTGCATAGACCGGTCAAACTGGTGGTACATGTTCCTCCAGAACCTTTAAAACGAAGAAACAGATAAGATATGACAGGGAAAATGGAAAGACGGCGGATAAAATACCTAACAGCAGCGGGGAGGTGAGGAAGGCTGTACTGACTTGAAATGGTAGGGCAGAGTGGAAGGCTCCAGCACAGGGTGCGCTTCAGAGTATGCAGGGCTGTAGAACGGATTCAAGTAGTTTGGTTTTTCGCTCATTAGGAATGCCCACAGTGAGTGTGTCCGCTCTCTCAGCCTGGAATACAAAACATCAGTTAGAAGGACACAGCACATACATTTAAACACAGTCCAATGGGGTGATTGTTTAGGTTTTTCAAAAAAACCAAGACTGATCTTGCTTTCAAACGCAAAAGCTCACAAAATACCTCATATACATACATAAACACCTGGATGCTAACGTCCTCACACTCATCAGCGACATGTATGAAATCCTCAACATCTGCCCCAAATCCCTCAACAAATCCTGCCATAATTTCTCCCGCTGCGTCGATGGCGCCGCTGTTCCCGCTTCCACGCGCATCCGTCATCTTGCCGACGTCTTTGATCAAACCCTCTCCGCCGAAACGCAACGTTAAAAACACATTACAAAAACTGCCTTCTTCCATTTTATAAAAACACTGCCCGTCTTCGCCTTTCCCGCTCATCCACGCCTTCATCACCTCAAGACTGGATTACTGCAACAGCGATTCCATACGGCACATCCACCCAAAATCCTCAACAAACTACAATACATCACCTCAGACATTGTCCCTCACTCCCCTTGTTCAAACCCCCCCCCCCCCTTCCTTTTTAATTGTTGTAGTTGTATTGTTGTATATAGTTTAGTATATTGTATTGTCTTTGTTCTTATGTAAAAGTACCTTTGCGTATCTTTTAAAGTGCTATATAAATACATGTATTACAGTATTGAATGAATGAATGTGTTGTATCAAAAAGAAGTCACAGTCAATGCTTCCCATCATGTTTTATTTACGGATACTGCACACGGACGTTTTCCACACAGGACAATTTAAACAAACCGATGGATAAAGTTACTCTCTGTTGGCCAACAGAAGCATGTGTGTGTGTGTGTGTGTGTGTGTGTGTGTGTGTGACTCACCGCAAGTCCTCTCTTTGTCTCTGGTTGTTGCCAAGGAAGTTCCCATATTGACAGGAGTGTACGTGTTCATGAATCTGCAGCAGGAACCACTCGCTGAACTCAAATGCCTAAGAAGATGGTTATCATTACATGAATACAAAAAAAAAAAAAAAAAAAAGAACACTGCGTATAAGACACAAGTCTGTAAATACGACACACAAGTCGTGTAGTTCACGCACTCTCACACACCTGTGGGAACTGCTCTGTCAGCTGCCAGACACACTCCAGGAACTGAGTGAAGATAGGAGACACCTCCTTTGGATCCCCATCCAACTGGTCACACCTGAGGGTACACAATTCAAATAACAGCCACATAATTACTATTAGGCCGGCCACAGACTGGATGCGTTGCGTGAGGGTGTCAGCTGCGTGGCGTGTCCGTTTTTATTTCGGCTCCCATGTTAACAGGTTAGCGCTTGCAAACTGCCTGCGTGACACACACGTCTCACGTGCGGCTCGAGCCGCGCCGAAAACGCTTGCCTGCTAGAAATAGAACCGACGCCTATTTTTCACGCGACACGCAAGCGTGTTGGAAGCGTTTCCAGGCAAAATAGAATAGGAAAAGATACTTATGTCATTTTGACACAAATACATTTTAATAAATGACATTTTGATGTTTGAAAGTCTCTAGGTTTTGACATAAATGCAGACATAAATGTAAAATAAAAAAAAAGCATTGATTTTTAAATGTCAATACTGTATAGCCTATTTTGCCGTCAACACTGCCGATGTTGTCTTTGCTGTAATCAAACCAGTAGATATTCATGTTTAACATGAAGTATACTACTGCTTGACTGCAGCAAATCAATGGGAAACATGCCACGCACCCAGTCAAGTATAAATAAATGGTGTGTGTGTGTGTATATATATATAAAATGATAGAGTTGTGTCGATATCCAGTTTCACCCGTCTGACAGGCTAACCCTAGAACAATTTACTGTCAATCAGCCATGAAGGAAATCAGATTAGCAGTACCGGTGGGAGGGGGGGGTGGGAGGGCGCACGTTGTGTTCGTTTACCAGAAAAGTTTTTTTGTTTTGTTAAGGTGACGAGACGTATTTGGCAGAGTTTAGTCTCAAAGTACATCAGAAAAATTGTAAAACTGTGCCGCCAATATGGCAACATTTCGGATCTGAAGCCGATGAAAGAGGTGAGCTGAAAAAGATGAGCCAGAGTGCAAACACTGCAGGAACAAAGTATTGTCTTAGAGGTGTGTTACCAGCACCAAGTGGACTGGAGACATCTAGTGGTCAAATTTCGTTATACTGGTCTGGTCCTGTGTAACAACCCGGTTATTATATTATATATCAAAAATATAAATGACTATGAAATACAGAGCAGACTAAATCTCGAGGCTTATGCAATCCAATTCAAACCTCACCTGTCTGCAAACTTGTGACCAAAGGAGATCCAGTCTTTCTCTATCAGTACCTAGAAGACAGATGTGCAGAAAAAGAAAGTTTGAAGTAGGACTTTTCACTAGTGCCAAACTGTGTGTGTGTGTGTGTGTGTGTGTGTGTGTGTGTGTGTGTGTGTGTGTGTGTGTGTGTGTGTGTACATGTGTGTGTACATGTGTGTGATTGGTACCATGAAGCCCTTGAAGGTGCGGTAGTAAGGGTCCATAAGCAGCGCCCCCAGAGAGCAGACCTGAGCTGTTCTGTCCCATCCGTCTGAACAATGAACCAACACACTGGCCCCTTCCACTGTCACCGCCTGGGGTAAGAGTGAAGACACATTGTTGTCAAGCAGTCCTTGACCGTCACAGTCTATGACGGACAAGTGGAGATGAGCCAATGATGAGCGAGGAGATGATGATATCATCATTGTTCTTATTGAACGCTTTACACTTTATTTATAGGAATATGGAATAATATAAACACTTAAATGTCTTGAATAAAAACAATGCTACCGTGCAATTAAATGCATTTTCATAGAAACTCAAGCAGGAAAGGGAATTTTTTTTTTTTACCTTGGCGAGAAAGATAGCTGCGTCTACAACAGCCTTGATGTGCCGCAGCCAGCCACTACTCTCCAGGCCAACCAGGAAGTCACTCATGGAAAGAGACCGAGTCCCAATCACTGAGAGACACGCAGACAAAGTCATTTCAGACGGACCATTTACTGATTACTGTGACATTTGAATTATCAAAAAAAGTGGCCTTCATAATCTGCAAAAAACTGAAATGATATTTGTGTGCTGGTGTGTGTGTGTGTAGCAACATGTGTTCAACCTTCTAGCAATTTCTGTAGGCTGGTCCTCATTACGTGGATGTTTTCAATGCCAACAAACTGGAAGCGGATGTTGGAGTAGTTGTCCTCGTTCTCATAGCCTTTACCTGCTGCTCGATTAGCTAGCGCATTCAACTGCAGGACAAAGAAAAAAACAAAAACAAATACAAACAAAATACTATGCTAGTCCGGTTTCAAAACTGTTTTACGTAGTGTTGAATCCAGTTGCACGTACAAAACGGCACATTTAAAGCATGTCAGAAGAAGTTTTTTTTGGTCAGCTGTTACCTTTGGCCTAGTGTCCATGACGTAGACGAATCGGCTGTTGTGATTGGCTTTGCTGATGGCCTGCAGCATGCTCTCGTCCTCCAAGCATCGCGCGCTGAACCCAGAGAGAGGCTGACTGCATCGACACACTGCCGCCTGTCAGGGTGAGCAGAGGACGCTGATCAGAACAAGGACATCACGTGTACAAAAAAAATAAATAAATACAAAGTGTTGAGGAAAAACACGGGAGCAGCGCAACCCACTTCACACACGTGAAGAAGATTCGGGAGACCTTGATGAATGACACAGAAGCATTTAATGAACTCTCAATTGAGGAGAGAATTTAGGCAGGCAGTACAGCTTGACCGCAATCATCGTGCAGTGCCGCCCCAACTCTCCGAAGTTGCTGTCGTCCTGAAGGCGTACTTCAACTCATGCTGGAGGCGTTAAGTTTAGCTGAACCTTCAATATAAACAAAGATATTGCTGGCGCCGTAAACACAGATGGCTTAACTAAAGCCTAGTTTTCACCGACCGCCAAAAGGATACAGTCCTCGAACAAAACAGACCCTTATCATGCAGCTGCCTAGATTACCTGAATCTGTAGAGACACATATTTTTACATCAACAGTTTAAAGGCTCTGACAAACCAACCCGACTGCCTGCCTCCCCGAGTTGGTCCAAAAAGTGCCTCGGAACACACCAAAGCGACGCCGACATGAGCGTACATTCTGCGCGTGCGCGATACTTAATACGTCTCCATAACAGCAGGCGGCGCTAATCTGTATCGTCGCCCCCCCCCCCCCCCCCCCCCAAAAAAGAAAACCGGCAGCTGATTGGACGAACGCGTCACGTGGGTCCGGCTGCTCCCGGATTTTTACAACCGAGCATAATGGCGGCTCGTTCGGAGTACGATCTCATATTTTACGAAGATAGTTCACCGAAACGTATTTCTGAAAACATATTAAGCGATAAATAGGCCATGCAGTTGCTGAATCCAATTCATTTCAGATCGACAAAGGTCAGTTTAAAAGATTTTGGTCAGATTTTAAGAGGCTGTTCATCGCGCTCGTCATTTCCGGGTTTGCACTCCACCAATCAGATTGGTCTTTGAGTCCGACTGCCCGCCCTTCGATTCAACATGTCAAATCGGCCGAAATGAAGGCCGGCGGCCCTTCCGACGGACGACGGCACGGAACACACCGAACAGACTCGAGTCACTGACCTCGCCAAAGCGATTATCGGGTTAATGGCTAAGCCATTCTGTGGAACTGTATATAGGCTGTGCTTGTACTCATTCTGTAAAAACCCCCAGATGAAGTCACTGTGCAGATAGTTCATTCTGACAAATCCGTGCTGAGTCAGGTTTCCACATAATGTGGCACAGCAGGCTGGCAGGACTTCTGCTCTCTTGGGCTTTGTGTTTTTACTGAAAAATTTGCTAAAACAATTTTAATAAAAATGAATTGATGGAAAAATACTGTCTTTTGAAAACCAATACTCTACTACACCTTTAATAGCAATCTTTTCTTACTTTCCATGGTGATTTCTTTTTTCCCCTTTCACACCCTCTCTACACACTACTACGACATACAAAATTACTAAACCAAACTTAATAAAAATAAATGCACAAAGCACTGAAAAATGGTTCATACTCATATTGTGAACAAGTTATTACAGTACCTTCTTTTCTTGGTAGAAGTATGTGAGTACAGGAAAGCGTCCTTTGCTTCTGAACTTGGAACTCCCCACAATGATAGGCTTACTGGCTGTTATGGGAACGTACAAGTCCCGTGGATATGTCTCACACACCTGGAAAACCAAACACATAACACACACACAAAATATATTGGCAGATGTCTCCTGGTTTGTTAGCATTGGTATTTCTCTGAACAGTGAAACATGGCGCTGGCAACTAAATCCATTCATCGATTAGTTCAAAACAACAGCTGATTCTACCCTAAAAACTACTCTGTAACTATAGTTTTTGGGTTCTGCACTTTCCTGCAAGTAATCACTTCTTTAACGTTTCAATTTTGGATTGGAGCTGTCATTTTAGAGTTGGAGGTGAACAGTGAAGCGCCAGCGCCCTCTTATGGACATATATGCGCATCATGTTTTCATCATGTGCGGTTTCTCCAATATACTGTATTAACTGACTACCAACACACCCTGAGTTATAGCCGGCTTATTTTAACATAGGGATCCCTTTGCCTCATGTTTCAGCAGGCAGGCCTGGACAATGTTTACACAAAACACAATAAAGTAATACTGCCAGTGCCATAAAATACAACTACGTCATTATGTGTGACTTTACTGCTCTGTAATCATGTGACATCAACAATTGTCTTTGTAGCGTGTGTTGTTTATGGCACACAGAGACAGTGCCAAGGTTCAACAAGTCCAGCTTTAACTGGGCGGAGTGCTTGCTGGGTACAATTTGGAAGCTTCTTTTACTCCAAGTTGTATTTCATCACTTTCTGTACATATCCTTGCAGTATCCTTGCAGTAACCAAAACTGTTGACATGATCTGTGGTGTTTATCCATTTTGTTCTGATTGAGGAGGATGTTAGGCTAATAAAAATAAAAAAGGTGTATTTTTACACAAATGTTTGGCAGATTTAACTACATCCTGGCTGTGAATGGTAATAAGACATACCCTGAAACTGCAGAGACTATTGCTTCATTTCCACTGCGTACATAAACAGAGAAATCTTGGTGTAATATTTGATAATAACATGTTCTTGGATCAACATATCAAATCTTTGACACGCACATGTTTCTTTCAATTAAGATACATTGCCGAACTTAGAGGAGCTGTTTCACTTTCTGAGCTTGAGACGATCATTCATGCTTTTATTTCATCTCGGCTTGATTACTGCAACTCTATTTTCACCTGTCTCAGCAAGTCGTCCAAGGACCGTCTGCAACTAGTCCAGAACTCCGATGCAAGGCTGCTGACAAGGTCTAGCAGGATGTCGCACATCACTCCGATTTTATACTCATTACATTGGCTTCCGATCAATTTCAGGATCAAATTCAAAGTTTTGGTTCTGACGTATAAAGCATTACATGGTCAAGCACCTGCTTATATATCTGAACTGCTACATCCGTACACTACAAACAGGCCCCTCAGGTCTTCTAACCAGGGATTACTGGCTGTCCCACGCACCCGCTTAAAAACTAGAGGTGACCGTTCCTTTGAAGCGGTGGCTCCAGACCTGTGGAATGCCCTTCCGATTGTCTTACGTTCTGCAGTCTCGGTTGAAGCTTTTAAAAAGTAGCTGAGTAGCTTGTTTACATTTGCTTTTGAATTGTAATTTTGTAATTTTTTGGTGTCATGCTGTAATTGTTCTAATGATTGTTTTTAGGCAGTGTTCTCAATTTGGCACTTCAGATGACCAAAACTTATGGTTTACAAGATACAGCCAACTATCTACCTTGTAGTCTCTGTTGACGTTCGTGAGCTGCCACTGGTCGCAGGGGACACCCATCCTCTCAAACTCCGCCCCGAGGTCGATGATTTGCCATCCTTCCTCCCTCTGTTGGTCGTTCTGTTTGGGGTTGTATGAGAACGCATAGAGCTCCTCATAGGATACTGCACAAAAGAAGAAGGAAATTAGAGACTAAGAACCCTAGCAAAACGCAGACAAATATGGACAGATAAAAACACAGATCTCAGACGGAAACACTGAAACCCACCAGGCCGTAGAAGACGCAGCAGCGAGCTGTAAATGTCGTGGCAATCTCTCTCCCTCTGTACCACAAAATGAACCACCCTGAAGTTGCGACACTGGATGACCAGAGGACAGCCTGTGGTGGTCAGGGAGAGCTTCTCCACAGACGCTATATGGTGATGCAAAATCTGCACAGGAGGGGAGAAGTAAAGGAGCAAAAGAGAGACAGAGTCGATGATGTTCACAGTTATTTACGTCGGCTTAATTATGTTTTTGGAGTGTACTGCTAAAGATCCATAGTAGTATGCAAGGTGCTCGGTTCCTTCTCATAACGTTCTGCACCTTTGGTAAACTTAATGTATACACAGAAATAAATGCTGTGTGTCAAGATTAATTAATGTAACACCCTTTAATGTTTTCAATCTAGTAACCTCAAACAATTCTAAATTGTTCTAAGGGGACTTATAAGCAAATCATGAGGTTACAAAGCAAAGCCGGAGTAATTTAAAGAAATGGAAATCCTGCCACTGGTTCAGTTGCTGCACAACAACATCTGTCTTCAGGACTAATGAAGAGAATCTGACAGCATGTTCAACATCTTAGTAAACAGAGTCCACTAGAGGAAGCCTGTATGCCTACTGTAGCATTTGAACCTCTTTTGCTGTTGCTTCACAGATCTTTGTCTTTGTAGTGAAAGATGTGCGGAGGATTTCAAGAACAGGTCATTTAAAACAGAGGGAAGTTGCAAAAAGCTTGCCGTTTGCTCCACCTTACCACTTCATCAAAAACTGTTTTAATGCCATAGAGTACAAAGGGCAAGCAGGCCAAGAGCAGTGCATCACCATATTCAATGAGGGCAGTTTGAATTCCACAGGGATTCCAACCATGGGAGATCATTAAGATGCACATTCATTAGCATTGGTAATGACCAGTGAGAGAGACACACACACACACACACACACACACACACACACACACACACACACAGTATATGCTGATCTCACCAGCTGTTGGGACAGACAGTAACTCAACTGTTTAATATTTTATAAGGCACAATGATATTCTAACAACTCTTTTGTCTCTGACCAACAGACTGATCCGAAAATGCCTCCACAAATGCACGCAGATACAGCACACTGGCACATGCACACACACAGGACTAAATGCACCAACAAACACACAGGAGCCCAGTAGGAGACAACCCTGCATTCTGCACAGTGCATCAGAACCAAAACAAGAGAAAATGTTCCCTTTTCTCAGCACATAAAGCAGGAAGGATGTTGAGGAGGGGAGGAGGTTATGGCCCAGGATCTGCTGCACAAAGCATTTTAAACCACGCTAATCTTTTCACAATGCAGGCCATCTAAAAACACTGAGAGTGCTACTTTCACGCCATCACATAACAGGATACAAAAAGGATAGTATTTCTTCCATGCGTACCCCAACACATGCCATTGTGTTGCCACTGTAACATTAAAAAGGGCAACCATCAACAAATCACTTCAGGATGCCCTACCGACTGCTGCAGCCGGACACAGATAACCCAGTTCTCACAGTGCTGCAACAGTAATCCTCTTTCAGGTGAAAGCAGAAAACACACACACACACACTTTACATGCACGTACAAAAGCCTAACCGGATACCTTGCTACTGCTAATGAGGCTTTTGAACCTCTAACCTACTTCCTCTTACCACACACAGGCTTGCATAGTCTCTCCTTTTGCCCAACACCCCACCAACACACACACTCCATCAGATTGCAGACTTCCTTGTGGTGGTCACGCTGATGTCTCTTTTCAAAACTGGCTGCAAATTTAGTAAAAAAATATGTGATTTTCTGACATCAGCAGCAATGATTTTGCGAGTCGCTACTGGCAACATGTCACTGCATACCTCCTTCCAGTGTGGGAGTGCATCAATGATAATAAAAGTGAATTAATAGGCTAAAAATACTTTTTTTTTTTGGTCAAATGAGCATCCTCAATTTACTCACAGTAATTAGTGTGGTTGTAATTGTACCATCACACTTTAAACTTTTTGGCAAATTGGCACCATCAGGTGAAAAATCTGGGGCACATGGAGCAGAAGCCACAGGAGAAACTGTCCCCACTGTGAAAGTCCTCCCATTCTGCACCTAACCCTGCACCACTGCGGTATACAACACTCAGCATGGTTAGCCTAACCAATGGTGCGTTTATTGCGGTTAAATCCACGTACAGTATAACACACTGGGTGAGAAAAGGGACTGTGAATGACACCTGTCATATCGGCAGAATGCCGCCACCCGCCTAAAACTACTCACCCAGATCTCCTGTGCGGCAGATGTTGAGTTGTTAGAGCTGCTCTCCACAAAGATGAGATGTGTAGCTGTGAGGTACAGTGTGCCATTTGTGGACTTGTTGCTGAAGCGATCCAACAATCGCACCTGCTCCACCTGCAAACACACACAAACACACACACACACACACACACACACACCAGTAAAAACAACATTAATCAGCAGTTCATGGTTCTTGTAGAACAGCTTCAGCTGGGTGTAAAGTTATGTATAGTATATACTAAAAAGAAGAAAGCTAGGATCTTGCCACCTGCCACAAAATGACTGTAAGTGACACTCTGCGCTGGCTCCAGCTGGCACACCACCTACAGTAATCCTGACCACCTGGCCTACCGTTCAGCTGCCAGTTCCATATTAATGAGTCACAAATGATTTCTGAATATGGGAAGAAAGTCTTCGTGTGCGGTTTGACTGGGCAATGTAAAAAAAATGTAAATGTGCATGAATCATCCGATTGTTAAATTTGTTTTTGTGTGACCAATTGGGAGCGCCGCAAGTCAAACGCAACTATCTATTTCTCCATTTTCCCTTTTATTCAAGATGTGTTCTCATATAATGCTGACGTGTAGCCTTGCAGTGCCCCCGACTCTTCCACGCACATCAACATCAAACACCCATACTGTAGATGATCTCAGTAGAACATTTACTCAAGTAACACATTTTCACACAGGAAGAAGGTTATGGTCCACTAACTATAATAAACAACAGGTTTTAATAGCGTTGGTGGTCAGAGTGCCGATTCATTAGTCCATTAAATAAGGATTGGCAGAAGGATACGTGTTTTTCATTAATGCATGCATTTCACACTTTTTCCAGAATTACCAAATACACATCACAGGCCTTCATAAGATATTTCACACCATGATGGGGATGTAATCTAAAATAAATGCTGTTGATGGACTTTGAGTAATGTTTAACAAATCCCTTTCTAGCACTGAAATCCATTAGAATAGTTCTTACTGTAAAAACATTAAGTATGCTGTTGACAGCAGCAAACAGTCCACATTCAGTACATGATTCATCATATTAGTGGTGGTTAACTCAAACATCCTCTCCTTTGTTTCCGTTTTCCTGTGGTTCTCAGATATGAAGAAATAATTAAGCCTATCTCTCTGTCTCCAAGCAACCAGCGGGACACAGCTCTGTCATATAGACAGGCTTCTGAGCAGATAGGTAAGGCCTAATGGAAGTCTGGTGTGTGTTTGAGTGAATGAATGAATGAGTCTCGTAAGAAAGTGGATGATGAATGTTTGTTTATATAACAATGCAACGCAACCTAAGCTATGCTTCAAAAGTACTTACAATACAATATTCACCTTCTCGTCTGTTTTATTCAAGCAAACAACCGATAAGACGTAAGACAGTAGGGCCACACCCACTCTGCATGCAATCCCACCCATCAGCATACACTTATGTTCCCAAAGAATTGTGTTCACTTGGCTGTAATGTAGGACTATCCTTGAGCCTCGAAAATGAGGTCCCAATGTTTCCTGACGTGATGAAGAAAGCTCACCTTTCAACATACACACCCTTACAATTACACATACGAGAATAGATTAGGTGTGGTCCTAAATCATGTCCCAAACTGTGAGCTACAGAGGCTTATGTAGGATACTTTTGAGTTGTTATTATTGCAACCTATTAAATATTTGGACAGTGACACGTATGTTTGCTGTGTTGCCTTTGTATTCCAGCAATCCGGATTTGAAGTAAACACTGATTACGAGCATAACGTGCTGTCCGTCTTAGCTTTAATCTGAAGGTATAAGTCCCATACTGGGTGAACAGTGTATACTGTAGCCCTTTTAATACAACTTTTAAAGTAGCTGCTACATTGTTAGCAGCTACTGGGGATCCGAATAAAAGATAAAGATCACCAGCCACTTTGTATCTTTTCTATTGCTGCTCTGCAAGGCCTGTACTTCAGTGATCTTCAGTTCTTGCTTGTTTGAGGACTTTTTGCCTTCTGGCTGCGGTGTTCACTCAGGGAGTGATTTGTGAGTCAAGTATTGCCTTGGCCAGTCAAAAACACTCCACGGTTTAGCAAACCCCAATCCATGTGGTTGGATGTTTAGGACAACTGTCCAGATGATGAACAGATGAGACTATACATATATATATATATATATATATAAAAAAAGACTGCCAGTCCTGTTGCCAGTCCAGTGATCGCACTGGGTGTGAACACTTACAGTACAAACACTATCAGACTACAATGATGTGTCATTATGCTTGAACGTAGCTTGGTCTCTCCTTATGGTGTTCTATCACACTGGATGCACCGTCTGGCTTGATAGTGTAACGTTAACTCAGTCAATAATAGGCGTGCAAGTAGTAACATTACAAAAAGGAAGCCCAGCTAACGTTATTTGCTGAACGGGAAAATAAATAGCTCATTGATGCTCGTCACGTCTGACACTCCAAGCTGCATGGCGACACCTGCATACTAGTCATTATGCTATTAGATCCACAAACATTAGTCTAAACATTTATATTTGATTAAACGGAACTACACTCTGGCATTCCAGGAATCCCCACAAGACAGGCCGAGCTGCTGAATGTAGCTACCCCATCCATTTGCAATTAGCTAGAAATGTTAGCTACCTTTGGCGTTCGGATATGCTCCATTTTACCGAGTCGAAACAGCTGTCAGCGACTGCAAAGCTTCACACGACGCCTTCCGGATATAACTGTATCATTGATAATTTGTTGACTCAGACTGCTGCACAAACCGCCTGAACTTTGTCGGAGACATACGAGATGTTTATTGTCAATTATTTTACTCCTCCATCCGCGTAAAGATCCTGGCAAACACTTCTCGTTGCATACTTTTCAAAGTAAAGGCACGACTTTATGTCGGTATTTATATAACATAAAATGGGTCACGAATTTATCCCACTATTTGTAAATTGTGTTATGTATTAAAAATTTGTTTTTTTTTTAAATCTTGATTAAGCACAACTTTACCATTCAGTAAACGTTTTACTATTTACTATTTAAATACTGAAGTAATAAATGCCTTTCTCTGGTTCTAAACCGTCTATAGTATGTTGCCTTCAGGCTACCTATTATTTCAATTTATAATACGTTATTATAGGATATAGGGCATTTGCCCACTTTGCCTGTGGTTATCCAGATAATGTATGATCATATGGTAAAATCTACACTATAGCAGGTATTGGCCAGTATTACAAAACATTTTACAAAAGTGTTTGCAATAGCACTAGGGGTACTGCAGGAAGGTAACATTAAAATTAAGTAGTATGAAAAAGGTGTTTGTGTTTGTACTTATTGTAAATGTATTTTTATGCAAAACATAGCAATGTAAATAATGATATATGTGCATTATACATCTAGTGAATATAGATTATATGCAGTGTAAAACAAAACAGAGAAATAAATTACAAAAAAGACAATAATAGAAATAGTTCACAAATACAGTACAATGGAACAAGTAAGGCTAATGCAGAAAATGACAAGTGGCAAGAATTTACCAAAAAAGAGTGTTTGAGGGAAACAGCATCGTGCAAATAGTGTTTGAACCTATTTACAGTTATGTCAGATTGACCTGAGCATCTACTATATCTAGTCTCAAAAGGCGAGTTTTATTTTGAAAGCAAGGCCGGAATCAACGTCCGAAAGCTACCTTGCGCATGTGTGAGGCATCACGCGAGAACAAAAACAGCGATAGGGACGACGGGAAATGTAGTTAAACAAATTACCCGAAATGCAACAGCATTCGGGAATTACCAGGCGGGGAATAGAAAAACACCATGCGAGAATTAATCCTGCGACATTTGACAGCTTTACAAATCTAAAAACAAAAGAAAGAAGTGCGAAACCATAACACTAAGGTTACAGCCAAAGAGCTCCGGATTTAACGTATTTGGAAAAGCCGACATTTTTGTCTTTTTGAGGAAAGGCAAAACCCTTTTGGCCCTCACGCGCGGGCATCTTTCAAAGCTAACTAGCTAGCGTGCATTAGCCGGGATGCTGGGTTGCTAGCTGAGTGTCTTCATAACTGGCTAAAGTCCAAAATCGCCAGTTGGTGTTGAATGTGTGGCTCTTAAGACAAAATGTCTGGCTTTAACTTCGGATCAGGGACTCTTGGTTCTACCAACACTGGTGGAGGATTCGCATTTGGGGCCGCAACCAGGTAACAAATAGCAGACTTAGCTAACGTTAGCATAGTTAACCTGACGTTAGCAGGTGACAAAACTTGCATGTTTTTATAACATTACCTGAGTATCCTAACCTTATGTTATCGTTGAAGTTCACATACTTTTGCGAAGACTACTAACGTTAATATGTGAGTGGTGATTGTTTGTGTAACGTTAACTCTAACAATGTAACGAGAGAAAGTGTTAATGTGTATTTTAAGTTCAAAGTTACGTTCTGTCTGTGTAATTACCGTTAACGTTACTTGTAGCGTGTCCTGATAAACAAAGCAAATACGGAGTGACATTCTCAGCAGAAGGAACTGTCACAGCTGCTACTTTGATCCACCAAATTGAACTCTGCGAGTTGTCCTGATAATCTGTTGTCTGGACATGTAACAAGTAAAATGTTTAACGTTAAGGTAAAGAGTTGGAGGGCATGTCGTTAGATTTTTCTATTGTTGTCTTTCTATTGAGTAGTTCTACCAAGTTTTATTAGGGGAAAAAAAAACTTTGCATAACTGTGACGATTATCCCTAGTTTGCCACTCGTCTCTGGTATCTTGAGAACTGTGTTATGTAACTGAATTTACTGCCTTTTGCCTCATTAGTGCACCTGCGGCCAATACCGGTGGCTTCTCTATCGGGACTGCTCTGGGTACAGCAGCCGCAACCCTTGCCACCTCCACCAGCACCACCCCATCTCTTGGTCTCGGAGGAAGCCTCTTTGCTCAGAAACCAACTGGAGGATTTTCTTTCA
Organism: Gymnocephalus cernua; assembly: GCA_023631565.1. Lineage (NCBI taxonomy): Eukaryota > Metazoa > Chordata > Actinopteri > Perciformes > Percidae > Gymnocephalus > Gymnocephalus cernua. The sequence goes on along the minus strand of CM042446.1, from coordinate 15,496,433 downwards.
ACACACCTGCCTCAAGTAATGTCACACAGATTCAAAAACAAACCCCATGGCAAACAGTGAAATAAATTCCTGTGTCTGCTAGCCGCAGCCATAGGCTTATACCTTGTCTTATGTTGTGATGTTGTCCTCTTTTAGGCGCAGTGGCACCCACTGCAGGCCTTACATTAGGTATGTTTGTGTTAATGTTTTATTTATTTTTAAGTAAAATCTTGGAAAGTTAATGAAATGGGTTATAACCTTGATTTCTACATATACTTTCTTGCAGGTGCCCCAGCTACTACAGCCGCGTCCACTGGCTTCAGCTTGGCCTTTAACAAGCCCACCGCCTCAGCAACACCCTTCTCCCTCACCACCACTTCCATTGCCTCATCAGCCCCTGCAGGGGCAGGTTTATCATTTGGCTCTGTCCTGACATCCATGGCTCCACAGCAGCCTGCATCGGCAGGCTTCAGCCTTGGTCTTGGTGGCACAACCACCACAGCTGCGACCTCAACAGGCCCATCACTGGGCGGGAGTCTCTTCGCCAACACTTTGTCTGCAGGTGAGTTGCAAACAGGCAACTTGAGCTTGTGCACATGTGCGGACGCTCAGCATAATGGCAAAACATGATATGATTTATTTATTTAGCAAGAATTGTATACAAACGCAAAGTCAACAAAACGTCTTAATTGTTATAAATAAACTAATCATGATTAGGGATTTTTGTAGTTTTTGGTCATTGGGAGAGCAATGTAGCGCTGTGACTATTGATTTTCAATGAGGAAATCAATGTTTTAAATAGTTCCAGCTGCAGTGGTTTTGATTATGACTCAACGATCTTTACTGAGGACTATTTCAGAAGTAGTTCTCAATCTTTACAATGTTGCACCCATATGTTTACTTGGTGTTGCAGGTTTGGGTCAGACCACTCTTGGACTAGGAGGCGGGTTAACGTTGGGTTCTCTGTTAGCTGCATCCACACCAGTATCAGTGGCCCCTGCCCCCAGCATTGGCCTGGGTGGAGTCGACTTCAGCACTTCCTCTGAGAGTAAGAGCGACACGTCATCTGGAGCCAACGCACAGTAAGTCCTGCTGACCAACATATGCGTGGTTCTTTACTAAATGGAAATCCTAGAACTGTCCAGACCTGTTCATGCTATAATGTAAAATAGTGTATATAACTGTTTACTGAGAGGCATTCCGTGGCTTTTCCGTGCCTCTGTTTATGTACACCTGATCAGCATCAGTTTGTTGTAATGATGTAAAGCACTCTCTTTTTCTCTCTCAGGGACAGTAAAGCTCTGAAAGACGAGAACCTGCCCCCAGTTATTTGTCAGGACGTCGAGAATTTCCAGTAAGTGTTTTTGTATGTCTGTATATTGTCACAGGATTTGGTCCAGTGACCATTAGGTCACAAGCATGAGCATATTGCTTGGTAGAATTGTATCATATTTGTTTGAAGATGCAAATATTAACCCGTTTTATCAGTTGTTATTGTTCCAAAGGAGACGTGACTCATTTGGCCTGTTTGTTGTAAACATGGCTAGAAGGATCATAGTCATTAAGCTATGACTTCTACTTATTCGGTGGAGTGTGGCAATGTTAATGCTGGGTACCAAATTCAATACTTTTTAGGCACCGACCGAGTTGCCTCTAAAGTATCGAAAAATGCTGCGTCATTCAATACCCAATTTCAATATCAAAGGATTAATTCAGCGGCAGGGAGCCAATAAGCATGCACAGTGGCGGCGCCAGAGATTTGTTTTGCTGGTGCTATGGGGTTGCTCGACGTTTCAGTGAGGGTGCTCCGAAATTTAAAGTTTTCCTTGACACTTGTAGCCTACACACACGCGCACAGATACGCACCCACCTCCGCAGCGGTTTACCAAGCGAGTGAACGAGAAGGAGAGAGAGATTGATGTTTTTCATGCGCTAAATTTGCCAATACAACAGCACCATAGAACTCTGATTATCCCACCGAACATACTTCAAATAGCCAACAAGCCGGGTTTACACAATCATTACTGCAGCTTTCATACAGTAGCTTATATTTGCAGAAGAGTATTGCAGCAGTTAAAATGCACCACACACAGCCAACTACACACACAAACATACACGCATGCATCCTCACACAGTATTCATTTGCACACATGGTAACAATAATGTAACGTAATCTGTATATCTAATTAAGCCACTGAGGGGGAACGGCTGAACCTGTTTGGAACACGTTTTCAGGGCTATAAATAAACCAATGTCCTGTGCGCTGTATAACTTTAGATTTGGTGATCCATTTATTCACAGTTCTGTAAAACACATTTTCACTGTAATGTTCTACTATGAGACAGAGATAAGAGTGAAGTCCTTGCATAGACCCGTATAGATCCTCACCCACTATGGCCTCTCTGTGGGATCCCCTGGTCTGATGTCATTTCCAGCAGTGTAACGTTAGGCATCCTCAGCAGCAATCACGGCCGCGGTCAGGTCATCTTCCTCCGGCCGCTTTTCTTCGTCCCAGTTGGCGACGGGTTCACCATATCTCTGTCTCATTTACAGTTTTTTTTGATAAAATCTCCACACGTTTACGTAGTAAAAAAACCAACCCATTACTAACGTTGCGCTCACTTCGCTAATCCTAGCAGCTTCAAATATTGTGCTCTTCTTCTACTGTGTGAATACGTTACTGCGGAAGTAAAAGAAGTTTAATATGTGCTGCACACATTGGCCGAATAGTATCACCTGTGTTTGCTTCATGTTTTTATTCTAAAAAGAATCGGTTTGTTTTATTAATGTATAATGTTTAAATCTATTTAACACATTAACGAAAATATTTCTTTATAAATAAACTTCAGCAATTTCTTGGGGGTGCTGTGGGAATCCTAGGGGTAGCTACAGCACCCCCAAGCCCCTCCCTGGAGCCGCCAAGTGCTGGCCAATTGCCATGTAAAATCCATTATTTACTTTGGAATTAAAATGCAAAACAACTAGTACTGGTACCCGTCCACCGACAATGTATCGCTGGAAAACATTTTTTGTTTAGTTATTTCCAATTTTATTTCTTTGTTCCTTTTTATAGAAAATTTGTGAAAGACCAGAAACAGGTTCAGGAAGACATCAGCAGGATGTCATCTAAGGCCATTTCCAAAGTCCAAGATGACATCAAGAGCCTCAAACAGCTTCTCTCTGTCAGTGCCAGCGGCCTGCAGCGCCAAGCCCTGGCCATCGACAAGCTAAAGCTGGAGACAGCGCAGGTAAAAACAGTGCATCTACGTACACAAGCCTAAGTGTGAAAGTCATTGTGTTAACTCAACTTTTTGGTCCTGATGCACAAATGCTATATAGTCACAGATCCATTGTCAGTATGGGCATGCATCACAATCAACACTTGACTTCCTCAATCAAGTCAAGAAATACACATGGCAACACATATTGTATGAACCTACTGTTGCCCGTTTTAATCACAAACTACATATACAATTCACAAGAAAATGCTCTAGTTCTATACCAAGATGGATAAGTGGTATGTTTCTCTAAGGTATAGCTGTAGATCAATCTAGCTCTTGCAAATGGGACTTCTGTTACTGAAAATGTTCTCCAAAAAAAAAAGATGGTATCTGAATAAAAATCTGTCTTTTTTTTCTTCCCTCTTTTCCTTTGTTCTCAAGGAGCTGAAAAATGCTGACATAGCACTGCGTACACAAAAGACTCCCCCTGGACTTCAGCATGAGAACACCGCTCCATCAGAGTAAGTAAGCCACCACATGTAACAAGTAAATCAAAGTGAGATGTGCAGTAGCAGTGGACAAAGATGAAAAATGTGTTCATTTTCTGTGTTTAGTTATTTCCGTAGCCTGGTAGAGCAGTTTGAGGTGCAGCTGCAGCAGTACCGCCAGCAGATAGAAGAACTGGAGAACCACCTGACGACGCAGAGCAGTGGCTCCCACATCACTCCTCAGGGTAAGAGGACATCTGTCTGACTTTTAACACAACCCAGGAAAGTAGGTAAATGTGTCTCGTCATCTCCGTGTAGTAATTCAAATATTTTATATTAACATTAAAGCTGATGACTGTGGAAAGTGAAAACTGTTGCTCACGTTGACAAATGGCAAATTACTGATCGGTTTAGTCATTTCAGTTTATTTAAAGAGATTTTTAGGTATTCTGTTCTAGATTATTGGGAAAAAAATTAAAAAACAATATCCAAATACTAAAATTGAAACCCAAATACCTACCCATCAAACCTATCAGAATAGTTGAATTTTTGGGTCCAGACCTACTTATTTTTGATGCAAAGATATGTACATTAGCAGGAATGAAGCACAGCATTGAAATGAATTTATTTAACTGTGAAAGTACAAACAAATATTTTCTCCCTGTTCAATGAATAATCGTGATTATCATTTTGGCCATAATTGTGCAGCCCTACCTTCATCTTTTCTTTAACTCACCTCAAATGTGTACTCAGATGATGATGATGATATTGTGTATGTTTTTGTTTCCAGACCTGACATTGGCCATGCAGAAGTTGTACCAGACATTTGTTGCACAGGCTGCCCAGCTCCAGTCTGTCAATGAGAATGTCAAGGTCAGTTCCTCCAGCGTTGTCTGAAAATGATTAAATATTCTTATTAACTTTCAACACATTGTTTTGAACATGTGTTTAATATTTGTCTAATGTTGTGTTCACACCGGCTGCGTTACACACGAAATGCGCGGCGTAATTGCAAAGTCAATGCAAAGACACCAGTAGACAAAAATGCGAAATTCGCATGACTTGCGTATTTGCACGCCGTTAAAAAAATGGCAACTCGAGTGAAAGAAATTGCATGACGTTGTGTCGCGAAACCTAAGATTCCTAGATTCTAGATTCTCCTGCATAGCATAGCCCTGATCGATCCTAACCTGCAGAAAACAAGCATTTTAAAAGTTGTTTGCTTGTCGTCTTGCAGACAGACTTGACAAAGCCTGAATTCAGCCTTTTTTTATAAATCGCCATCATGATGTAGTTGTTTCGGCATACTTTTGATGAGTTTATTGCAAACAAACCAGCCAGATTTAATTGACAAAGCACATCATAAGCTACACTTTATCTGTATCATCTTCTAGTTTGTTTTGTTTTATTTGTAGTTATTTGTTAATGTTGTAGTCATTGTTTTCAATAATTGGTTAATACACCTTTTTGTTTTACTAGTTTATGTGGGAAACACTGAAGGCAGTAAAAATTCACTGAGCTGTGTGCTCCTTCAGATGATGTTATGAATCCAGAAGCGATTTTGTGACTTATCTGGGACTTCCGCAACCGGTACAAAGCAGCAGTAGTGGTTATTTCGGCCGCGGTTGATGACGGAAAGAAACGTTGTTGGTGCCTACAGCTCTGCACTGGCGCAAGTAAGCACAATGATCCTGAGATCAAACCCGCGCAAATAATACAACACAAAACTATCAGCCAGTGTGAACCCAACACAAGGCTGTGTGATAAGGCATTTATCAAGCATAGGCATTGTAATAATATATGTTATTTACAAAATGATGTTGTCCACATTGTCCCGATTCTAAGCAAATTGTAATTACAGTGTGTGAACAATATGTTAATTCCATTCTTTTCTTTGTCTTTTCCCTTTGTATTTGTCTGATATCATAGATCTTGAAGCACCAGTACCTTTCCTACCGTCGGTCGTTCCTGGAAGACTCGACGGACGTCTTTGAGTCCAAGCGGGCATCCAACAGGAAGTGGCAGAGTACGCCGCGAGTCACGACGGGGCCTGCCCCGTTCTCCAGTGTGCCCAACGCTGCAGCGGTTGCCATGGCAGCCACGTTGACCCAGCAACAACAGCCTACTCCAGGTCTGACTGCCTACAAGTTCTAGAAAGTTTTCCTCTTCTCACCTTAAAATAAAGGAGGGAGAGGAGAGAAATGTTTTGGAGAGGACAGGATAAGTAAGTTTTAAAATGAGGCAATCATTGGAGTGGAAAGGTCAAGAGGGGACAGAGAGGATGATTAGAAATAATTAAAAACAAAAAAAAGCCTTAGCTGGTGCCAAGCTATTGTGTCTGTACTTTTCTTTAATGAAAGAACGGCTAAAGAAAGACGGAGAAGGGCAGAGATGTGAAATCTGTTGCTAAACTCCGACAGGAAACCTTTGTGCTGCCTTACCGTCTTGTCATACAGAATGTCATACAAACACTTTCAGTAATACGAGGGATACAATAACCTACTTCACCTAATTTCTCTCTGTGCCCTATGTTAGAGCAGGTGTATGAGGCTGACATTGAGGAAATGATTTAATGTGAGAGAAAGTCCAGCTATCTCAATTTTACTCGAATCTTGAAGTTTTAATTAGAGCTTGTACATTTCATTTGAGTTAGGACTCTGTTTTGTATTTAATGAATGCTTGAAATGAGCCTACTCAGTGAAGGTTGTTATGTGATGGGGTTAGAAGCATTAGACACTTGCTGTGTGATTACTTGGCAAACATTCTTTGAATTATAAGTTATTCAGAGTTCTGTATTGTTTTTATAAGATTGTGTCTTGGAGGTCAGTTGGTGTATAAATGTATTATAATGTAGCTCCTACTCTCTTCAGTCCAATTGTTAAGAAAGTCTCTTTGATGTAGGGAAGCTCCAATTGATTATTTACTTCACTAAAAATACAGGAATGTTGAACATTTGAAAGAACAATTTATAAAAAGATTGTATCCCCATTGTTTATTGAAGCATGGAGCTTCTGTTGTTCAGGGTCTTTCCGATAGTAGGCACAGTTTAGGCTAAGACCCATTTTAAGGCAACCACACTCTAAATAATTAAACTCGAGGCCTAAATCAACTTGTATTCAAAAAAGCAAGTACTATTTAATAATTTAAAAAAAATAAGTTATATATTCCTTAAATGTTAACCATCATACCACATGTGAAATTATTTCCATTTTCTGCAAGTAAAATCATAAATATTTCTAAAGGTTGTTCTACACAGTATTAATATCCAGGACGAGCAGACAGGTGAAGACTGATCTTGTATTACACATACAGCTTACACACAGATTGGCGTCAATGGTGTGTTAAGACTAGTGTCCATTATGGTTGTTGCCACATCTCAGAGGTGTTAAACAAATGTTCGGCCTTTTTTGTAGGCTTTGTTTTGTAGGCCATTTTAAACATATCAGGGCACTCACTTACTATTAACAGACAAACTAAGCTACTCTATATTGGCATGTCTCTGCTGTATTTTTATTTCTTGTAAAGTGTAGTAAAGACGTAATTCAAAAGTTTAAAAGCAATATTTCAATTGGTTTAGTTGGGTAGCATGGTTTGAAAATTCTCACATGGCAAATTATAGAAACTTCAGCTCAAGCCTGGCTTCATTTGCACATTTCTGCTGCCTCCTTTTTCACAAAAATCTGCAAATCTGCTCAGACTTTCATCAGATCCAATAAGCACCAAGTGTTACCCAGACAATGAATGTGACTTGTTTTTCAGTGTTATAATGTTGGAACATTCAAATACCGCTTAGCAGGACATGCAGTAGCTATTCTGAATATGGATCTAGCCTTTTTAAGTATGTGCCAAGTAGGGAAAGGAATGTTTTACAATCCATTGCTTAACTCTAATTTGCAGATAAAAGCCCTTCATAATCAAGCCCTGTTGCCACAGTAGGTCAAATCCACTTGTGTGGTTAGAAGTGCACACTACCTTGGTGCCTGCTGAAGATTTGTTGTGTGTTGCTTTCCATTTTTTATTTCATATAAAGCCAAATCAATTCCTGATCATTTTGTTTGATCATTTGTTTATTGTAACTGTGTTCTCTGGGTATGCTAGCTGTCAAAAAAGGCTGCATTGCACTGTAAATTATTCATTATAAGGTATAACTTTGCAAGCCTGTTAACCCCAGAGTTGGGTACCATGTTACAAGATTGCATTTTTTTTTTTTTAAATATCAATGATAATATTAGCAAAGTTCCCATCCCTCTTTCCAAATAGTGGTTATTTACTAGTATTTGACTCAGTCATTTCATAGAATAAGCCTACACAGAAGTGGTTGTCTTGGTCTCTTCACTATTTATTTACCTATTTATTTTTTTTCTTGTGTGAGTAACTTAGTCTGTAATTGGAATGGCATAGTGGCAGGTGGCCAGCATCACAGCCCTTACAACACTAACCAGGCGCTTACTTAAAGCAGAGTCTAGTTTGACCCATATACTATACTCAGCGTTGGGTTGATTGTCGGCCAAAAGCTTAATCAGATGTGTACCTCAATGGACGTAAGGCGAAAGGTGCCAAAAGACTCAGGACTGAAAATAGAAGTTATTTAATTACCTGAACTGTTCATTAAAACGAATATTATCTTTCCATTACTGCACTTACTCTGTCTTAAAGTGGAAGTGAGGCTGCTGAAATAGCCCCAGTCTTTGTCACTTATTGATGGCCTAAATGAACCGGTGTGCTCAGTGTTTGTATACACAATCAAGTGTTGTGAACGAAGAGCCCACGTTTATTTTGAAGATTCATTTACAAAAAGGATGTTCAACAGTCGCAGTCCCAGTCTGCATTTACTCACTGTTCAATACTGGATTTGGTTGGTGTGGTTGTGTGAGGCCATACTGCTGTTACTTGATTTAAGCTATTTCACCTAAGGGCTACTGTCAGCGTAACAGGGACAGATCATTTCACATTCAATTGAATTGAATGCAAATGTAGAGTAAAAAAGTACTGTTAACAAGTTGTAATTTCAGGTATTTTATCCAAGGTGTTGGTACTTTGTATGGACCTTTTTGCCGTGACAAGTTTTCTTGAGAAATGTGTGTAGAAAATCTACTTTCTTGTTAGTTTGATTTTAGTTTGATTGAGTCTAGTTTGTTTGGTAGTTCCTTAGAGAAGAATGATTTTTGCTGCTCGCACTGGTCCTTCAGTACCAGCAAGGATACATTAGTGCCAAATGAAACGGACAGATCAGTGTGGTCAGATTGTATAGTGTCCACGTCTCTTTATTGCGCGGGGTGTTATTTCTCACCATTTCATGATGAAAGGACAGTCCTGCTTGATGCTGAGTTATATTGATTGAGATACTGGTGAGAGCATAGCATTTTTGGCACTCAAAAGAATGAAGACAAACATGTTATTTAATGTCTTCTGATATTAACTGGTCAGTTCACTCTCCAGCATGTGCTGTATATTGCTGCTAGTTACAGTGGTGCTCGGGTGAACCCGACCTAGTGGATTCTGTCTTGATGGAGCCGCTGCGTGTTAAGAGAGAAACTGCTGCTTTGGACATTCCAGTCCTCTGTTTAACAACTCTAAACTTTTTGTAGAATTGAAATGCAGTTTTGGGGCCGAGCAAAAGTTCTGTGAGCTAGATTCCCAAGTTGTCCAGACCTTTTGTGTAATCTAGCATACACCTTAACATATTGTCTTCCACATCTCTGCAGGCATACTTGGCACAATAATGACTATTACATTATCTAATAATTATTGGTCGGTCAACGCTGTTTGAACCTAAGTGGTGATAGTTGGTATTTAGCCACCGTATTCCTGTATGTTGGGTATCTTCTCAATATCTGTCAGTAATATGTGTGCATATGCTGACTGCTGTATTTTCTTGAAAGGCATTACAACAGCAGGAGTAATCCCTTTTTTATTTTCTTTTTTTTAATGAAGAAATTAAAATGTGAACAAATCTCTTTTTTTTTGTGGAAGGGTTGGGGGGGGGGGGGGGGGGGGTTTGCAACAATACTAGCACCACAATTTGCCTACAGTGCTCAACTCAACATGAGTTATTCTGAAGCTCAATGATTCAGAATTATTGATATGGTATGGTATCTTATTTTTCCTGTGTGTTGTTGAGCATCAGCACAGCAGTTCTCTTAAACCAGCCCGATTAGTCGAAATCCAGAAAATCTTTTGTTGGCTATCGACTGTTTTTGAATGTTCTTATTCTCTCTTAATCATTTCCTTTTGACCATTTCTCATATGCTTACATTATACTTATTTGTAGTGGTATTTCCGTATGTGGCTTCCAGGAGGTACTACCATTGCAGGTTGTGTTTTGGGGGGGTCTTTGTGATCTTCGACAAGCTATACATTTGCTAACGTTTAACTAGACTGAATCTCTTACCAGACTTGATCCAATGAAGTGTGTTAGTAGCTTGTAATCGTGTGTAGATTTATCAAAGGTGCAGCTTTTGTGTTTAGAAAACAACCACCAAAAATTTGGCTGTTATGTCACTGGTGAAAAGTGTTCAGACACAAACCACGAAACTTGACCACATTGACTTCGACAGGCAAACTGTAACATATCACTGAGTTTCCTTTATCTTGACCAGTTTACACTGAGAGGCAGCCGTAGATGCCAAATTCACATTTCTTATCTAAATCTCGAGTGCTTTTACTTGTAGATGAATGTGTTTTAAAACGTATATAACCAATGCCTGTTGATACAGTATATTTAATATATAATATGGTGTGCCTTTTAAGCTTTATTCAATAATCGTGTGATGCATTTTTTTTGCCGTATGCTAGTTCATTCACTCTCAGAAATCTTGAAAATTTGGAAACTTGTCAAATGCAGTAGCAGTTAGCAATTAACAATCAATTCTGTTATAAACTTTGTTTGTTTGTGTTTTATGTAAGTGAAATTGCATATTAAATTGACAATAAATCCATTTTTAAACAAAGAAACGTTTGTCCTTGTTTCTTTTCGACTGAAGTTGTATTAACAGTGCAGACTAATTGGAAGCCTTACAAAATTTGATTACATAAAAGGAAAAAGACAAGTTTCTGAGTGAAAGAACTAGCAGCATCCCCCCCCCCCCCCCCCCTCCCAGTTTGTCAGCAACTACTATGTACTACTATGTTATAGTTTAAACCTTTTGTAAATATTTATAATATAAATTGTAAAAGCTTGGTGCATTTTCTAATTCTGCAGTTGCACTGTTGTATTAGTATTAGTAAAGCACCATGTGACGGTTGTATGTTGTATAGACTTAGTTACTTAGCTGCTGCAATCTTGTGATGTCCTGACAAACACAACCGCGATGTTAAATTACTCTTATGCAATCCATTGCAGACATTCTGCTTTCGTCATGGATGCATTTAAAACAAGGTTATTTAAAACCTACATATTTTCAATGAGAAAAGGAAGTCAATTTGATGTGACAGTAGTGCATATTCCAAAATATATGTCCTTGTCATAGTGAATGTTCTTACCAACTTTTTTTCTGTCAAAGGAGATGGGACATAATTACACACACACACACACACACACACACACACACACACACACACACACACACACACACACACACACACACACACACACACACACAGCATTCAGAGGAGTAAAGCATATGCTCTCTGTGCCTTAGGGACCCAGGCACCCTTGGGGGCAGGGTTCGGAAACCCCTTTGCCTCGGCAGTGGGCACTAGCTTGGGCTCGTCTACCCTTGGAGGTATTACCTCTGCCTTTAAAAAATGAATATTCCCTTTTATTTTGCCCTTCCCTTACAGAGTACCCTTCCGCTAATGTCTCTTTTTTTTTTTGGTCTTTGTGTTCTGCTGTATGAAAGTATTGATAGGCAGTGTGTATGTGTGAGAGAGTGGTGCAGTTAAAGCTTGGCAATGTATTTTCTCCTCTGTTCTTTCTTGCACAAGAGGTCAAGTGCGTTCACACCACAAGAAAACTGAGCAGCCACTGGTCACTGTATCTTTGACGTGACAAGTTGGATGATTGTTTTCCTTAGTGAGGAGACATTTGGCCAACACTAAGCAGTCTGTTATACTAAAATAATGTTCTGCATGTACCATGTAGCTAAAACACCTTTTGGATGTCAACCGGCAAATCCACTTGGCCACAACAGCCAGTTAAAAGTAACTTGGCGGTGTGGGAGCAAGTGGTCTGAACGCACACCAAGTTGGTGTGTTCTCTTGTAGTTGGTGTGTTTGGTAAAATCTTTCTCATGACGTTTTCTTTCTCCCTTTGGCCCTTGCTTTGCCGTGAAGTGTACTGCAAGTACTGTTTGGATCTGCAGTCTCCAGTCAGAAGTTCAGCTCTGGGCAGTGCTCTATTGATTAGGTTGTGGCATTTGTTTTGCATATGGGTCATTCTGTGTCAAATCAAATAGAGGTTTTTGTTTACATTTATGATTTTGTTCAAATTATGGATATACAGTTTGACACCAAAAAATATTTTCGCTGAATTTTGTGAATTACATAGTGTTTTTGCCCCTGGGAATTTTGTCATTTTCACACCCATCTTTAGGGTTTAATATCTTCAGAAATATGACTTTTAGAGACATGTTGTAGGGGCACAGACAAAACAATGTACAACAGATTCAGATTGGCTTGTCATACTTACCATAATGGTTAAGTATGGTGAGCCAAGGTTGCAATTTGTTGCCTTATACTTTTTGGTTTCAGATAGCAATGCATCTACATAAGGTCTTTTATCTGATAGGTCTATCTGATTTGACACATAATTACCCAAATATGTTTGCCAATGCCTGCCTTTGTGTACTCCTGAGCCACTGCTCCTTGTTTTCATTTCTAGTGTAGGCTGTGTGCTTAGCCCAAACTGACTTCCATGTCACTCTCTCCCACAGGTTTTGGTGGTGGGCCAGGATTTGGTGGGGTGGGGACTGGGGGGTCTTCTTTTGCCTTCTCCTCCACCAGTAAGCCCACAGGAGGCAGTCTGAGTGCAGGTACATAATACTGTATACCCCCTTCACACCCCGCCCCCAAAAATGACAGTACAACTAGAATCTGAGTAGGCTTGTGTTTGCAAGTGTACTTCCTTAATTGAGATATTTCTCTGTGCACATGTCATCAGAAGCAGTTGGCCAAGCTTTCTGTTACATATTGTCAAGCTACTCTGAGCAATGTAGATGCAGATACTACTGTATAATACGTTTTTCTGGTTTCCTCTCTGCTGTAAGTAGGTTTTGTCGACAACATTATCCTTGTATAATTTTGTTAGCAAGTTTTTACACTTTTACGCAAGTGTGCTGCCAGCTTGGCCAACACATTTTGGGATTTGGGGTTTCACAAGTGGACAAAATCTGTTCACAACTTAGCAAATGCTGGAATGTGTATTTCATATGGACATCCTTTTATTTGAATCCTTTATTTGCTCCACTACTTTTGTTTTCTCTAACATTTCTTACGTTTTCCTCTTTCTTTTTTTCTAGGTTTTGGTAGCAGCAGCAGCACAGGCTTTAACTTCAGCAGTAACCCTGGCATAAACCCCTCGGCCGGCCTGACCTTTGGCGTGTCTAACCCAGCTGCTGCAGGCTTCGGCGCAGCACCCCTTCTCCAGCTCAAGAAACCCCCTGCTGGTAATAAACGGGGCAAGAGATAGAACCAAGGAAAAAACCAGAACCCTGTGACTGCACAGCTTGGAGTTTGTAGCGGGTAAGACCTGGTCTCCCATAAGCAGAAAAGTGCTATAATAATTGTTATCCAACTACAAGACAAAGAAAATGCAAACCCGAGGAAAACATCAGGGCTGGGATTGAACCCAACCATAAAACGGCAACACAGGATCACCCATTTAAAATCACATGGAGGTACAAACCCAATGAACTTTGAGAAAAAGCTAATCCCATTAACCAACAAGCATTATCTTTCCATCACACATTGGTGTGTATTGTCCACTGAGTTAATTCCAGTTAATTTGATTCCAAATAGCCAATATGACCTGTCGGTTGATACCAAAAGGTTCCTACGTTAAAGTGTTCATATTAGATTAAACAATTCAATTATATTACTTTGGTCTCATTAATACTCGGTAACTCTGAATGAATGTAGTAGACGGTTGACTGTGTGGAACAGGTTATAAATAGGGTTTGTATAATTTCCAATGTCAGTTTTCCCATTTGCATCCAATGACTCCAAGTGCTGCCTGCACACTCTAATCTGTAGTGCTATAATGCTTTTGGGAATGCCAGCCATGGACAGAGCTGGCTCACATCCAAGTGGTTATCTGTGAGGAATTGCTTTTGTCTGAATATTTTGCAAGATCGATGTGTTTTTGTGCTTTGAGGTGGACAGAGCAGTTGGTTCCATTGTTTTACACAAACTCTGTCAATCGCATAACTGCACTTGAACGCCTATCAAATGATGACTTAGCCAAAGTCTCGTCCAGGGAAGGGTAAGATAAGGTAAAGAAGCTTATGAGGTAATAGTCGATCTGGAACAGTGTAATCCCTGCCTGAAGATGTCAATGGGGAGTATTATCTGATCCTAGATAGTTTTATAGGCACTGGAGAGTGTCCAGGGTGGGTTTTTGGGGAAGCACAGTTTTATTTTTGTACCAAGTGGAGAAAGATGACATTCGGGAGGGGTAAAAGGGGACTAGAACCTTGGGATAGTCCACATAACCTGTGTTGTTTTTGCTAAAGTCCATCCTTATCATTGTTTAATAATGACTTTTTAGACACATTTAGTCTGCCCCAGTGTAAGAACTTGAGAGGAAACGCTGTGCTGTTTGTATTACATGGCTCCCATTAAATGTTAAGTTAGTTGAATCTGAAAGGGATTTCACAAGCAGATTCTACCTACGCATCTTATACATGTGCTCAACTAAATTTGCACTTGCCAGCGTATAGCCTATGACCTGACAGTGATTGTGTGAATGTGCATGTGTGCCTATTGCACAAGTATGGATTTGTTTCTGTGGTCTATCATAGTTTCTGACTTATTTTGAGTGTCGGGGGTGGTAGAGGTGATATTCTGCTTTTTTAAAATTGTCCATGTCTGTTCCGTTACCAAATACTGATAGTTGTACTATTATTTTCTAATCACAGTCTGTGTTAACCTGTATTTTCAAGAAGCTGTTTAATAATAAAATCTTCAATATGATGTTTTGCTATGGCATCACTTCAATAAATGTGTGTGTTGACACAGAATGTTGTATGTCATTATATGTTTGTCCGAATGTGCTAATCACCTGATGTGGGACAGTTGTAACTTTAATCTGACAATGAAGATCTAGTTTTATACAGTCTATGATGAAGATACATTGAAGGTGCAGCAGTTTTACCACTTCTGTGGTACTGTTTACTGTATGTTAACATTATCATAGCAGGCCCTGTATCCATAAATTTCCCTGGAAATTGCACAAGCAAGTAACCTTTTCAAACGCTTTGTCAAATGAGTTTTAAAAATTCAGTGTATAGCTAGTTCCTATGGGAAAGAGTGTCTGCTTCACAAGACAAATGTTTAAGTTGTTCCAGATAAAACAGGATCACTGTTTCTTGGTGACATGATGCATCAATGCCCATGTCCTAAGTGGTATTAAAGGAGAATTCTGGTCGATTTCAACACGTAGCTCTGTTACCCATGTGCAGTGATTCCTTCCGAGGGAACACAGCGAATCTGACTGCAGTAGATGTGACAGAAAGGCATACAAATTGTGTTAATCCATACCTCTGTTTATTTCCTGTTTTTCGGTCAGGTATGGATTAACACAACTTTTATGCCTTTCTGTCACATCTACTGCAGTCAGATTCGCTGTGTTCCCTTGGAAGGAATCACTGCACATGGGTAGGCACTTGTAATGACATTTCGAACATGTTTAGAGGTTAAAACCTGCCCTGTTTAAGCCTGTTGGGTGCTAACTCTAGCAGGGGGATAACACAGTTGTAAACTGTGTTATCTGGAATTCTCCTTTAACTTAAGTGCGTTTTTAAGTTTGTTGATTAATCTTTGCAAGATTAGTAGTGAAATTATTTCGTAATTATTGTCATTGTATGTGTCAAACAGCTTGATGAGTGGAATATCCTTTGTCCTCTCCTTAGCAGAAGGAGGCGGTAGTGCGCTTCACGCAGCATTACAGCTGCCCTTGATAACAGAAGAAGAACGCTGTTGCTATGCGACGTTGCTGCGATACACACATCAACTGCTACATTTACATTATTTTTGCCAGCCACCCATATTTTAGCCAATCTTTCCGCATTTTTGTCCGCTTTCATTGTTCAACAATCCAGGTAACGTTCACGTTACATTTAGTAAAACTCAAGATATTCGGACAGATAAAATTAGTCAGAAATGCCTTTTGGCTTTATGCCAATATTTGCCAATTTAGTAAACTGGACGGTAACGTCAGCATTAAGTTAAACCTATGACTAAAAGAGCTCATTTTACGTTAAGGAACGTTCATGTATTAACAGCTAGCTAGCTAGATAGCTACATTTAACGTTAACTAAGGTTTCTTGTTTCTAACATTCTTAGCTAACTGTTTCTTTATTCGCCTGTTATAGTGCAGCTTCTGCAATTCTTACTGTAAAATGCTAACGTTAACTTAGCTACATTTTTCGGGTGGATAATGCCAGATTCAGACACATTTATTCTCGGCCTTTTACTTTCTTGCTGTATTTCTCATGCAAGGAACTTTGCCTAATTGATGATAACAAAACTGTATTCATTGCGGGATCTTCTCCAACATGGCTCCTTTTATCATACAGTTCTATTTTGTATCATAGTTCTGAATAATAAAAAAGATACACATAGCCTAGCTATATGTAGCTTTTTTGGGGCTTGTACTGTATCTCATGAAACATGTACCTCCATGTTCCTCTTAAACTTCCTAAGTCAAAAGAACCAGAAGTGGCCAGCCCAGTGAGCTGGCATTTTTTTTCTTTTCTTACATCTGCTATCTGCTAGATCTTATCTAATTGGACTACATTGCAATGTTTTAGATTGCAGCCATGCCTCTTCCAGACACAATGTACTGTGCCCAGCAAATCAACATCCCTCCCCAGCTGCCAGACATCCTCAAAAACTTCACTAAGGCAGCCATCCGTACACAGCCCAAGGATTTGCTGCTCTGGTCTGCGGCGTAAGTTTTAATCTCTGTCAGTGGTGGTTCGGTAGAGGGTACATGTTATTATGTTTTATTTCAATCTTGATCTCTTAAACAATCCCATAAACAGTGTCTCCAGGCAGCATCACTCTATGAAAAGGCAGGCCCTTTTCACCTGTGCATCTCTCATCTTTACATTGACTGGCTGTAATTGGATCCCAGGGGCTTCTGTTACTGCAGCGGTTAGCTGCCTTTTTGTCTCCAACAAAGAAAAAGCGCTTTAAAGTACTGGATGAAATTTAAATATATGAAGTTATTTATTTTGTTACCCCAAAGGACTGTCTTATCATCTGTTATTGTCTTGGCAGGGTTTACAGCAAAAGGCAATAAAGTGAACCATATGGTGAAACAAAAACAATTCAAATGTCTCCTGGGTTACAAGATGTTTATATGCTATTAAAGTAACACCAGGCTCTGTTGCCTCTCAGGGATGCTGAAAGTCATGCTGCCTCTAAATTCACAGCAAACGGTATTTAAACTGTGAAGTAAGATATGCCGCCGGATGCCCTTTAGCACAATAAGAATATTGGTAAACTGACAGGCGAGGAAAACTACAACACATGATTTATTCAACTAAAGGCCCTCCTGAGAACTCATCCAATTGGACTAATGCCAATGTATGCTTTATTTTACATAGTCTGCTTCTATCATTTTATTTGATTGGCATGCGTAGGAAGCAGGGGAGATGAGTGACAAGCAGAGGGAAGCTAAGCACAGTGTTTACATATATACTGTGTGTGTGTGTGTGTGTGTGTGTGTGTGTGTGTGTGTGTGTGTGTGTGTGTGTGTGTGTGTGTGTGTGTGTGTGTGTGTGTGTGTGTGTGTGTGTGTGTGTGTGTGTGTGTGTGTGTGTGTGTTCCAGATACTTCAGTGCGCTGTCTAAAGGAGAGTGTCTGCCTGTCAAGGACAGGCTGGAGATGAATGTTGCCACCCAGAAGACAGACACTGGGCTGTCTCCAGGTCTACTTAAGATTCTCCATAAACAGGTACTTTCTTTACAGCAGGATCACACCCCATTAAACTGATCACATCAATGTTTGCTTCATATTGTTGTCCTGTGCATGCTACATTCTGTAATTGATTACTCTACCTTGTTATTATTAGTTTTATTAAGTTTATTATCCATATTTCCTCACACTTTTATTTTGTGTGTACCTGCATATTGCAGTGTTGCTGTTACCCCATTTGAATCATTAAAGTTTCATGTTTTTTCTCACCTGGGGCATCTACTGGATTCATATGTATCTGTCCTTGCTGTGTCTTAATTAAATAGCTCCCCATATGTAGAAGTCCACCATCGGTAAAGGAAGTCTTGCTGAGAAACAGATCATTAGTATGCATGGCTGCCCGATTCCCCGGATCCACAACTGCAGTTTAACCTACAAATAATACTGAATAATTACTCGTGATTTTCTACAGTCATCTGGTAAAGTAGATAACCTTATTTTTTCTTCTAATCTCTACTAACCCTCCACTTCCGCCACCCAATCATAGCTGTCCCCTGGGCAAACATGCAGCAAGGACGAACTGCAGCAGAAATGGAAGGGTCTGTGTCTACCCATGGATCAGCTGGAGAGCCTGCTGTCCCTGGGAAGCTTTGGCTTAGACATTAACTGGATGGAGTTTTTCGCCCTGGGCTGCAGTGCTCTGGGAGGGGTGAGATGTTACATAAGGCCAGATATAAATGCTAACACCACTTTATTCCACTTCCTTTGAGTCTTAAAACCTACTGTGAGGCAGAGCGCTGCTGGAGATCGTAGAAGAGTCTTTTTTTCTCACAGTCTAGTCTTCTAGTGTTTAGACTAGATCCAGAAGTCTGTGATTCAGACTTCTCCATCACGGTCCCCAGGCTCCAGAGATAAATCCTTCTCTGACTGCTTGAATCTTTGCAATGCTTTTACACCAATGGTTTTGCTTCAAAGTTGCAGATAGAGCAGTAGAGACAGATTAAAGAATTTCTAGAAGATGAACTTTGCAGGCGATGACTTATGCAGAAGCAAATGAAACTCAGCATGAACAATGTACTCATTGTCAGAAGTTGTACTTGGGAAGGATGCTGCTGTGTATGAGGCTGTTGAACACTTTAACCACATGAGGGCAGTCATGTTCTACACTGATTAGTTTTTTTTTTTTTTTTGTAACTGTCCGTGAGCTGGTGTGTGAGCGTCCTCAAATGCTGAAGGTATGTTTGTTGACGTGTGTCTGTTGTTTTTCACACGATCCCATTTTCTCCTTCTCTGTGTCTCTGGAAATACTTTCTCAGACCCTTGTGAGTTCGCTGAAGTTTGCCTGTGAGATCCTGACAGAGGATGACGAGGGTGGCGCTGCGAGGATCCCGTTCAACACCTTCAGCCAACTCTACACCTACCTGGCTCACCTGGACGGGGACATGCCACAGGATCACATTGACAACTTCCTCCGCAGCCTGCAGGCACAAGCGTAGGTCTTTGTGTGTGTGTGTGTGTGCGTGTGTGTGTGTGTGTGTGTGTGTGTGTGTGTGTGTGTGTGTGTGTGTGTGTGTGTGTGTGTGTGTGTGTGTGTGTGTGTGTGTGTGTGTGTGTGTGTTTTCTCGTCAGCTTTATAGCTGTCGGTATGCTTGTAGAAATGAAGCCTGCCTCTCTAGCACCACTTGCAATAAGCAGAGTGGATGTAGGTGGTGGAAAATTAGGCTGTTTCACTTGCATCACCAATAGAGATGCTATGCACTTCTCTTTTCTCTCTTTTTCACAGCCTAATTATTTTCCTCATTTGAATCAGTTCCCCCTGGATTCAGCTCCTGTCAAATCACATAGAAAGTTCTTATTTCACTTGTCTATAAAGATTGTATGAAGATATGCTGCCAATATGTTTTTTTTTGGGTGTGCTGAACACTGCTTTAGCTTAGGCTGCTCCAACATTTCTGCCAGTCAGTGTTGGTTGTTGGCTAAGAAGCACAGAGCTAAGCCAGGTCCCCTGGCCTCAGATGATGTTGTGAGATAGCGATATTCACTGTTGTGAAAATCCTTATGCTGCTGAGTAGAGCTGTTGCACTGATGCACTGGTTTCTCCTCCCGACAGCAAAAAGCAGAACGACAAGATTCAGGTTTCCAACTTCTACATCAGCAGGAAGTGAGGGAAGGAGAGACGAAAAGCAATGGAAGACAGGAAGGAAGGGATAGAAGTAACACAGTGACAGTGTTCATTTAATAAATGGGCGTGCTAATGCTCCTTAATGCACAGCTGTTGTTTCATTACCTAGAAATTGGCCCCATTAACTGTTAGCATCAGACACAGTGGGTTATTATTCATCATTGTCCAAATGAACGAGGCTGCTATTTTGAGTCAGGTTGGAATCCTTAAATGATTAGCATGAGAGGCACAAAGCTTCCATACACAAACTGTCAGGTGGAGTCTTATAGTATGCTTATTATTGCCTGTTCCCTTATGTCTGGGTTAGCCAAAGTTAATTTATCATACACACAACCTATTAGCTTGCAGCCTCGCCGCATTTGGCCTCTCCGCTGGTGTATTCATTTCACCCAGCAGATGAAAAAGAGGAGAAGTAAAGGAGATAGGCTCTGAGGGCACAAGAGTGTGATTTTCAGCTTGTGTTAAGGAGCTACAGTAAAACCCCCTGTGTTTTGTTCACTCCTCCATGCAATATTGGAAATGGGCAATTACAAATGCACACTCAGACGGGTTTATTACACTAGTCAGAAAGCACAAACACAAAATCACATGAAGGGCCAAGACACATGCATACATCTCACACCCAGTCTCTCTAAACTTTAGCACATCATTTTATTTTATACATTGCACAAGGCATGGTCAGAGAGGCCCAGTATGACTATACCACACACACACACACACACATACATACACAGACAGTTGGCAGTAGGTTTTAGGGGTGGAGGAGAGACGTGCACACACACACACACACACACACACACACACACACACACACACACACACACAGACAGTTGGCAGTAGGTTTTAGGGGTGGAGGAGACGCACACACACACACACACACACACACACACACACACACACACACACACACACACACACACACACACACACACACACACACACACACACACACACACACACACACTCTCCCACACTAAAGCTTCACCCCTTGTACGATTGTAGCTGTGGCTGAGTCAAAGGGGATTGGACGACAGATAGAATCCCTGATAACACCCATATGACACAGCAGTAAAGGAATTTTGTCAGGGCTTAAGACAGAGATCTTTCTGTGAAGCAATAGTAAAGCCTATGTCGAAAATATCTCAGCATCTGCTCAGATTATCTTTCCAACTCAGATTATAAAGATTGTGATTGTTTCAGACTTTTATTTTTACTTTTTATGGCATAATATATTCTTAATTTTTTTATGACTTTTTAATAGCTAACTATACTTGGACTTTTTAGGATTTATTATATTTGATTAAACTTTACTTGAAGGTATCTACATAACAGTGACATGACACTGTCACGAACATGTCATAAACATAACCCAGTCATAAACGTTTATGACATAACGCTTCTGTCATTAAGTGTCATTCGGTTTTTGTCATGACTGGTTAGGGTTAGGGTTAGAGTTAGGGTTAGGGTTAGGGTTCATGTGTCATGACAGTGTCATGTGTTCATGACAGTGTCATGTTGCTCTTATGTAGATATCTTCAAGTAAAGTGTATATTCTTTATGACATACTATATCATGATTTTATTATGGCACACTATGCTATGACTTTTTGTGACATTTTCGCCATACTATACTACATTATGAATTGTGTTATGGCATACTATGCTATGGCATTTTATGACCTTTAAATAGCATGCAATACTATTACTTTTATTTATGACTTTATATGGCATTCTATGACTTACTCTATGACAATTTTATGACATACTATACTGTGACTTTTTATGAATTGTTTTGTGACATTCTATGACAGTTTTGATGACCTTTTCATTATTCTAAGTCCCTGTTACCTACTTACAAGTGGCCAGGGAACTACTTGGATTGAGTTTGCAGTGCTGAGCATCGCTGACTTGTAAAACACAGGCCTGGAGACTGCAGCAGTTTGTGTACATTATTTATTCAAACTTTAAGCAAGCCCTGTCTGTAGCTAGATTCAATATTAGGACATCCAGTGGGAATTGTGTTTCGTTGCTGCTGTGTTAGATTATGTCTTGTTGTTGACTGAGACATAGACAGTGGGCAAAAGAAGCAACACTAAAACTTTTTACGGTGGTTTTTATTAAACAGGAAATAAACTGTAGATCTTTAATGCTTTAAATACTTACCTTTTTTTTAAAGTTTTTTTTAAATGTCCCTATTCACCTCTGCATGTCTTCCTTAAAGCATATATCAGATACAAAAAAAATCACACACAATAACACAATAGCACACCACAAAGAGCAACACTGTGGTCTCAAACTAAACTAGTGAGTTTTGGTTATCTGTCTAAAACTGAAACCACTAAAACTGGCACGTGTGTGATCAGAGACACTACTTGCACTTGAGAACTGAGTCCTGGTTGTCAATTCTAGTCGAGTACATTGTATTTATTATGTATTATTATGTATCAATTTACCTAGTTAATCCACTATGGACCTTGTCGCCATGCATTGATAATTTTTGCCTGCTAGGGATAAGGTTGAAACAGAAATATTCCTGTATTAACTGGCCTTCTGAGATAACGGCTGTTTCTCCCTGTTCCGACATGTACAGTGTTCTTCACAGAGCATTTGTAGGCCTATCTTCAAATGTCTGTGGAACTAAAACGTCTTTTTTTAGGAGCGTCATCTAGTACATTGGTCATAAAGTACAGCTTCAGAACTGTATGCTCCATTGTTTTAGGATGTTGGAACTTGGAAGAAACGTGATGTCATTGTAAAGATGTCAGTGGCTTAGGAATCTCTGCTCCGGGGTGGACATTGTTGCACAAACCCTACTGTTTCTTCAAGCTTCGCTCATAACATCGCATCTCCAGGGACACGACGAATGTAGCAGAGCAGTGTGAAAGAGACGAGAGAAGAGAGAGTGGACACAAAGACTCCATTTTAGTGTTACCCTCTGTAGCTGTTGCGTAACAGATTTTGGGGTAAGGATAAGGGAAAACATGATTCATGCTGTATTCTGAAGATGCAGAACATGGATATTTTATCAGTCAGTTTATTTTATGCAATACAACTGTACTCTATTTGTTAGGAAATTGGGTTGTTTTACATGATTTAATCAGTCTAGAATGCATAATAATGCTTGGCTGTTTGTATTATGTAGTCTTAACCTTAATAACAAATATAATGACTGTATGAGTCACTGGTGACATACAGTACATTTGAATTAGCTGTTTAGTTATATATGTAATTGTATTGTACAATTTTATATCCTAGATGTCTAACAGCATACTATTTGTTCCAGGGAACTCCAACATGGGATGATAAAACCTCTGGACTTTATCCATCGGGATGATATGGACTCAACGCCTTCTAATTCGTCAAACCTTTCCAGAGCAACCTTTTCCGGAGCTGAATAAGGACTATGAAAGAGAAATTATAAAGCACTATGTTTAACAGGGAAAGATGAACTTAACCCTAAAAGCATGTGTATGTTGGTGTGACCAAAAGAGAGATTCAGCTGGAAACACCTGCCACTGTATCTCATGCAACTAATGTGCTAGAAACATGGACATCATGCCATCAACATCTACCCAAGGGATGTCTTGAGGGGGGTAATTTAGGTGTACAACTCACCATTATCTTAAAGCTGAGGTGGGATGAACCAGCAGAAAGCTCCAGGGCTGCCTATGACGGGCACCTGTCAATCAAGCAAACACCCCCAAAGCATTTTTCACTTTGAGCCTCATTATCATGGAACAATGATTTCACATTCCTCACTGTGACACACATTAGCAGATGTAAAATTGATTATTGAAACCTGAACTACTACTACTAGTGGAAAAAAATAAAGAATTACTTTGTATTTTGAGAGAGAAGTTGGAGGAGTTTCCCACTGATTTCAACACATACTGGGATTTCTTGGAGCCAGTATCCTGCAGCCATTAGAGGAACTGCACCTCTGCAATGGCTCCACCACTCTGCCTCACCATTGCAGTGAGGTTATGTGTGTGTAAGAGGGGCCTCGTTTGCTTAACAGTATAGATTGTATAATTCTATTTCATGTTTTTGCGTATTTTTATGTGTATTATTAATCATGATTAGGGTCTAACAGCATGTGTGGAATATGCTAACAATACGTGAAGTTGATTTGTCCAGGCTGTATGTACACATCACAAAAATAACATAATTAAGGGCCATTGCTGGCTGATTAAAATGGGTTAATTACCAATTATGGACTATTGCACTTCCCCTAATCAACTAGCAGAAACAGCTTTCTTTTTCTTTCTTTAAGTGTTGTCCCTAGCTTCTGAATACACATTGCTGTCTCTCTCGGCCTCATTAACTGATTAAGCGATAATATGAAGTGTTTCTGATCAAGCTATTAGTAATCACTACATTAGGCGTTTGCTATGAAGTGGAGAAAAAGAAAGACATTTCCAGGTAAATCTTAGACACAAGCAGCTCCGTTAAAACCCTGGCGTAAACACTCACAATGTTGGTCACACGTTCACTTTATCATCACATATATATACACACACACCTAACAGTTCAGTACTTGTGTCTGAAGGGAGACTCATAGGAGATCTTTGTATGGCACTCCTGCTTCAGGTATGCCATTAGAAGAGACCATGGTGTGTTGGGGGGTTTTGGCTGCTTGTGGTCTTTGGTGGAATAAATGAACGACTGAATGGGGGAAGGACTGCAGGAGCTTGTCTAAACCTATACCAGCACCAAGGTCATGTGCTCATTAGGTGCATGTGGGATGCATTCCGTGTATATATATATATATATATATATATATATATATATAATGCATCTCCACATGCATTCCGTGTATATATAATGCATCTCCACATAATTAGACATTCTGCTCAGTGAGCACATCTCACAATGCTTCCATGTTCAAGTGACCTGTGCATGTGAGCTTCTCAATAGTACACCATGAGGCATAATTAATATGGATGCAAGGTCCTGATGACTCGTTGAAAATATGACGTTTTTTGACAGACTATACTTTGACTTTTTTTGACATGCCATACTATGACGTTTTTGTGACTTTTTCGACATACTATACTATAACTTTAATTTTTTTGACATGCTATACTATGACTTTTTTTAAATATACTATGATTTTTGTATGACTTTGTTCGACTATGTTCAAACTGTTATGGCTTTGTTTATCACTTTTTTCAACATACTATACTTTGACTTTTTATCACTTTTTATACAAACTATACTACAACTTTTTTTATCACTTTTTTCAACATACTATACTATGACTTATATTGTCACTTTTTTGACATACAATACTATGACTTTTTTATCCCTTATTTCGAAATACTATACTATGACTTTTTTATCACTTTTTTCAACATACTATAATATGGCTTTTTTCAACATAGTATACTCTGGCTTTTTTCGACATATTATACTATGGCTTTTCTATCACTTTTTTGACATATTATAATATGGCTTTTTTAGACATACTATACCATGGCTTTTCATCACTTTTTTGATATACTATACTATGGCTTTTTTCGACATACTATACTACGGCTTTTTTAACACTTTATTTGACATACTATACTATGACTTTTTTATCACTTTTTTCGATATACTATAGTATGGCTTTTTCGACACTTTTTTCGATATACTATACCAGGGATCTTCAACAGGGGGTCCGTGACCCCTAGGGAGTCCTCACAGTCAATGCAGGGGGTCCTCCAAATTATGGTTAAGGTTAATGTCCTAAAAAAAACAATCCAACATATTATTAGCAAATTAGCCTATAGGTAAGATAGGCCATCCATAGATACAGTTCATCCTAAGGATTCACTGTGCCACATGTATGTTTAACGTTAAAACAAGGTTCATAAAATCATTTCAACAACTATTTTAATAGCTTAGTATTCTATCCAAAAAAAGGGTATGTATATAAAGGCTTTAGGCTGCCCCACACGTTATTGTAGGCCCAGTTTAATATGCAACTTCATTTTATACAATATATGTAGTAGGGGGTCCCTGCTCCGTCTCTCTTCCAGTTAAGGGGTCCTTGTTTTAAAAAGGGTTGAAGACCCCTGTACTATACTATGGCTTTTCTTTTCTCATAACTTTTTTCGACATACTATACTATGGCTTTTTTATCACTTTCTTCGATATACTATACTATGGCTTTTTTCGACATACTATACTATGGCTTTTTTTATCATTTTTTCAACATAATATACTATGACTTTTTTAGCGCTTTTTTCGACATACTATACTATGGTCTTTTTATCACTTTTTTTGACATACTATACTTTAACTTTTTTATCCCTTATTTTGAAATACTTTACTGTGACTTTTTTATCACTTTTTTTTGACATACTATACTATGGTTTTTTATTACTTTTTCAACATGCTATACTATGGCTTTTTTCAACATAGTATACTCTGGCTTTTTTCGACATACTATACTTTGGCTTTTTTTCGACATACAATACTATGGCTTTTCATCACTTTTTTCGATATACTATACTATGCTTTTTTATCGCTTTTTTCAACATACTATACTATGGCTTTTCGTCACTTTTTTTGACATACTATACCATGGCTTTTTTTAGCGCTTTTTTCGACATACTATACTATGGCTTTTATCACTTTTTTGACATACTATACTATGACTTTATTATCACTTTTTTCGACATACTATACTATAAACTATGATATATACTATAACTATGCTATTTCCCTCCTCAGGCGCTACAGTTCTCTCCATTTCAGCACCAGCAGCCTCAGGAAAAGCTTCCTCCCCTTAAATTTGCTGAACTCTGCAGTTCTATGACATCAATCATAAACACTGTTCATATTGAGCCACAATATATCTATATTCTTGTCATGCTATACTATGAATAAGAATAGCATTTCTTTTTGTATTCTATATATGTATATATATATATATATATATATATATATATATATATATTCATGTCATGCTATACTATGAATAAGAATAACATTTTGTTTGTATTGTGTTTCTTTATTATTAATTTTGTCGACACAGTACAGTATGACTTTCTATATCACTTTTTTTAACATACTATACTATGACCTTTTTATCAATTATTTCAACATGGTATACTATGACTTTTATTGTCACTTTTTTAGACATACTATACTGTGACTTTTATTATCACTTTTTTTAGACATACTATGCTATGACTTTTATCGTCACTTTTTTCGACATACTATACTATGACTTTCATAATCACTTTTTTTGGCTTACTATACTACGACTTTTTCATCCCTTTTTTCGACATACTATACAATGACTTTTTTATCCCTTATTTTGAAATACTATACTGTGACTTTTTTTATCACTTTTTCGACATAGTATACTATAGCTTTTCATCACTTTATTCGACATACTATACTATGGCTTATTTATCGCTTTTTTCGACATACTATACTATGACTCTTTATCCCTTTTTTGACATACTATACTATGACTTTTTTTATCACTTTTTCGACATACTATACTATGGGTTTTTATCAATTTATTCGACATAATATAATATGACTTTTGTATCACTTTTTTCGACATACCATACTATTGCTTTTTTCGACATACTATACTATGGCTTTTTATCACTTTTTGACATACTATACTATGGCTTTTTATTGATTTATTCGACATACAATACTATGGCTTTTCATCACTTTTTTCGATATACTATACTATGCTTTTTTATCGCTTTTTTCAACATACTATACTATGGCTTTTCGTCACTTTTTTTGACATACTATACCATGGCTTTTTTTAGCGCTTTTTTCGACATACTATACTATGGCTTTTATCACTTTTTTGACATACTATACTATGACTTTATTATCACTTTTTTCGACATACTATACTATAAACTATGATATATACTATAACTATGCTATTTCCCTCCTCAGGCGCTACAGTTCTCTCCATTTCAGCACCAGCAGCCTCAGGAAAAGCTTCCTCCCCTTAAATTTGCTGAACTCTGCAGTTCTATGACATCAATCATAAACACTGTTCATATTGAGCCACAATATATCTATATTCTTGTCATGCTATACTATGAATAAGAATAGCATTTCTGTTTGTATTCTATATATGTATATATATATATATATATATATATATATATATATATATTCATGTCATGCTATACTATGAATAAGAATAACATTTTGTTTGTATTGTGTTTCTTTATTATTAATTTTGTCGACACAGTACAGTATGACTTTCTATATCACTTTTTTTAACATACTATACTATGACCTTTTTATCAATTATTTCAACATGGTATACTATGACTTTTATTGTCACTTTTTTAGACATACTATACTGTGACTTTTATTATCACTTTTTTTAGACATACTATGCTATGACTTTTATCGTCACTTTTTTCGACATACTATACTATGACTTTCATAATCACTTTTTTTGGCTTACTATACTACGACTTTTTCATCCCTTTTTTCGACATACTATACAATGACTTTTTTATCCCTTATTTTGAAATACTATACTGTGACTTTTTTTATCACTTTTTCGACATAGTATACTATAGCTTTTCATCACTTTATTCGACATACTATACTATGGCTTATTTATCGCTTTTTTCGACATACTATACTATGACTCTTTATCCCTTTTTTGACATACTATACTATGACTTTTTTTATCACTTTTTCGACATACTATACTATGGGTTTTTATCAATTTATTCGACATAATATAATATGACTTTTGTATCACTTTTTTCGACATACCATACTATTGCTTTTTTCGACATACTATACTATGGCTTTTTATCACTTTTTGACATACTATACTATGGCTTTTTATTGATTTATTCGACATACAATACTATGGCTTTTCATCACTTTTTTCGATATACTATACTATGCTTTTTTATCGCTTTTTTCAACATACTATACTATGGCTTTTCGTCACTTTTTTTGACATACTATACCATGGCTTTTTTTAGCGCTTTTTTCGACATACTATACTATGGCTTTTATCACTTTTTTGACATACTATACTATGACTTTATTATCACTTTTTTCGACATACTATACTATAAACTATGATATATACTATAACTATGCTATTTCCCTCCTCAGGCGCTACAGTTCTCTCCATTTCAGCACCAGCAGCCTCAGGAAAAGCTTCCTCCCCTTAAATTTGCTGAACTCTGCAGTTCTATGACATCAATCATAAACACTGTTCATATTGAGCCACAATATATCTATATTCTTGTCATATATATATATATATATATATATATATATATATTCATGTCATGCTATACTATGAATAAGAATAACATTTTGTTTGTATTGTGTTTCTTTATTATTAATTTTGTCGACACAGTACAGTATGACTTTCTATATCACTTTTTTTAACATACTATACTATGACCTTTTTATCAATTATTTCAACATGGTATACTATGACTTTTATTGTCACTTTTTTAGACATACTATACTGTGACTTTTATTATCACTTTTTTTAGACATACTATGCTATGACTTTTATCGTCACTTTTTTCGACATACTATACTATGACTTTCATAATCACTTTTTTTGGCTTACTATACTACGACTTTTTCATCCCTTTTTTCGACATACTATACAATGACTTTTTTATCCCTTATTTTGAAATACTATACTGTGACTTTTTTTATCACTTTTTCGACATAGTATACTATAGCTTTTCATCACTTTATTCGACATACTATACTATGGCTTATTTATCGCTTTTTTCGACATACTATACTATGACTCTTTATCCCTTTTTTGACATACTATACTATGACTTTTTTTATCACTTTTTCGACATACTATACTATGGGTTTTTATCAATTTATTCGACATAATATACTATGACTTTTGTATCACTTTTTTCGACATACCATACTATTGCTTTTTTCGACATACTATACTATGGCTTTTTATCACTTTTTGACATACTATACTATGGCTTTTTATTGATTTATTCGACATAATATACTATGGCTTTTGTATCACTTTTTTCGACATACTATACTATGGCTTTTCATCACTTTTTTCTATATACTATACTGTGGCTTTTTTATCACTTTTTTCAATATACTATACTATGGCTTTTTTATCACGTTTTTTGACAAACTATACTATGACTTTTTTATCACTTTTTTCGACATACTATACTATGACTTTTTTATGACTTATTTTGGAATACTATACTATGGCTTCTCATAACTTTTTTCGACATACTATACTATTACTTTTATTGTCACTTTTTTCGACATACTATACTATGACTTTTTTATCACTTTTTTGACATACTATACTATGACTTTATTATCACTTTTTTCGACATACTATACTATAAACTATGATATATACTATAACTATACTATAACTATGCTATTTCCCTCCTAATGCGCTACAGTTCTCTCCATTTCAGCACCAGCAGGCTCAGGAAAAGCTTCCTCACTTTAAATTTGCTGAACTCTGCAGTTCTATGACTGCAATCATAAACACTGTTTATACTGAGCCACAATATATCTAGTATATTCATACCCCTTACTGTTAATTCTACATACTATTGATTCAACATTTTCTTCTGTATATACACTGTACATACTCTGCACTTCACTGCTTTTGACCTTCTGGTTAGATGCTAAACTGCATTTCCTTGACACCGTGCCTGTACTCTGCAATGACAATAAATCTAATAATCAAATATTTTTTTGTCATAATTTATGTTTGTATTCTGTTTCTTTTTAATTACTTTTGTCGACACAGTATGACTTTCTATATCACTTTTTTTGATATACTATATTATGACTTTTTTCATAATTTTTTTCAACATACTATACTATGACTTTTTTATAATTTGTTTCGACATACTATACTATGACTTTTATTGTCACTTTTTTCGACATACTATACTATGACTTTTTTATTATGTTTTTGACATACTATACTATGACTTTTGTATCACTTTTATTGACATACTATACTATGAATTTTTATTCTCACTTTTTCGACATACTATACTATGACTTTTCATCACTTTTATTGATATACTATACTATGGCTTTTTTAATCACTTTTTTGACATACTAGACTATGACTTCATTATCCCTTTTTTGACATACTATACTATGACTTTTTTATCACTTTTTGACATACTATACTATGACTTTATTATCACTTTTTTCGACATACTATACTATAAACTATGATATATACTATAACTATGCTATTTCCCTCCTCAGGCGCTACAGTTCTCTCCATTTCAGCACCAGCAGCCTCAGGAAAAGCTTCCTCCCCTTAAATTTGCTGAACTCTGCAGTTCTATGACATCAATCATAAACACTGTTCATACTGAGCCACAATATATCTATATTCATGTCATGCTATACTATGAATAAGAATAACATATATATATATATATATATATATATACGTATATATTCATGTCTATACTATGAATAAGAATAACATTTTGTTTGTATTCTATATATATATATATATATATATATATATATATATATATATATATATATATTCATGTCATGCTATACTATGAATAAGAATAAAATATCTGTTTGTATTCTGTTTCTTTTTCTTTACTTTTGTCGACAGAGTATACTATGACTGTCTTTTTTAGAGATAATATACTATTATTTTTATTGTCAGTTTTTTCGACATACTATACTATGCCTTTTATTGTCACTTTTATTCAACATACTATTCTGTGGCTATTCATCACTTTTTCGACATACTATACTATGGCTTTTTTATCACTTTTTTCGATATACTATACTATGACTTTTTATCGCTTTTTTCGACATACTATACTATGGCTTTTATTATCACTTTTTTCAACATACTATACTATGGCTTTTATTGTTACTTTTATTCAACATACTATTCTGTGGCTATTCATCACTTTTTCGACATACTATACTATGGCTTGTATTGTCACTTTTATTCAACATACTATTCTGTGGCTATTCATCACTTTTTCGACATACTATACTATGGCTTTTTATCACTTTTTTTCGACATAGTATACTATGGCTTTTTCATCACTTTATTCAACATACTATACTATGGCTTTTTTATCACTTCTTTCGATATTCTATATACTATGGCTATTTCGACATACTATAGTATGGCTTTTTTATCACTTTTTTTGACATACTATACTGTGACTTTTTTATCACTTTTTCAACATAGTATACTATGGCTTTTTTAATCACTTTTTTCGACATACTATACTATGGCTTTTTTCGACATACCATACTATGGCTTTTCATCACTTTTTCGACATACTATACATGCATATCTAGTGTGTTTATACCCCTTACTATTTATTCCACATATTGTTGATTCAACATTTTCTACACTGTACATACTCTGCACTTCACTGCTTTTGACCTTCTGGGTAGATGCTAAACTGCATTTTCTTGATTCCGTGCCTGTACTCTGCAATGACAATAAAGTTGAATCTAATAATACAATATAATTAATTTTTTTTGTCATACTATACTATCACTTTTTATGACTGTTTTCAACATACTACACTATATATAAGAATAAAAAATATATATTTTCTGTACCTGTTTCTTTCACCTGTTTCTATTACTTTTTGCGACATTCTATACTATGACTTTTTTCAACAGATTATACTATGACTATGATAATTGCAAAATAGAATAGAAATTTTACAAACATTTCAAAATAAAATAAACAAGTGAGAATACAAAGACAGAACACTTAACAGACTAAGGTTACAACACAATAACATTAAAACAATATATTATAATAACAATACATTAAAAATAAATTAAATAATACAAAAATTCTACTATTAATACTGCCCATACTGTATATATTTAGTGTATTTATACCCCTTACTGTTAATTTCACATACTGTTGATTCAACATTTTCTTCTGTACATACACTGTACATACTCTCCACTTCACTGCTTTTGACCTTCTGGTTAGATGCCAAACTGCATTTCCTTGTCTTGGTACATGTACCCTGCAATGACAATAAAGTTGAATCTAATATTTAAATATATATTTTTTTAAAAGTCATAGTATAGTATGTCGACAAAATTTAAAAAGTCATAGATAGTATAGTATGTCGATAAAAGTTTAAAAGGCATAGTATGGAATGCAGAGAAACGTCATTATAGTATGTCTAAAAAAACCAAGTGGGATAAACAGTAATGACTGTTGTATCACTTTTATCGACATACTATACTATGACTTTTTTATCTCACTTTTTCGACATACTATACTATGACTTTTTTTTATCAATTCTTTCGACATACTATGACTTTATTATCACTTATTTTGACATACAATACTATGACTTTTTAAACTCACTTTACTATGACTTAACACTAATATAGACTTCATTTAGAGTGAAATAAGTTTAATTAACATGATGCATAATAGGTTGGTATGTAAGAGTCTTTGGCAATTTGACTTCTTTTATTACAAGGGGTAAAGAGGCCATGGAAATACAGGAATATATCCCCCCCGATGGAGTCTGGACAGTGGTGGTGGCGATGAAGGGATTAAGGAAGAGCTGAGGAACCCTGGGCGCTGGGAAGGATGAGAACTGGAGGTGAATGGGGTGGAGGGTCGCATCGATTTAGCCTGAAATGACAACAGACAACAGTAGAGAGTAGAACAGATTAAAAGTTTGAATGCAAAAAACAAAACAAAAAAAAACAATAGCTCACAGAGATTGTGGCAAAATCTGGTTGGTTTAACTGAAAGAGTGAACGCCCAGAGTCAGCTGATCACAATGCAGCTGATTAGGTTGAGAGAGGGAGGGAGAGAGAGAGAGAGAGAAATGTGAAGCATGGAAGTCTTCCTGAATTAACTTACTATAAGCTTCATCCTTATTTTTTATGACTTTTTTCAACATATACGACAATACTATGACTTCGACATAATACTGTATACCATGACATTTCTGGGACTTTTTTCAACATACTATACTATGACTTATTTTACTTCTTTGACCTATACTATGACTTTTTTCCATCATATGATGTTTTTGTGAATCACAATGAGTCCTTCTGTGAATGTGTCTGTGTGTCATGTAAATATCTATACTGGGCCCCTGATCCACGACATATTCAAGGAACTTTAAAAAAGGTCATAGTATAGTATGTCAAAATAAAAGTAAAAAAACTAAAAAATAAAAATATGTCGAAAAAGGTCACAAAAACGTCATGGTATAATATTTCGAAACAAGTCATAAAAGGTCATATAGTATGTCAAAAAAGTAAAAGTAAAAAAAAGAAAGTCATAGTATTCTGTTGAAAAAAGTAAGACAAATTATAATCTAGTACGTCATAAAAGTAAAAAAAGTCATAGTATTGTCTGTCAAAAGAAGTCATAGTATACTGTAGTACATCAAAAAAGTTTAAAAAGTCATATTATTGAATGCCGAGAAAAGTAATTGTATAGTATCTAAAAGAAAGTAGTCTAAAAGAAAATCATAGTACAGTATGTTGACATTTAAAAAAAGTATAGTTTGTGGAAAAGGCAAAAAAAGTTGTAGTATTGTATGTCGAAAAAAGGTCACAAAAAGGATGTACTATGTTGAAAAAAGTCATAGTATTGTATGTTGAAAAGTCACAAAAATGTCATAGTATTGTATGTCGACAAAAGTCATATTATGTCAAAAAAGTGATAGTATATTATGTTAAAAAGTCACATAAACGTAGTATGTAAGTCTTGATCCCAGATCCCCTATCACCCATATGCCATACTTGATACTGCACTGCAATTTACTGCAATATTGTAGAATACTGTATATAAGCACAAAAGACATCTGCCCCCATGAAGTGTACTTGAATGAAGCACAAATGTCCAACCAGCTGCATCGCAGACCCAAACTGAACCTGTGAAAGAACTTGTGGAGCTAAAGAGTTCTCATCCTAAATCTAAGTCTTTTTATTCAGTATAAATCATCAGAGCTAAATGTGGCCCACTAGCCCCACTTAGAATGTCAAATAAACCACTGTGAGAGGTTTATTTAAATGTATAATACAGCTGTCTCAACATCATATAACACAATAGAAAACAAACCTTTGAGTAATATAAAAGGCACGTTTTTTTTTTATTATTATTATTATTTTTTACTGTACCAGGGTATTTTTCAGTTTAATTGACTTTAGTTATTCAGTTGTATCCTGTAAAACACTAGTTTATTACCAAGCAAATTGTTGCCTTTTTTGCTTTATCCTACTAAACATTTCACTAATCAGCCGTGGAAGTGGTGGGGTGTAAAACTGGAACACAACACAACTTTTATTACAGAAAACTGTATTGTCATAAATCATGTAAGCAACTCAAATATTAATTTAATTAGTATTAGTTTCATTTTCTTTCCAATAAAAAGGGATCAGATTTTCAAACATGTTTTGACAGGAAATTCTAAAAACATGAACATGTTTATCTTTAAATTTTTAAATACACTCAGTAGCCAGTTTATTAGGTCCACGTAGCTTAACGTGCTGATATTATGCTAATTTTCAGGTTCATACTTGTATTTAGACGTTGTACCAGTATAGGTTTATGTGGTTTAATTTTCAGAAAACACCATATTTTTGTACTGCACATTACTGCAGCTCCTCTTTTCACCCTGTGTGTTGAGCTCTCTGTTTTAACTACAGAGTGAGACATCTCACTTCTGTATCATCTTTGTTGGGAGTCACACATGTGCAGTAAGTACTGCTAGCTAGTCAGTTGCAGAGTATGAGGGCGTGCCATGCTAGCAGCTAGCCGAGCATTATAACGTGTGTTACAAAGTGACGCACGTTTGTCTCTGAAGTAAAGGCTGGACTACAACAGAGCTGTTTGGAGCAGTTTGTGAACACTGTTTTCTGTTGGAGATGGTAAGTCCCTTTGGGGTGGACTTTGGGCTTTTTCATTTTGTAAACCTATAACGTGCACAAAAAAGATATATAACACAATAAAGGAAAGGGGAAAAGCCAAAAAGCATAATATGAGCGCTTTAAATTAAATTGGTCTAATACAACAGCCCTGCAATAAACCATTCCTTTATTATCTGATATAATGTTTGGTAATTGTTATTTTAGAGAGATGTGGATTCAACTTTATGGTTATTTTGTGGTTTTCCTGAGTTGTATTGTGTTATACAGAGAGGTGTTTCTAATATTTTGCCTACCCTATTTAAATCGATGAGACTAAATAGACTAAATATTAGCAAACTTTTACGGTGAAACCTGTAAAAAGAGAAGAAGATGGTACTCCTACTAACAGTTTTCCAGTGCAATTATTATGACACACTGATACTACGGGCAGGGGTGTTATTAGGATCAGACCTTTAGGGGGGGCTCAGAACCTAATGAGAAGTGACACAGATACAGTGCCTTGCAAAAGTGTTAAATGCTGCTAAATCAGTAATCTCATTAGCCGATAATCTCTGAGCTAGCTACTAAACAACGTCAGCTAACGTTTTTTTAACTAAACCTGACACTTTTTAAGTCACAGTAATAACGACCAGTTTGACACAATGTTCTAACATTCAGCAATTTTAGTTGCTTACGTTTCAATTTGAGTTCTAATCTGCTCCATGAAATTACCAACTTCTTCTCTGGGGACTACCAACATTAAACTTCACAACCGCACTCCTTGCTCTCCCTCTGACAGATTAGATAGAGACTCAGCCAAAGGCAGGAGTTTGGCACAGCCACTACGTTTCTGTTAACCCTTTCCTTGACTGGGTTACAGGTGCATAGCATTTGCTACAGACACACAGGATATTAAACCTGTGTCAAGCCCTTTGAACCTGTAATTGTTTGTCCTCTGTTACTGACAGACAAGTTCACAAACTCTCACTTGAAGCACTACAATTGATTATTGTTTTTTTAGGGGGGCTGAGATGAAATGGGTCTAAAA
The DNA here is from genome assembly GCA_023631565.1 of Gymnocephalus cernua. NCBI lineage: Eukaryota > Metazoa > Chordata > Actinopteri > Perciformes > Percidae > Gymnocephalus > Gymnocephalus cernua. The sequence goes on along the minus strand of CM042446.1, from coordinate 15,459,537 downwards.
TTACCCAAGGCTACGGGACTCAGAACCTACACATTTGAGAGCTATAAGACATCTAGCGGATGATTGAGGAAGTCATGGTGAGTACTTGCCAGGTTAACTACATCTAAAATGGTGAAAAAAAACTTAACTCTAACCCTAACTTCACCAAAGATGGGGAGTAATATTTTATCACTACCTCATCTGGTGATTGTGTCTGTGACTTGCCCAGACATTGAAACGGATATATATATATATATATATATATATATATATATATATATATCTGGAAGTGCTAACTGACTGTCACCTGTACAGCAGCAGGCTGATACCATAGAGATGGACGAGCCGCAGGGGAGCAGAGCTCTCAGCTGGGGGTAGATGAAGGTATAATGATAATAAGTACACACAGGGACTGTTATGCACTTGGTTTTTCCACAGCCGGTGTTGTCAGCTGATATAACCGATATAATTATTAATTACTGATATAACAAGGAGCATCTCTGTAAATCTGTCTGTAAAAATTGCCTGTAAGCAGAATATTGGTGTATTTAGGCATTGCAGAGTTTATATAAAACTCCGGCCAGCCAGTGACAGCAAATTATGATAAACTCTTTTATTTGACAATGTTTTTAATTCTACCTTTCTTTAGTGAAAATAACTAGCTACATATAGAATACACTTACATAACATCAAAACAGGATGCAGAGGTTGAATCAGAGGTCAAATGTTAAATTGCCATTATGTAGGATATCCATTGTAAAAACAAGGTCCTCACTCACAGGTGAACCACAAAACCAGCACATCCAATACAGAAACTAATGCTTTTGGGATCAATAGGCTATTTAATTTCATCCATTGAAATAATCATTTTAAAATACAAAATTTAAACCGCACCTGTTCCAGTTTTAGTTCCCTATTTTGAGCTTACTGTAGGCCAAATGATTTTGTAGTTTAGGTTTTGGTCATGGTTTTTGCTTACTTTTGTATAAAAGACTCTCTGTGGTTGAGCCCCAACGGTCCCATTTTACATTTTGAACACTAGATGAAAAGCATTTCTTTTTCTTACAAATTATTTTTGAATTTCCCATGAGATGGAACTGGTTACACACACAAGCCCATCTCTCTCCAGAGTTCAGCGCCAAGTAATGAAGACCAATCTATGTCTCTATTATCTCAACTGACCAGTGGCCAAGAAAATGAGAGAGAGCAAGAGAGTGGTGGCTCAACAGAATACACTGAGGCTGTGTGTAAAATAAATTATCTCAGAATCACACTACTATTTGCCGCAATCATTTTGATAATGCTAATCACTTCACTCGAACCTAATCCGCCTTATTAGCCAGAAAATTGGCAAGCCCTATTAGTTACAGTAAAGTGATGCCTTGGATATTCAAATAAAATGACTCATAGGCTGACATGCTGGTTTTCCCCATGTGAGTTTTCATGAATCAGATGTAGAGTACCATCTATTCATATAGGGGTTTTTTTTTCTAAAAGGGTTTTTATTTTGTTTTCAATATCGCTTGAAACCACAAAAGCTGAAAATGCAGAAACAAAACCATTTGTCAAACCATCACAATGTAGCTATAGTATCAACACTAATTCATAGAAATAGGGAGGAAGACACAATAAAGTGCCTTCTACTTTTATTTTACAGAAGTAGGCTATAATACAGAAAAAAATATGATCTATGATATATTGTTTTAATTTCTGATAGGGTACTGTACTTGCTTTTGAATCTCAATTTGAATACTAAAGCATTATCATACAGATAAATGCACAAACTGAACGGAACCACCCTTTATGAACATTCATTTAAGAACGGTAATGTTTCAGGGTAGCGTCCAGCAAAGAGAGATTAATCTCCTGTCAGTAGAGAGAGAGAGAGAGAGAGAGAGAGAGGGAGAGAGAGAGAGAGAGAGAGAGAGAGAGAGAGAGAGAGAGAGAGAGAGAGAGAGAGAGAGAGAGAGAGAGAGAGAGAGAGGTCAGTCATGTAATCGGATTAGGCGACTATAGGTAACAGGCTGCTGTCCCTCTCCGCCCTACATGGGACGGTCGTGTGTGCCGCAAAGTTAGGCTCCGCTGTAGCTCCACTTTTTTTTTTTTGCAAAAGGATTGTCAACTCAACGTGGTTTCGTTTTGGGGGCGCGCGAAAGTATTTCACTTCATGAGACGTTTAGGTCTCGGACGGGCATAAATGTCAACAACTCTCCGAAAATGACTGATGGATAAATGCTCGCGCAATATGCTTAACTATAAATATCTCAACAGAGTGTTTTGTAATTTAGACTCCCGTAGGTGATGTAAGTGACTTTTTAAGGTGAGTAAGTTTGATTCCGCTTTTCTGGAGAGACGGACAGTCCCATGAAAGCGACCCGCGTGCCAGGCTGCACTCTACCCCGAGGACAGTGCCCTAGGCTCGGGGGTTAGATGGTGCTGATCACGGACGACAGGGATGGAGGAGGCGCTTCGTCGGTCCGGGTCAAACGGCTCCAGCAGCAGCAGAAAGTCGGGGGGAACATCACCCAAGTTCACCCGACCATAGTCGAGGAGTCCAACACTGACGACGACGACTACCTAGGCTCGTACGAGGAGGACGACGAAGAGGGCGATGGAGGGGAGGCAGACGATGATGAATTCGAAGAAGTTGACTTTGAGGACTTGGAGGATTGTCGGAGCATCGTGTCGGACGACTCCTTCTACCCGCCGGATGATGTGTTCGCAGACTCGGAGCGCACCCCGTCACCGAAAAGCCCCAAACCGCTGTCTTTTTTCCAAGCGTGCTGCACCAACAACTCTGCTATCGTCCGGATAATGATACGGCATGGAGTGAAGAAGGAGGAGGTCAATGAGAAGGACAGGAATAACAGGGTATGAATAGGCTAACTTCACACAATTAGCATGGTGACTGTAAAACCTTTAGGCTAATGTTTTTTTTTAGTTCAGTTTAATTAAGTAGTAAATTGGCTCCAAGTCCAGTTACATAGTAGGCTACTTATGATATTAGGCCTAGCCTACCTACATAGTATTTTGGTGACATAGCCTAATTTATGGACAAGATATGGAGCAAATAGGTTAGGTGGTCTTGCTCAGGGGCACTATATTTTTTTTGTGTGGGCTATTATTAGTAAACTAACGTTATCTATTCTGGCTCAACGGATGCACATTAATGGGATAAAGTCTGCCATAATCTCTCCGCTTTTAGGACGGTTGTGATTGTTTAAAGAAATAGCCTATATCCCTCAATGGATATGGCTCCAGCGCTTATGAGTCTGGCAATGTCAGACTCATCTATCCATGGCTATCCAAGTTCAGTTAAAGAGCCTTAGATTCATTAGGTATTGACCTGGTATTGACATAAGTACCTAAGCCCTTGCTTTGGCCTACTTGCCTATATTTCCCGGCACATGCTGGCCTGCCTCACTGAAAACACAAGTTATTTTACAAATGTCTCATTACATCTGTAACTTAATTGCAACAATGCATTAACAATCAGATTCATAACCAAATAAATAACAATCAATCATTTCTATGATGTTTATTGAAAAGGAGATGTGGGTTGAATAGAGAGTTTCTTACCAGGTGGTCAGTTGGCTTGGAAATGCTTCATTTTAAATCTTCTGCATGTTTGTATTATTTCATTTTTTATTCATGCTTATTTCTATAATAAGCTCACACTTCTATACTTTATAAGTTTTCATGCCAAACTGTTTTCTGACAGGTCTGTGTATGTTGGCAGACCTCAGTTTTGCAACAGTGAGCAACCTCCAGCTCTATAAAACAAACAAGTCTCTCATGGTTAGCAGAACACACAATCCCCTGTGTGTGTGTGTGTGTGTGTGTGTGTGTGTGTGTGTGTGTGTGTGTGTGTGTGTGTGTGTGTGTGTGTGTGTGTGTGTGTGTGTGTGTGCGCGCGCAAGTGCGTGCATGGGCTCATGCAAGCACATTCATGTGTATGCAAGTCTGACTACATTTTCTTATTTGGGATTTGGATTCAGTTTGTGGGAATCCGTAGGTAAACACATTATCTACTAATGAGATGATGGCATTAGTGTGTCTAAGAGCAATTTAAACAGTCTCGCTAATGAACAAAGATGCATTTTAAAGCCATAAATTCCACAATAGGGAAGTAGCAGTGGCAGCTCCTGTTGGTTGAGTTATGGACTTTTACCAACATCAAACACTGATACAACTTTAGTCGGTTGACTTTAAATTACATAAACAAATTCATTTTTTTTTTTTTAAAGTAATTCATTATAAGAGTTACTGCTTATTGGAAAGTTATTGGAAATCCTTTCTGCAGTGCAATCAAAGTATGTGTCCCTTTACGCCTTATGTATCGCTTCACTCCCACCAAAGAACTACAGCCCAGGGCAAAGAGATAAATCCATAACGATGGAATGCCAGACTAGTTTTTCTTTCATCAGACATGTTGCTGAGCGTAATTGAATTAGCTGGCAATGGGCACTGTATGCTGAAGATGAATCGCATGCCTTGTATCTTGTATTCAACTCAACTTCATTGATATTGTCCCCGAGAGGCAGTTGTGGTGCAGCAAGGCATACATGTAAGACAATCAGACACACAGCACAAAAAAAGACAACAAAAGGAAATGTGCATGTATTGTTGGGACTTACTACATTTTTTACAATGTCATGCAGAAACGAGTTGACAAAGCCCTTTTTCTCATTACTAGCACATCGTTTTATACCATCACATATGGAAGATAACTGTAGTTTTGTCCCATTGGCAACTAAAGAGCTCCAGTAGAGAAATTTGGAGTGCAATTGTAGTTGCTGAGGGAGAAAGTGTGTTTTATTAATTTACTTTCTCCAGTGAAAATTCCCCATCTGGTCTGTGTGTTTTCATACTACTGATCTTACATCACAAATCTGTGTCTCTAACATTGAGGCTACCCTCATCTCTCTTTGCCTTTCTACTATTTAACCATCATCTCTCACCAATTCTCCTAGGCCTATGTAATGACCGATGAGGCCATGGGAAGGAAGAGTAGAAATGACATCATTGTAATGTAAATATATCTCTTCTGTATGACATGCAAGACAGTGTGTGTGTGTGTGTATGGCAGGATGTGTGCTAGTGCATTCACCCTTTGCTTTGCTATGCCCTGTGACCTCGGGGATATGCACATACTCAGACACAATACAGGTTAGGCAACACCTCCATTGGAAACACATGCTGATATGTATCTGGTAAGATTATTTGTGCGCGTGTGTGTGTGTGTGTGTGTGTGTGTGTGTGTGTGTTCTGAAACATCCTGACACAGATGTCAACATCCTAATATAGCCTGACAATGTGGTTTGCAAGACAAAGAAGGGTGTTACATCCCAGCCTTGGATTTGACCAAATACAGCATGTACACTATTTCCCCTTTCCCTCATCAGCAGTTTAAATGGTGATATACTGGATAACTAAAATGGCTCTGAAGATACAGGAAAGAGTGTACATTTGCCTGGTTCAGCCTATTATTTGACAAGCACATAATAAATTGTTGCCTCTGTTTTTTGTGGTCTCCTTCAACAGAGAGGTCAGAGGTTAATGTCTGCTACAGAATGGCAGCCCAGAAGCTGCTAGGGATTCTGTGTTTTGCATAAAGGTACTTCAGCGAGGTGGATGACTGCCAACACAGGAGATTAACCCTGGGCCTGAGGTTAATTGTAGTCTAAGTAGTAGTTTCAGTACCTGCTGCACAATAAAACAAGTTCATTTTTAAAGGATGTGGATAACATAAGATGTGTGTGTTTTGATATATTAAGGCAAACTCTCAGTCTCTTCTCTCAATCCAGCCTTTGAAAAGCAATACAATCGTACCCTCCACTGCCAAGCGCACATGTTGAAACTTGAATAACTGTAATCATGATCACAACATAATAAGCCATGTTAAACGTAGCCAGAACTTCAAATAATGAAGAACACGTATTTCAGAGAAATCCCAGTTAGCAAAAACCTCAGATTTCCCAATGTTCTGAATGCTCCACTTTCAACGTTTTTTTTCTACTCTTGGCTCGGTGTCACGTAACACCAAGCCGGGGATTCTATGATTGGTCCAGGCAGGCCATTGCAGTTTTTTTAGGCTACTGCTGTGTTTACATAGGACTAGTCTATATCCACGAACTTCCACTTCCGGGATTGCCCCGTTGCCGCTGGAAATTCCGCCGTATGTCCCTCTTTTTGGCTTGATTTTCCTTACTTAACGCTTTCTTTGTGTTGGAATTTTGAGCTCCGGTCAATTTATGAGGACTAAAGGGGCGCTATGCAATTTCTTCGCTGTTTTCTCGCTTTTTGCTTGCAGGTTTCTCTATAGAGCTCCACCTACAGCTTCGGAATAGATATTTGGCAACACTGTTGTAAAAACTCGTTGGCGACTCTCCCCCCTCCCATCTTCTCTCTCTGATCATGTGCATTTGTTTTCAAAGAAGTCGGCGAACGCACAGAGCCATGTCCACTGAGGTAGACAGCTAGTAAGCTAGCTAGTAAGCCCGTAACAGACAGCGATCATAATAAAAACCTTTACAGACAATAGCAAACATGAGGTCACAATAACAAGAAATACAAAGCTTAAACAGAGTTTATCCCAAAGATACTTACAAGTGCAAAGCAAGAACGCCAGGTATTGTCTTTTCCTGGTTTTAAAGGCTGCATAACAGTAAAGTGTTGTCATTTTCTGAACTTACCAGACTTACTAGCTGTTTTATTGTTTGCCTTTACCCACTTAAGTCATTGTATCCACATTATTGGTGATTATTTATCAAAACTCTCATTGTGTTACTATTTTGTGAAAGCACCAATAGTCAACCCTACAATATCAGCATCGATGTATTTGGTCATAAATATCGTGATATTTGATTTTCTCCATATCACCCAGCTCTAGCTGTCAGTGTCAGAATCCTGACAGTAAATTCTCAGGGTTGTGACTGGGATAGCGGAGATGTTGAATGAGATTTCAACCGTTTATTGGAAAAAGGTAAAAGATGAATACAAGTCGGGGTTATGTCTTCTGAATGTTAACATAGCAATGTTTTCAGGAGCCTCTGTTTAGACAGTGTGTGTTCCCCTTGCTGTGAATTGGATACGTTGTTATGCTTGCATGAAAACTCAATAAATACACACACACACACACACACACACACACACACACACACACACACACACACACACACACACACACACACACACACACAATTCAATCAATCAATCAACTTAAATGAGGCCACCCTGCCTGGCTGTTACCTCTCTCTATCTTGGCACTGGAGATGGTAGCAAGCATGATGCTGCTAGCAAATACAGATGAGTGGAAAAATCAAAGCGACAGTCAAACACATCTGCTTTGATACAGCCATGTGAACGCTGCAGAAAGAAACACAGTTAACAGGGAGGCTATTGACAGAAACATGGCCCAGTACGTCTGTGTCAGTGCTTCTGGTGAATGTGATTGAGGGCGGTCTAGAGGGTATTTGCCCGTGTGTGTGTGTGTGTGTGTGTGTGTGTGTGTGTGTGTGTGTGTGTGTGTGTGTGTGCGTGCGTGCGTGCGTGCGTGCGTGCGTGCGTGCGTGCGTGCGTGCGTGCGTGCGTGTGTGCGTGTCTTCGAACACAAAGATGTACTGTAAAAAGCCAAACGAATGCAACGTTTTATACTTGGTTAATGCAGGCTGCAGAGACACAGGTTGTCTGCCGCTCGGATGATTTGCAGGATTTTGCTTTGGCCAGTACTTATTTGGAAGTTTAAAAAATTACAGTGTGGGTAAGCCCTTATTTTGAAAACAAGAAGTTAGTTAGATTGGTTTATTGAAGAAGTCACAGGGTCTTGGTTGCTTTAGCATGAAGGGGCTAATACTAGACATTATGAAATTAAACAGGTTTCTACTTGACTGGGATGTTATTTTATATGAAATGCTCCTACAGTTTTTTGTAGATGGAATTTAACAGCAGTATCAGAATGATAAACATCACAGGGTATAACGAGGCAGTTCACTGGACTAATAAGGATTAGGACATAGCTAATATCTGATTACATTACATGTCAGATTGATTAGTTCCATCAATTTTGGTTATCGGTTACAAAATACTTACTGTATCCGTGAATTTAATTATTCTAGATCTTCTTTCATTTCAGTGCCAGCTGAAGTCCATCAATTCAACCATGCTTATCTAAAGATGCTATGGTACTGTACTAATGCACACATGTACTTTGGTCTGCTTTACATGATTTGATTAAGATGGAATTTATAACGTAGTTAAACATTGGCTGGGAAACCTGTATTTATTGTGTGTTCATAAGGAACTTTAAGGGTTACCCTGGGTATTGTGTCATCCTCGTTGGAGCCAATTACAGCATTCTCACATAAGTTGTAGATGCACAGTTACGTCTGTCTCCCTCTCCATCTGTCTGTGTCACTGACTGATACGGCTAAGCCTTTCTATTCCTAGCTCTGGATGTTCCCCAGATTAACTTGTAAGTGTGTGTGTGTGTGTGTGTGTGTGTGTCTATATGGGCTAATAATAAATTGACCAGATTATTTGTGTGTGTGTGTGTGTGTGTGTGTGCATTGCCAGAGGGAGTTAAGGCTGTTTTATGATTCTGCGTCGAATCGATGGCGTACCCCCGCAGACCCCTCTGCGTCTACGCCGGACCCTACGGAGTAGCGTGACGTGCACCTCTCGAAAAATGTAACTACACATCGCGGCGACGCATGTCGCTTGGCCGTGGCTTGGTAGAGTTGCATTTCCCCCGACTCATTTCCTGGTTCTCCTCCATAAACAACATGAAATCAAGGAGAGGGTTAACTTTTCCTGCTAAAGATGTCTCACCGTGGTCAGAAAGAACGGGAGACACTTTGTTTCTCTCACTATGACTCTAGAGTCGCTACTCGCTCCGAAGGTAATCGCCGTCACTTTCTCACTTCTCCCTCCACCACACACTCTCCCCACACACACACACCAGTTCGATGCACACACCAGCGCACAAGTATAAACACCAGGCCACTTACGTAGGCTACGGCGAAAGCTCTGCATGGAGCCTTCGCAGAAGCATAAAACGGCCTTAAGACTGGGTGTTATGTTTTTTGACAACTTTGTGTGTGTGTGTGTGTGTGTGCGTGTGCGTTCAGACTGCACCAAAACCATAGACTGTATAAAATAGAACTCACTGACCTTTTAGTTACAGTAACTAAAACAGTACAACTGAAATTGAAATTCATTTTTTCTAAGGAATTTCTATGAATCACCTTGGTTTGTTATGACATATGCACTTATTTGGTCAAACTTGTCATAACCAAAAATAACTAAAAATTTGAAAACTTACCAGCACGATGGATCCTCTCAAATGTTGAATGTTTTAGACGGATGGACAGCTTTAATTGCTATTAGATGGAAAGAAGTTACGTTAGAGAGATAGCTATGCAAAAGAAATGCCATCCACATGTATAGGTCATATTAATGCGCGGGAAATTGCTACGTACATGTATTACATTTGAGTAATCTTAATTTAGAAGAGCATCAGTGTTGATACTGTAAGTATCAAAATATCAGACCAAATACCACTTCACACCACAGGGCAATTTGGCTTCAAATGTAACACATACTACTTTATACTTTACAAGCTATTATGAAAGGAAATGTCAAGAAGGGAAGTTTTGGCTTGCATTGACTTTAGGGGTAAAAAGACCCCCATTTATGAGGGCGGTTACAATCCAGTGTAAGGGAACAGATGAGACTACAGTCAGGGAGGGCATACTGTATGCCTATGTCCATCAGCATAACGTAATGAAAGCTTTAAATTTGCCGTAGTGTGCATCTTCATTTGACCTACATACAAAATACATAATCCTCCCAAAAAACTTAAAGTGAGGATTTGAATCTCTGTCGTCTCACTTTACATTTTACTATATCCCTATCTCACACACATCCATCCCTGGCTGGAAGTACCTCTCCTGATTGTTTCAGGGTTGTTGAGCCACCTGGGAGTGTTGTTATTTTTATCCCTTTAGCCTTAGAGTTAGTCATTGAGTGTGTAATAGTGTAGCACATGATTGCCCTTTTCTCAATTCAATGTGTGGTTCTGCAATTGTATGCTATTTGTGCATTTCATTGGTGCTCTTCTCTCAGATTCTATAGTCGCCAGCAGCCACCAGTAAAATGCATCAGAAGAACCCAATATACAGTATGTAAGAAATATTCCAAATAGGGAAAGGGTAAAAATAGAAGTTAAATGCTTGTGTGTGTTTGTGCGTGTGTGAGAAAGGTTCACAGAGAAAATAGGACATTGGCAGACGACTAAGATTGCTCCAGACATGCTGCTAAAGTAAAACACAGCAAGGCTGGAGGCTTGCCAGGAATGTGTGTGTATGTTAGAGAATGAGAAAGAGACATAGACAATGTCTACATGTGTGTCTAACCACAAAGAGCAATCTGAATTTTTCCAGACAATCCACCAGTTACTCCGCAGGACCTCTTTCCACGTTTTTACCCTTAAAACTCTCAGGGCTGTTTTCGCACACCCTGTCAGCAAAGTGTGTGTGTGTGTGTGCGTGCGTGCGTGCGTGCGTGCGTGCGTGCGTGCGTAAGTAATAGGTAGCTATGGACGAGGTTGGCACCAACTTTGTATGTTTTTTTCTATAAAAGTTCAGGCACTCTCTGTACCAATCTTCAATCATTATTCTATTTGTTCATTTTAGCGAGACCAAACTTTTGATCACATCCATACCACAGTTTGAAAGAATAATTTACTGGAGTAACACAGTGTGCTCCGGAACCAAGACTAAAAACCTATCGTGCCAAGAGGCGCAACACATCAGGTAGATTTTATGAGTGCTCTCATGAAGAGAACACCATGTCACAGAAGCACGCTCACAAATCGAGGAATGTCAAATGTGGAACAAATTGTAACCTAAATACTGTAATACTTAATTCTTGCCAGCAAAGTTGAAATTGATTTCTTTAAGTCTGATTTTTAACTCTTTATGACACAGGTCTGATATTCACATGGCATTAAATATGTAAGATAATGATGTCTAATGTACAAAGCAGTTAAATACTGCATGGTGTCTTTATACAGAGAGTGATCTGTCCTGCAGTCGAGTCAATTTGTGTGTCATTGTTACAGTAGTCTCGCTTTGCCAGACCTTCCTCCACAGCGCTGCGGAGGAGGGTCTGGCCAGTCCACACAGCATTCCCTGACGGGAGAAAAATGTGCTCTGGTTTATTCGCATTTCTTTAAACCATTCACAATCGTCTTGGGTGGCACTAAGCGCCCGACAGAGCCACGAGTCCGCTGCAAAATAGCCTCGGGATGGAACTTGTTTTGGTGGAACGTGTACGTTCAAAAGTTGTTTTAGTCAGAAAAGTTGTTTTTAACAGAAAACTCAGTTTGGGCAGACAGTCTAGCTAGCTGTCTGGATTTACCCTGCAGAGATCTGAGGAGCAGTTAACCATAGTCCTCATCAATCGACTGGAGTTTAAAATTCCAACACAAAGACAGCGGAAGGTAACGGACATCCGGGCGACAAGAGCGCGATCCGGCGGAATTTCCGGCAGCACCGGAGCAATCCCGGAAGTGCAACGTCGTGGATATAGACCATTATTACAGCAGCTGGGAGATGATAGTTACAGATATTGCTTCTGTTTTCATCACCTTGTATGTGCTGGATTACTTACAAACACAGGACATGTACTTTCATTATCTTAGCATGCAGGGTTGTCCCAGTCATCTAATATTTACCCCCCTTTTAGCAAAGTTGGTTAAATCTCAAGAATTGCATTCACTTGAAAAGCCTTTACATTTGAAAATGAAAGAGGTGTAAGCGAATTGGGGATTTATTTTGTTCCTGAAAATACAAGGTCTAAGTGAAAATGCATACACTATGTTTTGATTTCTCTCAGCAGGCACCTGTAGCAGAATACATAAATATTTAGTTCGTGCAGCGGATGCATGCACTGTCTGCGTGTGTTTTGACACAGAGAATGTCTGACTGGTTGACCTTTTTCCAGCACACCTGCCTTTAATAAAGCACTAATTAAAGTCCCCGTAGGGTCTGCTAGCTTAGCAATCAATGGGTCGTTATGAACAACACACTGTTGTTTGCTTGAATTTTTCCGATAGCTGCTGCTTCACAAAGTTACGCCTGTCAGCTTGAGTTGAAATACAGTGATACCATCATTTTTATTGAAGAACGCATAGAATCCACTGTTTTGTCAGTTGCCCAGAAACCATTTCACGACTTGAACCAATTGAATATGAAGAAAATATTGTGTATTTTCCTTCTCACATTGAAAACAAAACAGTTCAATTTGAAGGACTTACATGCAGTACATGGACGTTGTGTGCCTTCGATAGAACAAAACAAAAGACACCTGTGACGACACAAAAAAAGATTACTAAAAGTATTATAGTAGAGGAATGACATATAGGCTTTTAAAAGACAAAAGTCAGACCTACTGTAATGCATGTTAAAAACAAAATAGATGGGGCTAACATCAGATATCAAGTGACAAATATACAATGTGTTGTCTCCTACAGGTGTCTAAATAGAGTTTCCAAGTGCTAAGCCATTTACCTCGTCACATTCATTGCCATAACATTAATCCCATCATTTGCATACCGGTATATTGAATAATTTGTGAATTTTGGCTTCCTGTAGGGAGCATTTATCCACCCATCTTTGAAAGACATGTCTCTCTAACAGAAATACTTCATGTATATATACACTGTGTATATGATATGTCAACTGAGAACTCTGTGTCCCCCCCCCCCTTCTCCTCTGGTGGTAAACTTGTTTGTCTTGGCTGATGAAGTGTGCACCTTCCGGAAAGTACCCAACTTTTACAGGAGGTTTCCAGGACTCACTCTAAAAAGGGCTCCTATTCTGGCATGGATTGGACACACATACACACTAAAGTACACAACAGCATCAGACTGGGAGACTAGCTTATTTTTTCCTACTGGGTTCAAGACGTTTAATTTCTCAATGAAAAGACAACAGCTGTCACATTTATTCAAGAATATTCCTTTCAAAAGATGCACAGAGGTCTCCTGGTCTTGTGGGTTTCTGTGTCAGCACTTTACTGCAGTTTTGCTCATTCTCGTTTGGCGAGTTTGTTTTTCCTGACATTTTTTTGCTGATTCTAAAGTAAAGCCTCTCTCCCTTTCCCCCATCTTTTACCTGCTGTCTTGTCACGTTTCGTCTCAGACCGGGCTGTTGGTTGCATGCTACCAAGGTTTTGTGGACGTCGTCATAGCGCTGTCTCAGTGTCCGTATGTGGATGTCAACTGGCAGGACAGCGAGGGAAACACAGCTCTCATCACTGCTGCTCAAGCAGGTAACACACACACACACACACGCACACACACACACGCACAACCACACACACACACACACACACACACACACACACACACACACACACACACACACACACACACACACACACACACACACACACACACACACACACACACACACACACACACACAGCAAACAGCATATCAGACACTGGCTTAGATACACACAGGTGCCGACAGGCTGGTTCACAGCACTGTTGAACACATGCACACACAGACACAAACTTACACACACTGGCACTAATGCTGCCACAGATAAACACACAGTCTGCCCCACTCGCTGTACTTAAATTTTTTGAAACAGAAGTGATGAGTGTGTTGTGTGAAAGCGAATAAGGACCAGCCGTATGGCTGTGGAACTCGCCTGTCCAAATTATGATGGACAAGTGTGAAATAGCCTTTTAGCCGCTATTATCCAAGCCAACGTGGTGTGATCACAGACTGTGATGAGTGTGTTGTGACCTACAGTAACTACTGTCCTAACCCTAACCCGTTGTACATCAAGGCCACATAACAATCACCAACTATCTGCTGAACTACTACTCTGGGTTGGACATCGAGAGGAGAAACTGCCACGGCTTCACCGCTCTGATGAAAGCTGCCATGCAGGGCAGAGTGGAATGTGTGCGCTCGCTCATGATGGCAGGTGAGGAAAATGTGTCTTAGTACTTCCACTTAACTGTACTGTACTCTATAGCAATCAGAAAGGAGGACAGATTTCATACACAGACACGAATTTGTCGCTTTTATGTCTGGATTTAACACATTACCTGGATTTTTGGGGCAGATTTGACTGGTTACAACCACAGAAGATGTAGTTTATTCTGCCATTACTCTGCCATCAAGGGCAGCTCAGAAAAATATGAGCAGAATTTCAGTAACATTGGGGGACAGATGGATTGATCCCCCCCATGACCAACATGTTCATTTTGGCCATTTAATAATTCTATTTAATTTCCTTTTGTTTGCTCTCCTCTTTACTTCTGAATACACGCAACTCTTTCTGTTTCCACCTTTTTATCTTTTAACCCGTATCTATTTCTATCCACCTTCTGCTATATCCATATGGCATATTCTTTGTTGTGTCATGACTAGGAGCTGCCCTGAATTCCAGGGACTATGGGCGCCACTTTACTGCCAGGGAATGGGCCTTCTTTACGGGCCGTTATGAAACTGCCTGGGTGATGACGTGCCTGATAGAACAGCCCTGCCCGCGCCAGTTCTGTGATACATACAGGTAAACTCATAGATGGATCACATTATTTCGATGCATGCCTGTCTGTCATGGGCAATAGCTCATATACAGTAGCAATATCTGAAAGGGTACACAATATAAAATACTACAGATGCATCAAGCAACACAAAAACAGTAACCTCAAGTAGCCTTGAGAGGGTCTATGACTTACTTTTTGATGGTGGAGAGTAAACCCAACAGTGCCTCTGTGCAGTGGATTTATATAAGATTTGATCTCCCAGTCTAGAGTGGCCTCCACTGGCATCACTGGTGGCCAAAGCCCAGGAGCCCCGTGGCTGTCTGAAGCGCCTGTCGGACACCGTGCGGAACGCCTTCAACATAGCGAATGTCACCAACCCTGAGCCTGAAGGTGTTATCGACCACATGGTTTCTATAACAACTGCCTTGAGGAGCCCTTTCATTGCCGTGGCATGCCATACGGTGAGTAATTAAGCTCGAGATCATGTTTACTCTTCATTATCCAGTTATTCATTAATTCAGTATTAAACAGTATCCCACGAGATCCAAGAACACATTAACCCAACACGTCTCTCACGTTCTCCCTCACACCAACACGCATTTTGCAAATGTAAGCTGAGATAAGGTGAAGCAGGTAGCTACTCTTTGTGATAACAGAAAGGATTATTTAAAGTTGCTCTCCTCTGCATTATTCCTGGTTGTGTCTTTACATACTCAGCATAGTTAGAGATATCAAGCCTTATTTTTATTTTTTTATCTCCAGATGGAGGCAAGTGTCAAATGTTTTTGTACTATGTTGAAACGACCTTCCACAGACTCGATATTTTACTGTTTGTGTTTCTGTATCAGTGTGTAAATGACTTCTGTTTTATGCTTATCAAATAGTAGAATAAAGTAGTTCTAGCACTGCTGTTTCATAGAGTCAATGTGCAAATAAACTGATGATAATAGTGTGGTAATGATGCTATTAAAAGGATAAATCAGGCGCTAATTTACCTTTTATTTTATCAGCAAATTCTCTGCTTTTTCATGGGATTTGCTCATAATAATTAAAGGATATAATTAACGGCAGCTTTATCTGATAAGCAGGTTATTTATGCAAGATTACCAGTATTGAAATACTGAAAACAAAAGGAGACTGAGCAGTGCTTTTTGTAAAAAAAAAAGAAGAAAAAAAGAAGCAGTGCTACTTATACTGATATTATAACACCAATTTTGTTTCAGGTGTGTCCTGACAGCCCCCCAAGTGTGGGCAAACGGCGCTATGCAGTTCCTGAGGTAATCCGCCAGCAGCGCGCCAAGGAGCTCCGCTCTATTAACCCTGGCAGGGTGGAGACCCACCTCAAACTCTTCCAGAACTCCCGGGTCACACTGGTGGCCAAGAACTCAGTAGACCGCCGGGCCAGCCTTCAGGTCCAGGGCCTGAGCACGGTGGCTCATACCGAAGCCCTGGAGCTGCGGAGAACCAGCCTGCTGCCCATGCACATGGTGCTGAGGAGGAGCAGCGTCAGGCCTGGGTTCAGCATCCCCAAAGTGAGGGTGTCCAAGGCCCCTACGTCCACTTATGAGCCAGAAAAGATCCGGAGGAAGAGCAGCGCCAAAGATGGAAGTGGACAACTGCTGCAAATACCAAAGTGGAGGTACAAGGAGCTAAAAGAAGAAAGGAGGAAAGCCGAGGAGGCCGAGAGGAGGAGGCTGGAGGCTGTAACCAAGAGACACCTTGCTGTTGGGAAAAGGAAATAATATCACTGCCTCAGAAGATGCCATGCACACTACCCTAAAAAGAGACTAAATCTGGACTAGGGGTGTCCCCGACTAAGAATTTACAGAATCGTCAAGTCTTGCCTATCGTTGACTGTGTGTGTGTGTGTGTGTGTGTGTGTGTGTGTGTGTGTGTGTGTGTGTGTGTGTGTGTGTGTGTGGCTTTTTCATACAAAAGCTCCTTTTGTATGAAAACATGCAACAGATTAGGACACAGTCACAAAAAGAGTAGCTTCTTATTGCATAAGTGGTGCAGGAGTGGAGAAGATTAATTGAAAGTTGTTTACAGCGCGCTCAGGTGTCACTCAAGCAGTCAGCAGCTGGCCCCCCGGTAACGAGAAGCGGAGCACGTAGAGCTAAATTCTGCTGTCATGCAGCGCACATGACATACTTCTTTTACGATCCTCTTGTGCTAATGTTTTTCTGCCACAAACGCCACATCAGGCATATAACGCAGCGGCTTGCTGGTCTGGTGTGCAGGATTTGGTGATCATTGGGGCGGACGGATGATGCCGTGGGCTGTCCCCCTGGATCACGGCTGTGCTCTGTATCGGGCGGTGGCACGCAACTTGCATGTTACTTTGGATCATCTTTGACTATCTCAAAGTGAGTAGACTTTCTTTTCCCCAGACATTTTCAGGTAAAGGTTTAAATCCCTGCCGCCAAGATGCTCCTCCATCGGTCGCGGATCACGGAAAGTGGGCGGTTGGATTTATTCACGCATTTATTAAGAGCTTCTTCCTTTTCACATTTTTATTTACAGCGTTATATGTTGATATTTATATCATAATGAATGAAAAAAAGGTAGTTCTGTGTAAAATCGGACTGAATGAGCACGCACACCCCCCCCCCCCCATGGAGCCCAAATGGCATGGACCTCGTTTCATAACGCCTTTGCAAAGATTCGACTGTGAGAGTGGCAGTCGAATCAGGCTTCTTTGATCGAAGCATCGAATATTTGACTATTCGGGGGTCACCCCTAATCTTGACAGACAGGTTTTAATGTTTTCCACAATATTCACATTACTGTAAAAGCAGTGTTCCTAAAAGAGGACAGAAGAATGCTTTTATCTGCTCAGTTTTTGCAACGGGAATGGCGGTCAGCCACTTAAAAATGGCTGCCGGAGCTTGGACAGCATTTAGAAGTGCACAATGCTCAGTGTCCTTTATGATGTCAAACAGTGAATACCCAGGGGATTTGATACTTGAAATGTTTTTAGCTAACTTATTTTTCATATTTATTGCTTTTTGATGGATGGCCTAGTCTATATTTTGTTACGTTTTGGGTACTCCATACAGCAGTGTTTTGTAGTGCGTTACACTGTATTGGAGCAGTAGACACTTCATTACTAACACATATTCCCTCAGACAGTAACCGCAGCAGACATGTGTTCATTTTTCTTCCTATAAAACGGTAAACAGCTTCTTAAAGATGTTGTTGAATAATGTCTTTAAAATATGCAGTGGAGAATACTAATGGGTGTGTCATACTGACTGAGAAAGCTAAACCTACGCTTCTATGAAAACTAATGGCATTTGACAGCAATGTTTTTAGATGCTTTTTGTTACGCTTTATAATGACAAACCCATGAATGTATTTCGCATATATATTTTATATTAGAGATTCTAATGCTCTTTGATGACAAGCTTTATTTTTTATTCGATATAGACTTTTTCAAATAATGCTATTTATATATAAACAACAAATGTTTTTTCGTCTTAAAGTTCGAGACCAATACTGAAATGTGGAGCACTGTTGTGATTTAACACTTACATCTTACCTTGTGGGAATAAAGTTCAAACATTTTCCAAGTGTTTACATCGCAAATTCACATTCATTGCGAAGAATGCGACTCTAAGATTGACTTTGGTGTATACAGGGTACGGATGATGTGAACAAAATAAATATACTTTTTCTGACTGTGGATGTGATTGCGATTGAGCCAAATATTGATGCTTTATTGAGGTTACAATTTCAAATGTCTCTCAGCCATGTGTTGCAAAGTTAATAAGAAAATGATGGGATTTTTTTTCACTCTTGATTTTCATAAAACATCTTAGCGTCACGGGCATGCGTTTAACCTATTAACAATTGCAGAAGGGCGAGTCTCGGCCAATGTGACAGTACAAGTAGAATTGAAGTGATAATCCCTCACATGTGGAGCCTTTGCTAAAAACAGTCAACCCATTATAGAGCAAGAGGTCAGCTCCCTGTTTTAACATTAGAACAGTGAAAATAATAGGGCGGAAAAATAGCCGTGAGTTTAAAACACACTGAGCCGCCGGGAGAGCAGTGATATAACAGTGTCAGGATTTTTCAGAGCACAATTTCACGGTCCCAACTCCTCATGGCGATTGCAGCTTAAGTGCCATCCAAGAGTGCGTGTCTAATATACATGGTGATGAGTTGCTAAGGGGTTACAAGGGCATTGCACAGCAAAAATCATTCCTTCAAATAAACTTCATTGACTTCAGAGTGGCAATGTGCTTAGATACTGCCCAGAGGAAGTCATTTGAAAATGACAAAAGATGAGCAAACGGCAGTGATATCTGCACAACCGCTGTAAGTGGTTGCAGGATTAACATATTTAACATCAACATAAGAACATGTTTCATATGAAAATGTTTTTTTTTTAGTGGGTGCAGTTTGTTATGAGGCATCCTAAGTTTTCTCACCATAATCTCGCTTTGCCAGACCCTCCTCCAAAGCGCGCTGAAGGAGGGTCTGGCTACTCCACATAGCATTCGGGGATGGGAGGAAAACGTGCTCTGGTTGGCATTTCTTTAAACCAACCACAATCGTCATGGGCGGCACTAAACTCCGCACGGAGCCGGCTGCAAAACAGTCGTGCGAGAGTAAACTCAGATTGGACAGATGGTCTAGCTAGGTGTCTCAATTTACCATGCAGAGATCTGAGGAGCAGTCAACAATAGTCCTCATAAATCCACCGAATTTAAAATTCCAACACAAAGAAGCGGAAGGAAATGGAAAATATATGCCTCCGGCGGAATTTCCTGCAGCACCGGAGCAACCCCGGAAGTTGAATGCGAAGGATATAGACTAGCTCAGCATGAATAAAAACTACATTCATATGCGATGGACTTCTCTGTTAGTGTTTTGTGAGTCCGTATGGAGCATTTCTTTTGTAAGGTTTCTGCAGGATTTCTGCGCACTGGTGAAAGGTTTCTCTGGAATACAGACTGACGTTGAGAATAGATACATCACATGCACATATTTATGACGGGATATTGAATTATGGTGTGAATTTGTGTGTGTGTTTTGATCATCTATGCCAAGTTCACTTATACTGAGTGTGGAGAAATGAACTGTATGAGAGTGTTTTGTGTGTGTGTGTATTGGGAGAGACACAACACCTATTAGCCCTGAATGCATCAGATACTATTTAGGTCATGGTTGTAGCTCAAACAGCTGTTGGTTTAAGATTGTAACCTGAGATTATGAGACTACAGGCTTGGTCAGCGATTCCCCTCCCACATCCCTCATAGAAATTCAGAAGTGGCCAAATAAACAAGGCGCTATCCACTGATAGTATGACAGCTATTATGTCATGCTGTGAACAGGCTGGGATTTAAACAGGTTGACCTGATTTTAGATCAGCACTAAATAAGTGCTTCTGTCAAACCTGTGCGTAACAGTGAGAATCCTTAGTTGGGGCCCTCTGCTGGTTGGTTTTTGGTACAACACACGGATTTCTGCACGTTAGATAGAGTACAGTAGCTGGCATGGACATGAAGTGTATTAATTCAATATATTGCTGAATAATCAGAGCAATAATATAATTTCTGATAGAACTATTTATTGCATTGTTACTTGCATACATGCTTTTTGATTAAATATGGCACACAGAAATAATAAGCAATAACATTGTGATGTTTCACATGCATATTTTTAGTTTAACACAGAATATTGCATCTTGATAGGTTATATGATGTCGCAGTTATTACATTCTCACTACAGGTAGGTGTATACTCTTAAATATGAGATGTTAATCATTTGAAAATATGGATTTTATGTGCCATGAAATAAGCTATTACTAACAAAAAGCAATATCGGTGTGTGGCTCAATATCTAGCACAGGAAGTTATTCTCCTTTTTGTCACGATTATGTTCTCCATATTTTCTCAGATTTAGCGAGAACTAAATGTAATCTATGTCAGTGCTCAAGGTATGAGAGCTATATAAATTTAATTTTTTTTTTGTATTCTGTGAAATGATACTGTGATCAAGGACAAAGTAGGTCCTTCTTAATGAACTCCAGTTCAGAAAAGCTGAAAGGTATGAATAAATGAAAAGGTCTCACAATTAAATCAGCATCAGAATTATCTACATTTGAAGTAAAAATGAAGTAAAAGTGAACTGCAAGTGGCGACGCCCTCACTGATATAAAGTGAGGGAAACTTGGCAGAGAGCAGCTTTTGTACACACAGAAAAGAACTTCTTCTTGAACACTTGAAAAAGAACTATTATACCTTCTGTTAGACATTTTCAGCAGCGACACTAGGAATAAAGTTAGTTTTACATAAAATCCTGTCAGTGCTGTTTGAGGGGTACCCTCGCATAGAGTAGAGAGTTTGTTGTTACTGGGCACCAGTACCGACCAGAACAAGTCACTGAGCCAGATGACTGGGTCTACAAGCTTAAACAAAGCTGTCACTCTACTCGACTTCATAAATGACGACATGAGAAAAGGTAAACATACATACCGATTATTTGATATTTGACCTACAAGTCAAATTTAAAAACACACAATTTATTTTTAAATTGAATGGGTATTTCAAAGCACTTTTGCAGCGCCACGACCTACAGCTTCTCTTTTTTTACCAATGAAGAAATCTTTGCAGCGCAGTGTCATTTTCAAGTGCTAAATACAGAGCTAATGTTTACTTGCTAGACTAGAAATAACATGTTATCATTAATGAACACATCTTGATCCGATTGACCTTCTTCGTCATTTGGAATTCATACTCACACAACCAGAGAATCCTGAGCACTGTAGTATAATAAATCTTTAGCAGTGTCTCACTCTCATTATGTTCTCCCGGTCAGTCTAATACGGCACGGCAGGGGATGAGAGGTCTGGCACGTTGAGAGGAACTATATAAAACCATGGAGAGTCAAGGAGATTGCGTCTGCTTTAATGGGGTGTTGCAGCTTGCTGACAGAGGCTCGTACCAACTAACCCTGCACTGGCTGGTTTATTGGGCGAACATAAACTGACAGAACACCTGGTTGCAGATGCTTGTGTAAAAATGGATTACATGCACTGACACCTGGTGCACTGTGTGTGCGTGTGTGTGTGGTGTGTGAAAAAACAGCGGACAGCTCTTGGAGAGATGCTTCCGTTTCATTTCAAAACACCACCTGAGCCTTAATCCCTTGGTGCAAGGTGCTAATTCTCCATGCGATTCTCAAATACTCAACAGGACACGAACCATCAAGTAGGACTCCTTTCAACTCGAGTACAACATATTAGAACTGTGTCATTCACCGCCTCGAGTACCGAGCTAAAAATATTTTTTGCATGACAAATGTTACAAATGAAAGTTTTTGTCCAGTCATCCTCTTTTAATTCAAATGCAGACAAGCTGAAAAAAAAACAACACCACATTAAGATAGTCTATATCTTTACTTACTATGACAACCACACCTAATACCTAAGTCCACTCAATGGCTAAAGATTTGTACAATTTGAACAATTTACTCAAGAAAAAAAAAAATAACTGAGAAAAACAAATATAAAACTCTTTTTAAACGTAATTAAATTAACATAGGAAATAATTCCTTCTTGGCAAGATACATTTTTTTTTTCCTTTCTTTCCTGGAAACCTGAACATTAGTGTTGCAATAATTGACACTTGAGTGTAAGGGGATGGGTGATTTAAGAAAAGGGTGTGTGTGTGTGCGTGTGTGTTTGTTATTTCCTTGGAAAGTGCTGATCATAAAGATTTCTGATATGCAACGAGCCATACCTGCAGATATCCCGGCAAGTAGAAATAAATGTATCAATGTATTTTCCTTGTACACGGACTAACCGTCACATAGTTAAACATATTTGTTCAAACATTTTTCTATGGAACGTTTTTGCACGGCGATTACTACCTTCGTCTTACAGTTAGGAGCCTCACTACTTTCTGAACTACTTCTCCGCAATGCTTTGTTCAACCTTGTGACGTTCCGACTAATGTTAATGCAAACACAAAGCATACTGCAGCTGCTTCACAGTATCTTTTCATTTCATTACATGTTGGGCTATATTTTCATTCCAGTTGACTTTAAAATGTAAATCCATGCGAGTCAAATGAGACAAAAAAATTGAATCCTGAAATCTAAGCAAGGAGGCACTGATGGGAGACTAACTATGAAGCAGGTTGAGTTTGTATTCAAATTAACATTGCCAGGGAATGATTGACATTATTACAGCTCCAACAAAGCAGGCAAAATGGAGAGTAGATCAGAAATTTAGGACGACTCCTCTCTGTTAAATGAAGATAGGAACAGTGACACAGCAAGAAACTGCAACAAAAGCTTACAGAAAAGTGGGCCTTGTTTTGCATTTCATTGGTTTCATTGGGCTAATAATGCGGTCATGTAATTAGCTACTTTAACTCTCTGGTCCGTGCTGTACCCGTGCAGTTTGGCAACAGTCTCAGTGATACACACGCATCGAACTGACTTTTGCAATTTAGTAGCTGCTCTCCGTGTTCTTTTTGGTTTGTGTTGATAATGTAAAACTGGTGTCCACCTCGTGAGTTGCTGATTGGTGCTTTTGGTCATAGGTAGAAGGCTGGAGCTTAGGCTCATCACTGTGAGTTGATTGGTTGGTTAGTTGGCCTGATTGATATGTTGCCGTTATTGGCTAGTTGCTGTGATGCGGTACTGGGTCGGCAGATTTCTCAATGACTGTTTAATCCTAGAACAATAGCCATTTTACAAGACCCTCAACCCATTTAAGACTATACAACTGTCGAAACAATCCCTCTTAAGGAGTGGACGAAAAAGTGCAGGACTAATAGTGCAGCAACAATGCAGCAGGGGTTTAACGAGGAGGACTTCTGCAATGGCTGTATTGGCATTGGCGTCTGTTGCGGATTTATTCATCATACATGAAATGCAACAGGCTAACAAAAACTACTCTGAATATTTAGAGGAGATCTGTGCCTGTTGGGGAAACATCTTCATCCTATGTTTTCCCGTTGGGAAAGGCCGGCTGGTGGAGTTAGCGTAGCCGATGTAGCTCGCTGCCTAGTTCACTTGCGGGGCTGGTGGATGTGCTGGTTGATGTGCTGGGAAGCGGGCAGCTTGGAGACACAAGGCTGGGGCTTCTGATGAGCCACCTGGGCGGCTGCAGGGGTGAAGTCCTTGTCACCCTGAACAGAACACAGGCAGTCATTATATCTTTTAGGGGGAAAATAATGAACTGCATGCACTATTTTGCACAAAAGGCCAAGACCCTCAAGCTTACAGCCTAAGGTGCGAAATATGTACATGTAGTCTTCCTGCTAAACAATTTGGTGCCCAAACACATTGACATTTTAAGACATGTACAACACAATCGCATGCCTACTAGCGAAGAAAAGGAACAACTGCTACATTCTTGATGGCAAATATAACATGCTATAATGTCATAGTTTTTGCCAGTTTTTAAAGTATTTTACCATCACAAGGAGCATACAGACAGGTGTAACTGCACATGAAGCATGAACCTCCTTATTACAACTAGTGTAAGAAGAATTTACAATAATTACATAAAATAATATGTCCAATAAAGTCCGCACACAGTATGCACACTTTATGCCCCATTTTGAAATCCCTTCCCTCTGATAATCATAACAACAATGAGGGCATCCCCTAAGTGAAGGGTAGAGTATGGAGCACTCGTCTGTCCGCGCTCATGTGCTCTGCAACCTCAATCTCTTATTCCAAGAAAAATGCCCATAAACAGCCGCTCGCTTCTAAAATCGGATCAAAGCGGGATTTTGTTTGATTCCCAAGGGAATGCGGAATTTTAATCAGACTTACCACGATCATGACTAAATTCCTCCCTTCTTTTTTTTTTTTTATCTTCACATACCAGCATTCTTTTCTGTCTTCCTCAATGTTTTTCTCCTTTCTTACACAGATTATTTACTGCCCTGTTCTTCACTAGTTTGCATCTTAATTTCCCCGTTTTTTGGGGGTTTTTTTTCTTCATGCAACACATCTCTCTTACCTTCTTCACCCCCATCACATTTCTGAGAATAACATTAGTTTAAGTGGATGGATGAGATTTATTGCACACACATATAGCACTCTGCAGCTTACATGATTATTTAGATTAATATTGCACTTTTTTATTATTTCATTCTTTGCTCCATTTTAAGTTGGCGTTTTGCTGATGCCATCCATGTGTTGCCATATGTGGTATTACTTATTCCCTCATATTCTGATTTCATAGGATGTCCACATGGATAAAGTTATATAACACACACACACACACACACACACACACACACACACACACACACACACACACACACACACACACACACACACACACACACACACACACACACACACACACACACACACACACACAGAGAGAGAGAACTTCACTCACCCACCCCATCCTTGCTTGACCCTAATCCTCTGTTTGTATTGGTTTTCTACTGCATGAAAGAAGCTGTGTACTAGTTCTACTGCATGTGTGTGTACGTGTAGGTGGGCACAACACATTTACAGTGTGTGTTTTTTTTTCTTCTTCTTCACTTAAAGCCAATTCCACACCTAACTGCATGGGATGTGGATGGATTTGACATCATTTCTCTTCTGGAGCTCAAAGCTTCGCTCTCTCTCTCTCCTCTATCTCGGTCCTACTGAAGCACAACTATGGGACGGAATGCAAGAAATTAACCGTATTATTGTGCCCAACTGTTAACTGAAGTCATGATGATTGGCAGGGCCAGGGTGCGAACTACAGGGGGAGCTTGGCTCCTCTTAAGACACAAGCTAAAATTCGGACAATATGCATTTCTATTTCTCTGCGTCTTCACATCATCTCCGCTATGTTTGGTTCCGATACACGTGTGGAGAGTTGATGTGGTCATTAACCGATTATCAGATGTGGTGACATAAAGATGAAGTTATTTTTTTTATATATATATATATATATATATATATATATATATATATATATATATATATATATATATATATATATATATATATATATATATATATATATATATATATATATATACACATGCACAAACAGGACCTATACACATGCATTATGTATGGGGAGATGTCAGAGCGAGGGGGCTTGCCTTAGGATACCACTCGGGCAGTTGGGAGTTTGGCGCCTTGCTCGAGGGCACCTCTGCAGTGCTCAGGAAGCAAACTAGCGCCTCTACAGCTACTAGTCCACACTCTACTACTTGTCCCGTGCGGGGACAAGCCAAGTCCCAACGGACTGAGTCATTGCCGCCACAAAATCAAGCACGTAGGCCTATGAATGTTTTTTGCAACAAGAGAGTTAGTCAGTCCTCTCTTTGAGACATGCACACTCTATTTATGTCCATGTGGCTCAAGATTTCTTGAATAGTTCATATTAACATCATATTGCAAAAAAGTTGGTGTAAGATCATTCATTTTGTTCCGTGCATTTCGAGAATTTGCCTACAACCATTTGTATCGGGTTTGATCCCCGGTCCAGGCAGGGCTAGGTTACTCCTGCCATTGCCCTAGTCCTTGATAGGCACTGGCATTACAACTGGAGTTGGTCCCTGGGCGCTCGACTATGGCTACTCACTGCTGCCAATTAGTTAGGATGGGTTAAATGCAGAGGATACATTCCTCATACTGTATGTGTAAGAATAGGAAATTCTAGTGGGATCTGATCCCAGAAGGCAGAAGGATATGTTGTCTAAACTATAAAACCCAACTCTGGACATAAGGAAGGATTCATTACCTGAACTAACTGTCATTCTTTTCCTACAGATATTCCACTTCTGCTAGTCTAGCTTTAGATGCCAACCGTTGGTACCTTGGGTTGAATATTGGTACCTTGGGTTGAATATTCTCAGGTGTTTTATTCACACAAAAAAAACCTGAGGATGCCATTCTGTCATTTGAAAGGACAGATAGTAAATGCATAGAGAGGAAATGCCAGCAGACCACAAACTTCATTTAGCTCCTAAAAGGCTTTTCTGAGGCTTTGTGCAGTGCTAGCCTCTGGGTTTGATGGCAGTGATAGGGGGCGAATAGGAAGGCTAGAGGAGGATCGGGGGATAAATGGGATGCCTGCCACCTTGCTGATATCACTGCAATCTTCTGCAAACAAACTGTTTGGACTGACACACACACACACACACACACACACACAGAGAGCAGGGAAGTCAAGGACATTTTTTTCCACACAATCGCTCTAACACTGCATCCAAGGCATACAGTCGAAACCAAACACGGCATTTCACAGACTTTGACCGACTTTTGAAAGCGCTGGGTCAAGGCTGTTAAAGGTCTCACACACACACACACAAATATAATGGCCTTTGTGAAGCCTACACTGTTTAGTTTTTTGGTGTTGAATTGACTCTATGGTAATTTGTTTGTCTGCAATTTTTTATTTATTTGCGGTGTATTGAGTAGTCTGGAAGTGTTACTGGATTAAAACATATTGACAGGAATAGGCAATAAACTTAAAAATGAAATATACATTTTTACAGACAATAATATATATATATATATATAAAAAATATTTGATTTTAATAATATTTTCTCTAATTTTTAGGCTGGAATTTAGCGATGGGTACCAAACCCCGGTATTAACTGGGCCCCGGGGGTAAATTATGAAAGACCATCGTTAATCATAGACGTTATCGGTTTTGCTGTAGGTACTGGAGGACATTTTTTTTTTTGCCTATATGTTGCTACATGAAAGCAGTAATAATTTCATCACAATTCCAATTTTGTTTCGATTTACGCCATTGGTCTAAGATGCATTTTTGCTATTCCCAATCCTAAGGAAAGATCTCTCCTTCTCTCTCAGAACCCACGGGCGGGGTTAGCTGAGCGCTCACTCACACACGTTGCTGCACGTGCACATATACACACACACACACACACACACACACACACACACACACACACAAAAACCTGTTTTAGTGATGGCGGCGAGAACTAAACGTTCAAAACTGAATTGATGCTGACAAAAAATTATCCTTGATGCCATAAGTGCAACAAGTATTTAGCATGTAAGGACGGAAACACGAGTAATCTTTCAAAACATTTAAGTAAAAATGCTGTTTCCTTTGCTGTAAAAATGTTTATTTTATTTTTATATTCTATAATCTGCTAAAATCAAAGCTTTTGTAGTTTGATACTCAAGCATGTTAACTGATATACACTACATATGAGAATATAAAAGCAGCGTCAATTCTGTTACTTTTTTCCTTTAAAAAAAAGTAACGTAAGAATACCGTATCGATAAGCAGTAGCGGTAACAGTAGTACTACCGTTAATATCAAAACAATACCCATCCCTACTGGAATTATACAAATTGATATATCAGGACAAAATGATCCAAAAATGATGTGTTCCATGGTGAGATTACTGGTGTGCATAACATGGATTTATAGATACAAAATGGTTATTAGCAAACTATTAATTCATTTCACAGCATTTTCTTTAATTACAGATGTTATGATTAGATATCCTAACCTCTCTTTACTTTGTTACATTTTCTCTCTCTCATTTTTCTCCCCTCCCCCTGTTCTGCCTCGTTATACCTTTTATCTCTTGTTATATCTCAGCACTAAGCCGCTACCTCTCCCTCTAGGGCTCATGTCTCAGATATAAACAACCTTATCATGCTCATTTTAACACTGGTGGTCTGTGTATGTGTGTGTCACAGTGTGTGTGTGTATGGGTGTCTTACCTTTGTCACCACTCCGGACACAATCACTGGGGCCTTTGGTGGACTAAAAAGGAGACAAAATGAAAAGAAATTTGGATTAGTAGAATTCATAACAATACACATTTCAGTAAGCAGAGAAGGTGCCCAGTGCTTCACTCTGTGGTGAGTGTGTGTGTGTGTGTAATGTAGTCATATTGTGTGCAGGACAGGGGTGCAGCCTACTGTATGGCAACGTTTACAAAAGTTTACCAATCTGGCTACTTCAAAACCTCCAAAAGTGACACCCCCCCCCATCCCCACCCCCACACCCACACACAGACACACAGGATGGACCTGCCAGCAGCTTAAATAGCTCCCATTCATCCTGGCCAAACACTGGGGCTCACAGCTTCTGGATGGAAAGCATAAGAGGAGAGAGGGAGGGAGGGGAGTCGGGGAGAGCTGAGGCTATGACAGGAAAAGAGAGTTGAAGAGGTGAACAAAGGGAAGGATTTGGGAAGGAGGAAAAAAGGAGAGGAAACAGAAGTGTAGGAAAGAAAGGGGGCGAGGGGGTAAAGGCAGGGCAGACAGAGGAGAGGGGGGGATAGCAAAGGGAGGCGAAGAGGGCCGGGAGGAGAGGGGATCATAATAGACTGTTAGAGGAGAGGAGAAAAGGATGGAGGAGCGAGGGAGGCGAGCACTCACTCAGACATAGAGAAAGAGAAGGGATGGAGGCAGAGAAAAAGATGAGGAGGAGGAAAGCGGAACCCGAGGCAAGTATCGACCTTGACATGACAAACGAGCGCCGTCTAATTTTACGGCAGCGGCGTCACCCCCCCCCCCCCCCCCCCCGACAAAAGAGTACAGTTGTGGTAGCCACCTTCAAAACTCCACTCAAAGACATTAGCTATAGCAGCCAGCAAGCATGTCCAACTTATGGCTTACCTCATTAACAGCATAAATAGGTTGAAAAGATGAAAAGTTCCTCACACAAACTGCAGCCTCAGCAGTGAGAATCCCAGCACTCAGGTAACATATCATCTGAAACATCTGCTGCTTTCTTATATATTTCATGATCCGTCCACAACTTATTATGGATTTTCAACACATCTGGCTAACCACCATCTCTGCAATCAACATCTTGGCACTGAATAACCTTCTGCTACTTATCTTAATGAGTGTATTTACACCTTGCTATTAAATGAATGCGTGGATATGCTGAATTTCACAGATTATTTTCTCACTAGCCACTTGTCAAAATGTGGGGTTGAGAGGTTCTCTATTAGCAAGTCAATTAACTACAATATAACATATTAGCATGTTCCTCATTCAAATGAATTACCACTAATATCTGGCTGGAAAGTAGAGTTTTAAAATGTTTAGGTTATCTGAGGAACGGATGGGGAATAAATGTGCATATGGCAAGAGCCAGATGAAGGAAAACCTCAACTGTGGAAAGAAATGCTACCGGAAGATTCATTTTGTATGTTTATGTGCAAGAACTGCGCTAAACTTTCATCTTAAACACATCTGGCTGAGTGCCAAAGCAGAAGTACCTGCTTTTATTAAAACACATTATAGTTAACTGAAAAATTGGCATGCTAGCATTATAAGATATCAGATGTCCTTATTTATTCTAAAAGGCCCTCCTCACGCTGGGTTGTCACTTGTCACATGTCTCTATTCTATTGAATGCCGATCTCCATGGTGTAATTTGAGGGTAAATCCTGAAATATTGAAAACAGATTGCAAAAGAGAGGTGAGGTATGAAAAAACCCAGGATGAAATGAAATCTGTATTGCATTTGAAGCATGTTAGCATCAAACTTTGCTTGTTGTTAACAAGGATTGGGTATGATAGAGACAGAGGGCACACAGAAATGAGGGGTGTAAGCATAGATATAAAGCATTGTTTATATATCTATGGGTGTAAGCGCCTGTCAGAGATACAGACAGCTACAAGCATCGGACTCCTTCAAAAGTGTAAAATATGTCTTTTTTTTTTTTTAAGTCGGACAAAGATGAGTGTAAATACTTACAGATACTACAGATATGTTGTAGACAGGCAGACACAAATGATATACTACTTCTATCTGTATAGTAAAATGGAAAGCCAGAGAGAGAGAGAGAGAGAGAGAGAGAGAGAGAGAGAGAGAGAGAGAGAGAGAGAGAGAGAGAGAGAGAGAGAGAGAGAGAGAGAGAGATATCTGCTGTGGTTTGGTGTGATTGGGAGGAAGGAGGATATGGAGAGACAGAGGGAGCCTTTAGAGGGCAGTAGCGAGCTATAGGGAATCCAAGGGAGGAGTTTTCTTCGTACCAGGAGAGTTAGAGGTACAGGAAAAGGAGAGGGAGAGAGAAAAAGAGAGAGATACAGAATGCTAATTTTAACTAATAACTGTGATAAGAGTGAAATGGGCATTGATGGTATGGCGTTTTCTTTTCTGTCTTTGCCACTCCTCACGACCACCCCACCCATCTCTTTGCATCAGCAGAGCAGGAAGTTTGTTGCCGTGGGCGAGGTGGTGGTTGCCAAGGAAACTGTTGCCTCTCTCTCTCTCTCCCTCTCCCTCTCTCTCTCCCTCTCAAACTTTTCACCACGAGCTGTCAGCTTACTGCACATTTCACAACAGCTCCTACGTTCAGTGTATGTGTGCAGCGATTTATTCAAGCGTGCACACAGCACCACTCGCTCTTTTTTCCCCCCAGAGGCTCTGGAACATATACACCTCTCACCAAAAACATGTAGGAGAGGGGACCTGTGATCACCATTCTGTCGTTTTTACACATGGAGCTCATCGACGTGCGAGCAGTTCATAAACCATACATTCCGTTTAATAAGAAGCAATATACTCCAAGTCATGAAACAATGTACCTGGATGCCTTGAGACATTTACTCCTTATTTAAAAGAAAACACGGAGAGTTGGGACGGCACTGCACAATTACACATTGTGGTTAAACTGTACTGCCTGCCTAATTGTCTTCTCAACTGAGTGTTCATGTAATACTTCTGTGGAAGTCTTGAGTCTCCTGAACCTTCTACACGTATGGGAATGAGTTGTGCTGCTCCTGAGTTTTTCCTTAAACAGGCAAGACACCGCTACTAGGTCACCAGCTTGCTCTGGCTTAAGCTTCAGTTATACTAGCGCTTCCAAAAGTGCGTGCGGAAATCGTGACGTCACGGGACTGCCGTGAGTATTTATACTCGCGCGTGGTGGTCGCGACACTAGTTGCAGTCTTCTCCTGAACAGCGGTGGCGCTAAGGAGCAAAGGCTACCGATGGTTTTCTTTCTAAGGACTAGAAGAAGAAGAAAAAGATAAACAACGGCAGAACAGGCAGCAACATCATCAGCATCATCTTAACCCAGTAAGTTTACAGGAGAGACTTGCAGTCAGTCAGCGAGTCCTGGCATCCGGTTTCCCAGGAGCTCGTTCAGGCTTTCTGTTTCCGGTTTGTCGGGCGACGCTGAAAAAAATAGACTGGTGCGCGCCCTCAGCTCGCGCGCTGAAAATTGGACGCGCCGGCCGGAAATTACGTCATTTTGATGTCACGAATGCGCGCGCCACCTCCAACGCGTCAGGCATAAATGACCCATCAGGCCTCCCTTTCTTGCCTGCATCTCAAACTCTATCCACCCATCTCCTGTTACTACCTCTCTTACCGACTAAAACCTTTCCTCCTTCGTATCTTCATATCGCCATGGCGTCCCTCGCTTTCCATACCATAATATTTATCCCCTCTCCTCCTCGCCATAATCCCAGCCACCTATCTTCCTCCCATCTGTCCGCCTCGGCTAGATTGGGTACGGCAGGTGTTCCCCTGACTACAACGCTTCACTGGCTGCTACTAATGTGAAATTTACCCAGTAGCCACCTGCTAGACGTCCATCAGCGTGACACGGAGAGGGACAGACAGTGTGTGTGTGTGTGTGTGTGTGTGTGTGTGTGTGTGTGTGTGTGTGTGTGTGTGTGTGTGTGTGTGTGAGTGAGAGAGAGAGTTTCACGGACTGCATTTACTGATGTAGTGCAGTTACTCAGCCTCTCTCTTTGGATGGGCTGACGGGTCGTTTCTAGTTAAAGATAAACATTTCAAAGGAGGAAGGTAGACCTGCATTTACACAGTCTGGCTGAGAGGAGTTTATCAAGTGAAAGGATTGAAATGGTTTTCCCTCAGTGATTAAAATGCACTATTTGTCTAATTCATGTGTTCCAATTCATTTTCACAGCCCAAGCCAATGATTCCTCTTCTTTGACTGCAAGCTCTAAACAGGAAACAAGAAGAAATACCCGGGCAACTATTAAACCCTGTATGACTCTGTTGGCCAGTTGACACTCGAGGGAAAAGAGTCTGAGATATTTAAACCCACAAAGTACTATAATGAATTTAAAAAGCAGACATTCAGTTTGCTCCTGTACCAGTGCAACTCATAACATATCAATCACGCCTTTAAGCAAGACTTCAATGCAAGTAATAAAAGAAATAATACAGTCGTAAAACAGCAGGGAGTCATCACTGCGTTGATGATTATACTTTTTTTTTGTATTTATTTGAGTAACAATCAAGTGTTTATTTTTAGTGCTGTCAGTTAAACGTGTTATTAACAGCGTTAACCCAAACCCATTTTAACGGCGTCAAATTTTTTTTTTATCGCAAGATTAACGTTCCTTTTGGCCTAGCAAACTTTGTCGTTTTTTTCAGATGCTGTTCCAACAACTAGTAACGTTAGAAAAACAACACCACCAAACCGGATCTAGCTAGACCGGAAACAAAACAAAGGGCACGCCGCCGACACTTGTTTTGGGCATGCGAGCCGGCCAGAGAGTAGCAGGCTAACGTTACGTTTTGAGTGGATGGCGAACGCGAGACGCCGAAATGGACACGACTTGCACACAAGTCTTCGTCTGATGAAGAGGAGGACAGTATTGAGCGATGTCTGGAGCGCTACAAGGTTGTCATGGATGACTGTCCCCAGGAATGGTGGCACACAGTGAAATGGCCCGCCTTGCACGCAAGTACTTAGCAACACCGGCCACATCAGTACCTCCTGAAAGGTTGTTTTCGCTGTCTGGGCATGTTGTACAAAAGAAGCGAGCTTCCCTGTTGTCTGAAAATGTCAACCGGCTTGTCTGTTTGAGTAACTGGCTCAAAGCAAAGAAGTGGTAGGCTTACCTTTTAATGATAACCGATACTGTTCATTCTTTCTGAAATAAGAGGCTGGGTTGATGAGCCTCTGGTGAATATAGAGCAGTAGCCTGACTGCTATGTTCAAAGCAAACTTGAGAAAAAGAAAGTATTAAGCCATGGTTTAACTGCACTATAGGCTGAGTAGATATAGATATATAGATAAAAAATGTGCGATTAATTTCGATTAATTGTGAGTTAACTATGACATGAATACGATTAAATCGCAATTCAATATTTTAATCGTTTGACGGCACTATTCATTTTAAATTAGAGCTAAATCGCTAAGTTGACCGCTGTTGATTTTTGAAGCAAAAATAGCACACATTCCCTGGTTCCAGCTTTTCGAACGTAAGGTTTTGCTGTGTTTCTCTGTTTAATAACATTGTAAATATCTTTAGGTTTTTGAACTGCTTAATGATAGGCTACTCTTGATAAAACAAGACATTTTGAGACGTCACATTGGGCTCTAAGAACGTTTGATGGCCATATGTTGTTTCCATTATTTTCTGATATCCCATTGACTAAATGATTAACTGGTTAAATAATTGGAAGAGTCATTCATGAAGAAAACAAGTTAGTTCCAGTCTAGAGCTGCACGATGAGGAACATATCTAATTGCGATTACTTTGACTGATGTTGCGATTGCGCTAAGATTCACGATATTGAAGAGAACGATCATGTTCACATCATTATGCTCGTTTTCATTGACTAATATTAAATCTTAAAAAATAAAAATGATTATAGTGGGATTTTTGCGAGGATCTGTACCAAACAAAGATGTTTTCTGTAGTCTGTAGGATATAATTTGTAGGCCGGATGTCTCTGCAGCACCACAATACTTACAGAACATACAGAATGGTTTGACATATATTTTGCCTTTAACAAATTGTGCAGCCCTACTCCAGTCCAAATATAATTATCTAAGATATACAGTATGACTCCATATCCTCTGAAGAAAAAAACAATAAAATGAGGAAGTGCATATTCAACAGGCTGGAATGGCGGTTACACCCTGACCAATGTCTGCTACAACTTAAGGGTTTTCTCCTATTGCCTATTTTCCCCCAAGCAGGCCTTTACCCTTGACAAGTAAAAGCCAAGCTTGCATGTTTGTGTCCTTGTCATCTACTTGACCCTACTTTTCTTCTTTGTCTATTATTGTCACTCATCTTGGCACAAAAGAAATGGGAGCAACAGGAAATGACTTATTGCCACTGACAGGCATGACACTATTCCTCCTCTGAATTACAGGGAAATACTCAAACAACAAGCACGGTGGATTAAAAAAAACATGCAATGTATATTTCAGCGTGTGAGGTTGCGTGTCTAAAGTACACACGCACACAAAATTTCTTGACAGCTGGCAATGTTCTTGAACCCTGCTCTTGGCTGTGCACTGCTCATCAGTTCTCATTTATCAACTCTCATTAACACACACACACACACACACACACACACACACACACACACACACACACACACACACACACACACGTGTGTGTGTAAAAGCAGACTCTTGCAACACCTTGTAGAACGGAGTGACCGCAGTAGAAACAATGCATTCAAGCAGCAAAAACCAAACATGCCAATATGGAAACAGAACAATTATTTTCACACAGAAATAGAGCTGGTGTGATGTAAAACATGCAAACCAAGATTGCTTATGGAAAACAATAGTGACTGCTGAATGGGCTGTCCAAGTTAATGCTGTAATTATGCAGTAATTATGTTGTTTACCAAATTAGCTGGCAACAGAACACGAGTCTGCTGCAAAACGGCCTACGGTACAGCCTTATAGAAACGTGGAAGTGACTAAATCGCTTATTTGACAATTTGCAGGGTGTGTGTTTGTGTGATTACCAACGTACAAATCACCACCGAGTCCTACATTGCACAGACAGTCGCTCAATCTCACTGCAGAGAGCGCTGAACCAGCTTTACCTCTGCAGTACATGTATGTAGCGGTTTGTGTGTGTCTTGTGACAATGGGCCCCTGGGCTCAGGTATGACAAGGCCCCCCCACCTCTCCAACACAAGGGCAAGACACTCAGGGCCAGATGTACTAACGCTTTTGCGCCCACTTCAGGCGTATTTGTGTCGCAACGTGCGCGTAAAATCATGGCGAGGTATGTACAAACAGGCCGCAATGATGTAAAAGCGCAAACTGCATGTCGTGGGAGCTGAAAAGGGCAAATTGCGTTTTTCGTGTCATGCATATTTATTCATGGGAGGGTCGCGGGGAAAGTGGGAGTTTACCGTAAAGAGATGGGAGGGGAAGCGTAAAGAGCGCTTAATTACGTATTCCGCGGTATGTACAAAAAACGCCAGTAATAGCGCGCCTCTATTTTGCGGTGAAAATTCTCCGCCTCTTAAAAGCAGGTGTAAACCTGGAAGCGGGTTTCCTCACATATGCCTCCTGGTGAAATGACAGCAGTAATCCGAGCAAGACGAAGACATAGGCCAAGGAGATGAGCAGACAAGATTTTTGCCACAAGGATCACAGATTAAGCAGCCATGCAAGATTACAGTTACTGGAAGAAATCAAAGATGACATCAAATCTCCGACTCAGAGTTCACATTCCAGCAGTTGTTAAACTCCTCGCTACATTACAAATATTGGCATCAGGATAATTTCAAACAGTCATAGCATCAGCAGTGGGAATATCGCAGTCTGCACTCAGCCGTATCATAGCACAAGTACTTACAGTTTACGGTATAGTGGGCAGGGAAAGGCGCTAATTACGGATGACCTGCAGGTTTGGTAAATATGGCGTAAACTATGGTATCATTGCGTTCGCTATCTGCGGGTGAGCCATGGCGCTGATAACGCTACGTTCGCAAATGTACGTACATCTGGCCCTCAGACTCAAAGAGACATAAGATAACTGTAAATGATGTGGTCACGTCATTTTGTGTCTCTTTGGGGTCCTTTTATCTCTCTTTACGGTCGTTTTTTGTCTCTTAGTAGTCCTCGTGTGTGTCTTATACCACTTTCACACCGAGGGCTCAAACAAGGTTGACTTTGTGTTATCGCCCGGATGTCCATTACCTTTCGTTTTCTTTGTGTTGTAATTTTAAACTCCGGTCGATTTATGAGGACTATCATGGTTAACTGCTCCTCAGATCTCTGCATGGTTAATCGAAACAGCTAGCTAGACTATCTGACCAATCTGAGTTTTCTGTTGCACGACTAAAACAACTTTTGAACAAACACAAGTTCCTTCTCGAGGCTATTTTGCAGCGGCACCGTGGCTGTGTCGAGCGCTTAGTGCCGCCCATGTCGATTGTGATTGGTTTAAAGAAATGCCAACAAACCAGAGCACGTTTTTCTCCCATCCCGTAATGCTGTGTGGACTCGCCAGACTAATCTTTCCATGACTGGGTGGGTGTCCTACCTGCTGCTGATGTACTCCTCCTCGTCGTCGTCATCTTTCAGCAGTGGTTCTGGAGCTGCTGCGGCAGGAGCCTGCACGTGCTTCTGGACTATCCTCATACCTCCGGCCTTTACTGCAACACACACACACACACACACACACACACACACACACACACACACACACACACACACACACACACACACACACACACAATTTGTTCAATAGTTCATAAATGATCAATGTATAAACAGCCAATTAAAATAGTGAGAAAGTCCCTAAGAGTTACATTGTCATAGTCTGTTTGGGACTTCTACTTTAGTTAACTAGAATGTATCACCTCCATATTGTTTGATTTGAACATCATCATTTTTAAGTAGCACAGTAGGTTAACATAGTGAGTTAGATGTCTGTCCCTCAACTGAAAGACCAAGGGTAAAACTGTTGTGGTGACGAGCAGACATCCTGCCGATGTGTCTTTGAGCAAGTCCCCAATTGCTGCAGGACAGCAGCTGTTCTGATGCTGACCTGACCTCACTGCAGAGGCTCTGGTTATAGAAATAACATTAATGATCTGCAGTGCTCTTACATTTAAGTTCACACAGCTGCATGTTTGTTACAGACTGAGCTATGCATGCTGTGTGCCTCATACTAACCAAAAGTTGGGTGCAAGGGGCATTTGTTATCTTTCTGTGCTATCAGTCCTGCAGCTGCTGAGGCCAAGTGCCCTGACACACTGCCCATGTCCACGTACACCTTAACTGTTTTTCCACAGTCTGCATCCACAAGACTGAGCCTATGACCTCCACGTCATCGCCTCCCAGCAGCAATAACCGCGACATAACTTCACGGTGAGACTGCGATGATTACCAATCGCTACAATATCACCATGGTTCAATATGCTGTAAGATCTCACGCCAATCAGGAAGTAAGGAAATGTGCGAAATTGAGAAACATGGCCGATTACACTGCATGCATCTTGAACGTTAAGACCAATATACATCCATGGTTAAGATACGTTGTCAGCAGCTGGCATTTGCAAGGGTAGTGATTGCATAAGTGTTAATCATCAATCATCATGTGATTTTTGGTTTGACTGCAAAAACACAGGCCTTGAGGTTTAATGGAAGCTTTCAAAAACAACACAGCAGCACAAAGAGCTTTACCTGCAGGGAGATGTCCTCCTTTGGTTTCGACTTTCTCCTTCGGCGGCGAAGACATGTCTGCTGTAACAGGACTCTGCAGCGAAAAGGCACCAGCGCGTCTGACAAACAAATTCCTGCTTTATTCCGCCTCAAATTGGGGACTACACTTCACTGTGGAACGTCAACGTGGCTTTTTCCTGAGCATTGTTTGGAAACGATGCGTGATGACGTCACGTGGAAACCGTAAGGAGCGCGCTGACGTCGGGCGCAGCCCGTTCTCTTTTAATACATCCGTGGCGTATAACCCGTTCTCTTAATACATCCATGGTATAACCATGCATTGGTCGGCAAACATCCACTTTTACCTATGACTTTTACTCACTTCAGAATTGAATTTCGGATTTTTTTTTGAGTCTATCCAAATTATTAATAATAAGAAAAGTATTTATATAGCTGATGTACTGCTAGATGTTTTTGAAGGATATGTGATTATATAGCCTATATTCTATTTCACCTTTTCTTTGAATTGTATTTTCTGTATTTTGTATTGTTTTCTTTTTATCTTCTTTTTTCTCTTTGTGTATTGAAGTGCCTTTCTTCTTGAGTTGTTTTAGCATTAAGTAAGGTTGTAATGTTCATTGGATGGAAATCAAAACCTTTTTTATATATTTTGTAAGTACGATGCCGAATTGTTCAAACACTGTATAACATATTTGTAAAAGCATGCAAATAAAGAATAAAAAAAAGTAAGCAAACATCCATGGTAGCCAGCATGCAACGTGCAATCTGATTATGTTTCAAGCTTATAATACACCCATGGTTTTTAAGCAGGTTTCAAAAAACTGTGACTGTGCTCCCAATTTAATGTTTTGACTTTCAATACTTTCTATTAGTTTATGTTTGTATATTTTGTGTTACTTTATTGGCTTATGTATATAATATAAATGTATATGTTTAAATGTAACTAGTCATATACAATATCATTTTATTGTTAACTGAATACAGAAATCTGAATATGTGCTTTTTTATAGTTTAAATGTATTGAAATGTTTTGAATTGTTAAATCAAAATGTTAATATACAATATTAATATATACAGTATATATATATAATGTGTTTGTATCTATAAATGTGCTGTCAACAAAGCTTGTTTCAGGAAGTGCTTTGTGACAGAAAATGACAAATTTAAAGATCCAATTGAGCTCATAAGCTAATGTCTGACTTAATTATTATGCAAATGTTAATTGGGAAAGTGGGAATAAATTCTGTCGTCCTTTAATTGACACATTATTTATATCAGAGCAAATTACAGAAGTTGACTGACACAATTTAAAAAAACAAAACAAGAGCCTAGTAGCTATCCACCTACACAGCCTCTAAGACTGAGGCATTTATCAAGCAGAGTCCTCTTCTAATGAAGCAGACAGTTTCCCTCTCTCACCTTTAAGCCCACTGTCGTGGCCAAACAGCATCAGCAGAAGCATCAGCAGGATGAGCAATAAAAGGCAAAAGAGAGAAAAAGTGTGTGTGTGTGTGTGTGTGTGTGTGACAGTGGTGACCTCTTTGACCACCTACTTTCGGTTTTTGCACTTAAGTCCACAGTGGTTCATTAATTGGCTGATGTGGCAGTGCCCTTGGGAAGAGCTGAGAATTGCAGACAAAGCCTAGATGTGTTATAGGCAACCAAGAAAGAAAAATGAAACTAAGGATACTAGTTCTGCCTCGTTTCTGTAAAATATGGCCTATGGTATCTATAGGAGACTATGGTTGTTTGTGGTGGTGGAGCAGCTGTTGATTTATAGTTGTTTATACTGCAATGTGCATTATGGAATATGTCTTCAGAATAATTAATCTGATGAGTGTGCATACATTTACATGAGAGTTCATGTGAAAAGTGTGTGTGTGTGTGTGTGTGTGTGTGTGTGTGTGTGTGTGTGTGTGTGTGTGTGTGTGTGCGTGCATGATCAATCGTCAACTCTGTAATGGCATAATTGCAGTGTGAAGCGGCAGCTGCGTTCTTCACTTGGACGTTTGCTGCAGTCAGTCCTCACACACACACGGTTGCACAAACACCAGTTTTAATAGAGTACATTTGAATTATTCATTGACATACACAACAAATATTAAGAATACAAATGCAATCAGATCATTTCCAACACACACACACACACACACACACACACACACACACACACACACACACACACACACACACACACACACACACACACACACACACACACACACACACACTGCTGATTAGCAATGGGTTTTGGCAGAGAAGACGTGGTCCCAGCATCACATTTGTCCTGAAAGTGCATGAATC
The DNA here is from genome assembly GCA_023631565.1 of Gymnocephalus cernua. Lineage (NCBI taxonomy): Eukaryota > Metazoa > Chordata > Actinopteri > Perciformes > Percidae > Gymnocephalus > Gymnocephalus cernua. The sequence continues at coordinate 15,419,307 of CM042446.1, read as the reverse complement.
TGTTGCCAGGGCATTGGTGTCTCTGAGGAAGGGTGTTGACAACCAATCAAAAGGCCAGGAGTTCACTCGTAGGTCAGGAAGAAGTCTGCTGATAAAAGGATGAATTGTGATGTCTAATTAAAATGTTTGGACTTTATTAACTCTTACATGTTGATTAAAATGTCATTCTTACTGACAACAGTGGCCTAGGGGATTATTTCTGGCACAGAGGGAGGACTCCTGTAGGGTTCCTATATTATCAAGATTTCGAGTAGCATTAAGCCTGAGTTGTCACTGTTTTGGCAGACCGGACTTCAGGTCGCTGGAGCTGCTCCCCCCGCGACCTGACACCGGATAAGCGGACGAAGATGGATGGATGGACTTCAGTCTTGGCTGAGATGTGGAGATGTGCATGTCTCTAAATGCCTGGATTGTCTCCCTCACCTCCCTCTTATTTAATTTATTATATATATGTGTACTATTATTATTATTATTATTATTATTATTATTATTATTATTATTATTATTATTATTATTATTATTATTATTATTATACCTCCCATATGCACCAAGAAGTTGTTTTTCTCAGACTCATAAGACATTTTTTTTTTTTAATACAGACTTTTTGTAGTTTAACTTACCTGTTAATAATACAACTTGCAATTTCTAAGTATGGATGCTTCAGCAGTGATTAGATAATATGTAGTCTATATCCATGCCGGATGCATGTCTTTTCAGCCCATGTCCGGTACATTCCGCTTTCTTTGTGTTGGCATTTGAAACTCCGGTGGATTTATGAGGACTGTGGTTGACTGCTCCTCAGATCTCTGCAGGGTAAATTGAGACAGCTAGCTAGACTATCTGTCTAATCTGAGTTTTCTCTCGCACGACTAAAACAACTGCCAATAAACCAGAGCTAATTTTTCTACTATCCCGGAATGCTGTGTGGACTAGCCAGACCCTCCTCCGCGGCGCTGTGGAGGAAGGTCTGGCAAAGCGAGACTAGACAATATGAAACTCTAAATGAAAGGGGTGCTCACTCCAATGATTTGGCAGTGTCCTTCCATAAATATGTTGAACTTGTGAGAGACAAGCTTAAAAATATAGGTCACAATTACAGTACAGCAGCAGAGGCTAAGTTATCCTGACTTTTAGTCTCTATATAAGTTATCATCATATTTCTCATAATGCAACTTGACAGCATCTTTTGTTAGACCCTCCCTGCCTGGTAAATACTCCCATCTTTCAAGCTCTACACCTCTAGTTTGTAACTCAGGATTTCTATTATAAATGTGTTGGCTCAATTTCCAAACTGGGATAACCCCCATGACATCACAATATTATATTATTTTGAATATCATAATATTGATTTCAAGCATTTCACTCAAGTGCAATCCAGTCACCTGTGCATATGTGCTTGTGTGATACTGCCTGTCACTGCATACATCCATGAATGTATGCATGCGAGTGTGTGTGCATGTGTGGCCACTAGATGGAAGAATGCAGCTTTACTACATCTCTCAGTTGTGTATGTGGGAGTTTGTGTCCTGCAGGCTACATCATCGCTGTCACTCTGACAAAGCTTGGATGGAGTGTGATGTCCCAGAAAAACTGAGGAGTCACTGATAGAAACTGCACAACTCCAAAGCAGAAGATACAGAGCTCCGCATCTAGCTCATTTTTCCCTCCCTCTCACGTCTTTTTCTCTCTCTGACAAACACATGCGCACATGCAAGACTGAGAGAGAGGGAGAGCATTCATTTCGCAGGGTGAAAATACATGGCACACATTCAAACTGCCATAGGTGAAATCCTCTTCAGAAGTCAGTGATCTCGACACCTGCCCATGGCTGATATGACTGTGTGTGTGTGTGTGTGTGTGTGTGTGTGTGTGTGTGTGTGTGTGTGTGTGTGTGTGTGTGTGTGTGTGTGGTGTGTGTGTTGCCTGGGCCTATGAGAGAAGCACTCTCAGTGATGGCTTACCGAGAGACAGAATGAGGACGTCACAGGTGAGTGAATTTGCCCAAACTGACAGGTGTGTACACACACATACACACATGTGTTCTCTCACACACATGCAATCATTTCTTGGACACATACTCTCCGTTCCTCTCTCTCTCTCTCTCTCTCTCTCTCTCTCTCTCTCTCTCTCTCTCTCTCTCTCACACACACACACACTCTCTGTTTATCTCTCACACACACACACACACACGCAATCATGCCTCAGACACAAACATACTCTCCGTTTCTCTCTCTCCCTCTCTCTCTCTCTCTCTCTCACACACACACACACACACACACACACACACACACACACACACACACACACACACACACACACACACACACACACACACACACACACACGCGGACGGAGCTCTGAGGGAGCCAGCTGGGTCCTCTGCAGCAGCACTATCACACATGAATAACCAAGGCTTCTTCTCTGCTCTGCAGCATTGACTATTCAATACCTGACAGGGTGCCTTATGGTGTGTGTGTACGTGTGTGCATGTGACAGAGAACCATCCATATGAGTGTACACCTAGTTGCATGTGTCCATGTCAATCATAGTCAAACTGAAAGAGGGCGGAAAGTGAGGACAGGAAAAAGAAAAGAAGCGGTGCAACAAGCAGATTGATTAGCAATAATGTGATGCTTTATCGATCACCGCAGGTTTACTCTCTTTGCTATAGTTGTCCTCCACAGGTCAAGTTTAGTAAGGATACAGTAAATCTGGAACTGATTTAGCTCACAAGCACTTAGTAAAGTCAGATATCTACTGTGAAGGCAGTCTTCCAGCTGCCTCAAGACAGGCTGCACCCGAGGTAGCCATGCATCATTTTAATTGCACCACAGAGATATATGCAAATGTGCAAAATACTTACTCATCATCTCTGTATGATTTTGGTGTTATTGATGGATTTTGTTCAGCATGATGAAAGGTGTCTTGGTTGTGCTTTGTTCTGCATATTGGATCATATTCTGCGGGGTTAATAAAAAAAAAAAAAACACTTTTTTATTTCTTCCTGAGCACAGATTTATTGTAGCTACTACAGGAAGCAAACTAAAGGTCGCTGAGAGGCCAAAGTCAGGCCTGGTTTGCTTGTATGACCCAATTTCAAAAAGTAAGTTTGGTTAATTTTGTTGTAAAAGATCAACTTACATCACGTACAAAATCAAAATGATAACAGCGATCAACGGAAAGTAGCGATCAACAAAAAATATGGCGACCCCCTCACCCTCTCTAACACACCGCACACAGGTGAACAAGTGTTACTATTGAGTGTCACTGAATAATTACCAAGGCAAATTCCAGGTAGGGGTAACTACTGTGGCAATAAACTCCTTTCTGATCTTGAAATCCATGTGACCCAACCGTGTTTGGTGTTTTAAGCCCCCAGCGTCGCCTTCCAGGCAACGCGGCAACAGTTATGTTTAGAATTAAGGTTAGGGTTAGCTGCCTGGAAGACGACGTTGGAGGCTTAAAACACCATCAAACTGACCCAACTCTCCCAGTAATCACATTTAAACCATAATAAATAATATCAAACACTAGCCAGCCACTATCTAAAGTATAGTTAGATTTTTAGCCATGCTAGGCTCTAGGGCTCTAGGGATGGTAGGTCCACAACTTTATTTCCCCACAGGGATGAATAAAGTATCTTCTATCTATTAGACCAGACTGAAATGTCTCAACAACCACTAGATTGCCATAAAAGTTTGTTCAGACATTCATGGTCCCCAGAGGATGTAACCTAATGACTTTAGTGATCCCCCTTTAGTTAAATGTCTTGACAGCTCTTGGAGGGATTGCCATGAAATTGGGAACAGACATTTATGTCCCTCTCAGGAGGAATAAGTGAGATGATCTCTTAACTTAATGGTAGATATAGTAGATGTAGCGCCAGCATTAGGTCAAATGTGACTGATTTGTGACCAAATACCTGCTAAGCTGTGCTTAGTGCAGTCTTAGTGAGGTCAAATACTATACTAAAATAGATTCTTATTCACTCTTAGATGACTACTCCTTAATGGACCATAATTAGCATGTTTGCAAGGTTTAGCACAGTTTTAGACTTCTATTTTTCTACTCTTAGAGGCAGCTATTGGTCTAAGATTTCCATATTGCAAATCAGTTACAGACTTACAAAATGTACTTGACTTGTACAGTATATGCCATCACGGTAAACAACAAGTGCACAATAATTGTTTTCAATGTTACTTTAGTGTAGGTAGTCCAAACACATTAAGGTATAGCTAATTAGTGACTTTAAATTGCCGGCAGGTGTGAATGTGAGCGTGAATGATTGTCTGTCCCTGTAATTAACTAGGGATATGCAGGCAGCCAAAACAAATACAGTGTCAATTAAATGATCCACAAAGCACTCTTCTATATAAAATAAATAAAAAAACACAACATAAAAAAAATCAACACCATATAACACAAATTTCATTAAACGTCTGACCTCTCTGTTCCCTTTTTTTTTTTTATCAAAGCTGTGATGTTTTGTTCAGAATTGTTCTTCCTGCTGAGCTTTTCACAAAGGTTTACCATCACTGCCATTATTCTGAGGCTGTCTTCAGCTGTTTAATCAGCACTGTTTAGTCTTAGTGCCCTGTCAAATAATTCTTGGCAAGGATCAAATTGAAACATCCTGCCACTTCCCGCAGGTGTAAATGAACCATGATAACGTCCATGTCAAACAGCAGTAAACGTCTCGCTGTGGGGAGGCTCCCTGACATTTTTCTTCTTCTTCTGTTGCTTAGTCGGTAAATGCAGCAGAATTTATGACAGCAGAGGAAGTGAGAAATGAGAGGTTCTACTTGATTCAAATGAGTGGGGATTTGGGAGGACTGCTCTCGAGTCCCTTTTTTTGCCTGCGAAAGCCTGTTTTTCTGCCTTCTCCTATCTCTTCAATCATGTCTCATTCTAGTCCTCTGTAATTTTGCCTCCATAATCACACTCCATCCTTCTCCTTACCTCTCGTTGCAGCTTCTGTATACAGAGGCAAAGCTCAGTAGACACTATGAGCCAGGAATACACAAAACCAGGCTTTCCATTTTAGCAATCTAACCACACGTCTTTATTATTTAACATAATAATGCAGTATAAAATAAGTTGTTTGTAGAAAAAGTATTTATCAGTGCTTTTCCGCTTTGGTTGGTGGATGAATATTAATGAAAATGTTATGCAAGCAACTGGAGAAAAATGTACTGTATGCTACCTGTCCATCACCAAACAACTGTTGAATATAGTGGAGCATTCAGCAGGTAAAAGAGCCACATATTTCCCTCAGCAACTAGTAGAGACCAACAACCAGGGGAGGGTGAATTGTTGCAGACACGGCACCCCTTCTCTTCTCTGCTTCTCTTCATAGTCGTCAGATTCATCTACCAACCCTTATAGAACTGGCTCAGGTTTGCCTTGCACCAACTCTTAATTATGCTGTTATAGTTTTAGACTGCCGGGGGACTTCCTTTGACACACTGAGCTCCTCTCTTCTCTCTCTTTCCATCTGTGTGCATCAATGTCCCAGAAATGCTTGTTACTAATCTAGCTCTGGGGAGCTTATTCCCCGGAGTCCTTATGTTTTATTCGCCCAGCAGTTTTCCTTGGATTATGGTTGCAGCTGTCGCCGTGGTCCTGCTCCGCACCCTGCTACACCCTGCTACGCTCTGCAGTGCCCTGCTACACCCTGCTACGTCCTGCTATGCCCTACAGTGCCCTGCTACACCCTGTAACACCCTGCAGTGCCCTGCTACGCCATGAACTACTACAACTACTATTTCTAGTCATAGTTCCATTATTTTTATTGTGTCTATTATTGCCTCTGTTCATCACACCCCCAAGCGGCACCGTCAGACACCGCCTACCAAGAGCCTGGGTCTGTCCGAGGTTTCTCCCTAAAAGGAAGTTTTCCTCACCACCCGAGGTTTCTGCCTAAAAGGGAGTTTTTCCTCGCCACTGTCGCACTAAATGCTTGCTCTTGGGGGATTTACTGGAATTGTTGGGTCTTTGTAAATTATAGAGTGTGGTCTATACCTACTCTATCTATCTATCTGTAGTGTCTTGAGATAACTCAAAAATAAAATAAATAAAATTGAATTGAATTGCTGCCAGCTGTTGCAGATCCATTTGACACATCCCTCTTAGCTGATGAAAAATAGAAGAATGTTAAGATTTCTTTTTAGAAAGGCAGCATTTTCTTGGGCATCTCTCATTAACCATGATTTTTCATAACTCAAAACATCTAATCAGACATTTTCAATATTCCTTATGCCGTAAGTTTCTCCATCATTTCAAAAGTCTCCATGTCCTTCTCTAACCTTCTTTTCCTACCTTTCCATCTTCCTCTCTTTCATTCATCCTAGTCCTCCTCATCCCACCTTCCTTCTCCTTCAGGCTCCACCCTTCCCTTTCAGATGAGAGCATTACTTTCTCAAGGTCTATCTGTGGCACACAGTGGCTCCATGGAGCCGGGCTTCTTCTTAAACACAAATTGATTTCACGCTTAAATCCTCAGAGTATAAATCACAGACCCTCCACCTGCTCCCCGCTACATCTCTGTCTCCTTCTTTTCCCCTTACATCTCACTTTGTGTCTACCCTTCACCCCCTTCACGTCCTCTCCGGCTCTCCGCGGACATGCACCTGCGCACACGTACATGTGTACACACATACCTTTGAGTCCTGTCAGAGGTGTGTGACGGCTGAATGCATAGGGATGCTTAGAGAATCAGAGGGAGAGAAAGCTGGGAGAGAGGAAGTGAAACAGTGAAGGCCGGAGGCATCTGCAGGGTGGAACAGGGCAGAGAGGCTGTGCGTAGGAAAATTGAGGAGCTATTTTCATGCCACATTAAGTTACACCAGCCTTCCATTATGGGACTGTGCTCAGACAGAGGAGGCTTGCCTCTATTGTGAAGGCTAATAATCAACGCAATGGAGTTATTACCCAACACTATATTTCACAGGCCTTACCTAGACAGCATCAAAGAAGGAGAGGGGAGGGAGGGAGGAGACATGGATTCCAATGGATTGTAACATATGCTGCTACCTCCTGCTCAGCCTCATTCATTTAATATGCTTCAAGTTCAGTTCAATCTCAGGACGGATACCTGGATGAATGGGATCAAAGTGCGCCCGTAAAGCCAATTCAAGGGCTCCTACATCCACCAGCCTCTATTGTCACATAATGACAGTGGACAGACATAATGGAAATGTATATTTCTCCCATCGTTTTGTTCCCCTTTTGCGTCGCCTCCATCCGACTTTGATCCCATTCATCCAGATATCCGTCCTGAGATTGAACTGAACTTGAAGCATATTAAATGAATGAGGCTGAGCAGGAGGTAGCAGCATTTGTTACAATCCATTGGAATCCATGTCTCCCCCTCCTCCCTCCCTCCCCTTTCCTTCTATGATTTGTACTCAGCATCTCGTGGCTTGACCTGATTGGATATGTAATGAACTCCTTTACCTATTATTGCTATATCCATTTTTTTTTTCCCAGAACAGTTTTTAAAAGTCTGGCTCAGAAAGCTAAGGAGGGCTGTGGGAAGAAAACTGTTCTGCCATCATGCTATTAACTCTTCAAAGGCAGCTGAAGCCCTTTTAAATAAAAGAACTCCTCCTCAGATCTCTGCAGGGTAAATCCAGACAGCTAGCTAGACTATCTGTCCAATCTGAGTTTTCTGTTGCACGACTAAAACAACTTTTGAACGTATTTTTGTTCCACCAAAACAAGTTCCTTCCCGAGGCTATTTTGCAGCGGTACCGGGGCTCTGCTAGGCACATAGCACCGTCCAGGACGATTGTGATTGGTTTAAAGAAATGCCAATAAACCACAGCACGTTTTTCTCCCAGCCCGGAATGCTGTGTGGACTAGCCAGACCCTCCTCCGCAGTGCTGTGGAGGAAGGCCTGGCAAAGCGAGACTCGGCCATGTCATACGTCACGTGATTCTTTTTATTCTTGTGAGTAAAACGCTTTATAATGTACATCCGAAGAAAACACCGGACACATCCCTATCTAAAACTCCATCTGTTTAAAATGATCAACAGTAGTGGAGACCATGGTGTTTGATTGCAAAGAGTCTTTTTATTTTTCCTTGTGTTCAAGTACGGTCCTCTCTCAGCAGGGTCATCTAAGAAGCATGGACACACAATAACACACAACTCGCACCAGAGCCTGAGCATCTTCAGGTGGGATTTCTCTTTTGTCTCGATTGGGGGGGGGGAGGGGGGGCGATCAGCAGCTTCCACGTTTAGGTCAAATGAACAAGAGTCCTGTTGTACACCACATAATCATTTTTTCTCTGCGAACATTTGTTGCATTTAGTGACACTGACATCTGCACATAAAAATTATATATATATATTTCTATTCATATATTCATAGATTTGTCATTCTATATCAACAATTCATTCTAGTGATTTTTACCTTGGTTTTTCATGTTGTAAAACTGGACAAACTGTCGGTAGGAATGCCTTGTTTGGACATTGATTTATACAGGAACGCACACGCACATACACGCAACAGAGGCACATACACACTACTACACACATGCATGCATAGATACGCTCGCTCAAGTTTACGCGTACACACACACACACACGGGCCGCACATTCTGTCGCATACATGCGCACGTACACAAACGTGCACGCACGCACGCACGCGCACACACACACACACGCTCAGTCAACACAGAGAGGCAGGTCTGTACATCTATGGGAGGGAGATGTTACTCATGATCCCCAGCAATAAGTACGGCGTCACCTGATCAAAACACAAGAAAATAAAAGTTACAAACAGCAGAGGGAGTCATTCAGTCATTGTCTGTAAACTTCGACAGAATGTCTCTTTAAAGTCCTTTAGGACTGGTCCACGAGGTGTCAAAGTTTGGCACAATGTCATGTCTCTCTCTTTCTCTTTGTCTCTACTGTACACTGAAATGTGCAACAGCCATGGTGGCTCTTGTCAGATGGACCAGTTTTTATGCACAAGTGATGATGAGAAACCACTGAAAGTTGACATGGTCAAACATATCAGCTCCCCAAAAGGAAAAGACAACCTTTTCCAAAGACAGGGAGTGTGCTTTAAAGATACACGTATATTCTTTAGGCAGTGAAAAAGCACTTTTGTTGACAGGGACTTGGGAGCGACACTGTTCTGCCAATCTGATGCTCTGGCATCCTTGAACTGCTCTTGATGTTGGAGCATGTCCACAACAAAATGCATTTGATGGAGAGAGAAAAAACACAAACACTGTGGGGTTTCCTCTGCGGCTTGGAAAAGGGCAAAACAAAAGTGTCCACTGACATCCATCATGGCGATGTCTGTCTTTCCTGCCTCTTGTGTTTGCATTTCACTTATTTCTGTTGTTTTTTTCTTGTTTCAGTCATGGAAAAAAAATCTGATTCATATCATATCAATCATAGTCATATTTTCACAAGTGGCCACATCAAAAACATGTGTAATATACACACTTTATCACTTTTGAACTGTACACAGGAAATAAAAATGATTTTGTGAAAGTGAAAATTTACAAAAGTACAAATAAAAAAAAAAAGATGTAAAAGAATAATGACAAAAGAAGAAGTCTATTGAAGATGAAATTCCTTGAAAACAAATTCAGAAGCCTCCGTAGGCGGCAAGGCCATCGCAACAAAAAGGTGGCAAATAAAAGCAGTGCTACGTTTGTCACTTGGATGAAATGGTAAACTTCTATTTCTTGCCTTGTGCCTAATGTGCTTTCATCTTTTTCTGTGCTTTTATTCCTTCTGACCTCCTTAAGAACCCTCATGCCATCTTTTGTCTCTCCTCTCGTCCTCTCTGTCTCCAACAAAAGGTCAGGCCACTTCCTGCTCCTACAGAGTAAGAGCTCACCCTGATCTGCTCACCATTATTTCTTGATCCCATCTCTCTCCTCTTCTCTAGCTCTCTGCGTACTCTCACCGCCTGCTCATTTTCTCTCTTTTTTTATTCTCCAGCGTTGGGAGTCCCGCCCACTCCTTTCTCACCCCTTCAAACACACTTCTTCATATCTACTCCCCCCTTATCCACTCACTGGTGCAATGAAGCTGACTTTGAAGAAATAAAGTGGTCTGGAAATAAAATGAAAAATGTCCGCATGCACATGCACAGTCTCTCTTTGTCACTCGACCTGACCTCATTTCTTAACCCCATCTAGCTCTGCCTTCCCCCTTATTATAGAGAACACAAATGTCCTGCCATTGGCTACAATATCCAACATGCCACTTGCTGTTACCTTGTGTTAATCTGCTGTTGATCGCTTGGAAAAAAAAATCCCTTTCACACACGCACACACAGACTCTCTCTTGCCCCCCCCCCCATCATCATAGTCTAACTAGACCCAGGAGTCGGGCGAGGCCGGGTAGTGGCTGGTCTCGTAGTTCAGTTCGCTGTATGGCCGAGAGGCCGAGTAGAAGTCTACGTAGTTGCCGGTGGATTTGAGGCCCAGATGCATGCGTAGGTCCTCCCGCGGGTCACGAGGCGGTCCGGAGGAGCTCGGAGGCTGCTGGGGTTGGGCCTGAGGCTGGGCCTGAGCCTGGACCTGCGGCTGTGGTTGGGATGGAGGAGGTGGGGGTCCCTGGTCCTCGTAGTAGACATCACTGAAGCTCCGGCTCGGGCTGTGAGGTGGAGGCTGCGGCGGCTGAGGCTGGGGGAAGGAAGGAGGGGGAGGATAGGGGTCGTAGTCTTTTAGCACCGCTGCTGACGGGCTGTCCTGCAGGGGCTGGGGGGGCACGAGGCAGGGCTGGGCCGGAGCCTGGTAAGGGGGGGTGGTGGAAGTGGCGGAGAAGTGGTAGGTGGGGGTTAGGTGCAGCAAGCAAGAATGGAGCGTCATCAGGGAGGGATTGAAAGGTGGAGAGATGGAGAGGAGAGCAGGGAGAGGTGGATAGAGAGTGAGCACATGGGGGAGAAAGTTTTAAAAAGGCAGGCAGTACAGGTAAAAACGCTCGGATAGGAATCAATTAGGAAGACTCATGCTGAGAGTTCTCTACTCTACATGCAGGTAATGAAGAGGGCAATTTATCTCTAACACTAACTCTCACAGGCTAGTTGTTTCTGTATGAAAACACATGTTTAAAAAAACCTTTGCTCAGACACCCATTTGAGTTATTTAGGAGAGTTTAACTGCCAGTGGTAAAACCAAAGTTTTGTATCCAAACAAAGGACTTGTACAGTAATTATGTATTTAATACATAATTACTGTATAACAAAAACACAAATTTTACCCCTCCCTATTCACCAGCAGAGTCATTTAACAGAAGCAATAATTAGCACAATTAGCTGAGGTAATGATTTCAACTGGCAGTCGGGTGTGGTTTCAGGTTGTAGCGGTTTGACACTGCCTGAGCTGAGGGTGTATCTCCATGCACACTCTGCCAGTGCGTCTCTTATCACAGTGAGACACCTTTAGTGTGCATGTGTGTGTGAGCCTCTTCCATCCTGCCGCTATCTCTCCTAATAACCATCCTGTCATGACAGCATACGCCAATTTAGGAGAGCCCTGACGACACGCATGCACTGATAACACCTGCTGTGCACAAGCACAGTGCTTGTGTGTGACTGTGTGCACATATAAACGTGCAAGTGTGTAGTACATTTATAGACTCCTATTACTCACCTGGTTTTGCTTAATGTCATCACTGGAGGTCAGGTAAGAGTTTCGGAACAACGTAGATGTCCCACAGGAAACTTGAACTGGATGGATGGAAGATAGAAAGAATTGATATGATAAAGATGATTAGCACCACTACTTCTGCTAACAATAATAATAATAATTCAAAGACATACAAAATCGTGGGAAACTCCACACTTGGCTTAGTCAAAAATCAGCAAATTAGAGCCCAAATCTTCCTGCAGTTTGTCTAAAAGTCTGGCAATTAGTCTGTCTCTCATGAGCTCACATGAACACTGTGAGAGGAAGACAAAAAAAGACTAGGAAAGAGACCAATAGATAGAAAGAGAACACACATACAATGGAAGAGAGAGAGGAAGAGAAAGAAACAAATAGTGAGAGGAGAGATAGTGAGAAAGCAGAGAGAGAAAGATACTGGAAAGACAGACTGGCAAAGATAGTGAAAAATCAAAGTGTGTGAGTAAGAGAGGAAAAATAGTGTGAGGTCAAAAAAAAAAGACAGATAAGGGGAGAAAGCGAGAGAGGAGAAATGGGGAATGAAAATAGAAGAGAAAAAAGATAAAGAGGGGGATAAAATAGAATCATTTAATTCTTCTCTGTCGCTCCATCACACACACACACACACACACACACACACACACACACACACACACACACACACACACACACACACACACACACACACACACACACACACACACACACACACACACACACCTGCCATGCCGTCTTTTCGGGATGTGTGCTCTCCTTTGTTGCTATGGAAACCAGCGTTGGTTGCCGTGGAATCGTAGTCCATCTTGCGTTCCTTCAGACTCATCATCTCTCTGGGGGAGGCTGGAGCGCTCGCTAAACACACACACACACACACACACACACACACACACACACACACACACACACACACACACACACACACACACACACACACACACACACACACACACACACACACACACACAAAATAATGAGCAATAAACCCTGAACAGCATGTATCTTCACATTCTGCGTGCTTATATTTGTGTGAGTGTGTGTGTGTCTTGGTATTTCAAGGTGCACAGTCATTATTCATGATTTAGCTTGTCAGCATAAAGGGTCACCTTCAGCATGTTAAAGGACATCTGGGAATTCACTCACACACACACACACACACACACACACACACACACACACACACACACACACACACACACACACACACACACACACACACACACACACACACACACACACACTTTACAGTGTTTTAACTTTACAGTACAGCAGAGCTTGTTGGTTGATTTCTTCAATACTATCTTATTGGAATTTCAAAGCTATTTTAAGTCTTCAAACTTCACAATTATTCTATTTCTGTCACTTTCTCAAGCTTTTGGACTGGGTCTATTTTACACACATGAATGCATCACTACACACATGCCTGTGTGCACCCATACATGGTGAGGATAGACCCAGCACACATAGTACATGCAATGTCTTTCCCCCTTTTTCTCAGACACAAACACACACTCAGCATGTCACAATGTAATCCCCTTATAGCATACTTGAAGTGCTTACTCAGTCCCTGTTGTCTTGACACATTGATTTGCCAAAATCCTGCCTACCTGTGTGTCAGCCCCGTCAGCCTGCTTAGCTAAACATTCATGTAACAACCCACCATACATACAGTACATGTACAGTATATATAATCCATACCCTCAGATGTGAAGTACATTCTAAAACTAAGCTCTTTGGACTTGCTCAACCTAACTTTGAGAACTGCAGACGACTGTCGGACTGTAGCTACTGGAGAGAAACACATGCATCAATACTCAATACACACACACACACACACACACACACACACACACACACACACACACACACACACACACACACACACACACACACACACACACACACACACACACACACACACACACACACACACACAGTTAATGGAGAGCACCGGATATAAGGCACGCCAAAAATCTGTATAAAAAGCCTTTGTTCTCTTTGGCTGTTCTCCTATACATAGATAATTGCAGTGAGGCAAACCACTTACAAATGTGACTAGCCAGAGAGAAAATAAAGGTTTTTAATATGATTTTTGGAGTGCCTAAGAATCTCACTTTATCTATTTGAATACTAACAAACTAACTAACTTTTTTATCCAACCTTTCAATATTTGACAATAAAAGGAAAAGGGCATTCTAACCTCTTATCTGTTCTCCAGCTTTCCCTGCATTTTACAGAGGTAATGTTTTATATGCTCACACACAAATCTACACTACTAGAGATTACTTGGTTGTGGTGAATGACATTACAGGCATTTAGTAAAGCAAGAGAAACAGGGGAGACAGGAGCTACAGGCTTTTATAATGTTTTGACACTTTGATATTTAATTTTTAGCATTTGTCACCCCTGCAGCGGATTCCATTAAGGTGGATGCTCTAACCTGTCACAGACACCCCCAGAGACAGTGCCGTCACTACTGGTTACAGTTACCGTGGGGACCTGGCTTGTAACTGCTGCATATGAGAGGCTGGGAGCCTCGTTCTATCAGCGCAAAACACAGCAAGACCCTGTGGGGGTCATGATGGATGCAAAGGTCTCTCTCCCCCTTTGTTTCTCCTTGTGTCTCTCTGTCCTCTGCAGCATGCAACTTCTCCTACTCCTCTCTATCTCTTTCACAGTTTCACCACTCTCTCCTTACACTAACTCTTTCACTCCTCCTCTCCCAGTGTGCCTGCACGCCATCATTACTCCTTCGGCTTTGATCCATCTCTAAGGGGCCGGATTGCTGTCTGGAGCATATGCAGAGAGGAGATACAGATGTGTGTGTGTGTGTGTGTGTGTGTGTGTGTGTGTGCGCGCGCACACACAGGCAGTCTGTAAAGAGTGAGAGATCAGAGGGAGAGGTGAGAAGAAAGTAGGATTACCGCAAAGAGGAGGCGGAGGAGAAGAATGAAACGGGTGAACGAGAAGGGGCGGACGACTGGAAAGGCAAAGGGGGACGCGAGGAGTGTAGAGAGGGGAGGAGCAGCATTTCCAGCCATCCCTCCCCACCTCCTTCACTATACAACAGACATCCACAAATTTCTCTACGCACTACGATCGCAAAACTCCTTATTTTTAATGTCACTGGCCAAAGTCAAATCCTCACCCTTCACTTCCTCCTCACTGCATTAACCATCCCTCAATCCCTAATTCTTCTTGCCTCCTTGCTTTTTCTCTTTATCTCCCTCTCTGTTTATCACATCCCTCCCTCTTTCTCTGTCTCCTCACACACACACACACACACACACACACACACACACACACACACACACACACACACACACACACACACACACACACACACACACACACACACACACACACACACACACACACTTTTTCTCTCCCTCTTTCACTCCCTCCGTCTCTCTCTCTCTCTCTGTTAGCTGGGTCCTTGAAGACCTCCCTAAGCCGGGAGGAAGGAAAAAGTACTTTTCTGCCTCATCAGTTTGCTAAGCCCGGTGTGGAGAAAGCACAGCTAAAGGCTCTTCTACTACTGATGCTAACAGCTAATGCTAATGCGCCCTTTACTAAGCATGAAGGCCAATGGGCTCAAGCTAAAGGCTAACGACAATCATGCTTTACAGCATGAAAGCCTGAGGGGTAGCGAGCACTGACGCTAAGAGCTATTTAGCTCTGATATAAAGACCTATCGACTGGTAAATGTTGATGCTACAGGCTAATGTTTAAATTATAGCATATTAGAATCCATTTGTGACCTGTACCTTCTGGTTGTACTCATGTCCCACATTCATGTACATCAACATAGTTAGTTGTATGCTTGCACTTTTTGTTAGACTAAATTCATTTCCTAACTAGGGGGATATTTTGTCTCAAGGGTAAGATGAGAACAAGAGTTTCTAACTGCACCAAATCTAGAATAAAGTAAAACCTTAAATTCAATTTGAATATCTGATGTTGTTACAAACTACCACAACTTGTTGGTTTTACATTTCTAGTTATGTTCAATTTAAACAAACTAAATATGAAGAAATAATAATAACATTCAATTTATTTATCTCAGCTAATTGCCCGGTGGAGCTTCTACACACAATCTCTGTATTGTAAGTGTCATATGTTCCTCACCAGAGCGGTTATTTGGGGACGTCCTGACAGGGGAGACGGAGGGAGTTCGTGAGGATGAGTAGGGCCTCTGTCTGTCTCTCTCTATTGTTGAGGCAGAGCCCACAAAGTGATACTGGGAGTAGCCATCCTGCAACACAAACACACAAAAACAGAGAAGAAATTAGTTACCATTTGTGGTAACTGCACAAACACAAAATCCAATATTCAGGTGGTAAAGTGTTTATTCTTTTGTTTTTACAGTACAAAACATTACAAAGATATTCCCTTTTAAATATTTTAAAACAGTACTTATCTGTGACATTTGTATTTTTTATGAGAGCCATGGCTTATTTTATATGGCAAGCATGTGTGTGTTTTATTACTTATACTTAATCAGTAATCCCAACCTTATATTAGGTGAGATAAAGACTTTTTCTAGACATTTTAGGAATATACATATTTGAACTACTCATGTAAAATCACCCATCAATCTCTTTCTAGTTTAAAACACTGCTGGACTAAAGAAATACAAACTATGGTAGCACTTATAATATAATAAAGGTATATGATAGGTAAATCTGAAGTTAAAGTGACAGGATATATAAACTGAATTTGGTATTGTGATCATGATTAAGTAAACTTCATCATTACTTCATTATGTTTGTGGCCCTTCAAATAAAGTGCTGACCTGGTCCATCGGGTCCAACATTGATAAATAAGATATGTTTAATGGTGGCATATGCAGCAATCATCTTTGTCACCCCTCAAATACAAACATTTGTCAAGACATTTCTGGTGTTCAGATGTCTGGTGTGGAAGTTAGTAAAATTCATAAATATCCTACCTGGGTGAGCATTGTTCTCAGGCATTACTGTTTTAGTGCCTTATGTTGTTGTGAATAATAATAATAATAATAATAATAATAATAATAATAATAATAATAATAATAATGTATACTATATTAATCTCGCAAGGGGAAATTACAGTGTTTTCATTCTGTTGTTATTACACACAGGCCTGAATTACACATACATGATCAGTACCTTTACCTTTGACATTTGTCAATATGTAGAAGGCCCTTATGGAAATATCCCAGTGTATATTTACCTTCTATATTGTAAATGGGCCTCTAAAAAATGCCCATTGTAGTGAGTGAACATTTTTGACAGCATGGTACACATTGACAATGGTATTACTATATTTGTCCTATGTAATCTGTACCTCACACAAAAAATGAGTAGGCTAATCAGTTGCCCTCCAGTTTGCTCTTTTCACCTTCAGCTCCCATACTTTTCGCTTTTGGTTCATGGGGCAACTTGTGAAATCTTTTGCCGCTTCCCGGTCTTTCATTGCAGCCAAATGCGCAACAGTTGGGCATTTTTTTCAGTGATTTATGTCATTTTGTAAATCATTTTTCCACTATTCCCTGCACTAAGTCAATGGGAATCAGATGAATGTTGGTATCCAACATGGAGTCCTCGAAACACGTGACCACCTCAGAACCAATCGCATAACGGGATAGCTCAGAACATTTGATTCCCTAGTTGGCCAAACTCTCTCTAATACACGGCTCTGGTATTCTGGACACTAAAGGACAGTGACAAACACACAGCACCCACACATGCACATACAACAGTTTACACACCGCAAATTAACACACTTGCATCAATGAGATTAGTGAATATCCCACTGTCCTTGAAGAAAAAATTAATACAACTAACAACTCCACAAGCATAATTACTGCCAAAGCCCTTTTAATAAAAATGGATTGGGAGAGTCAAGAACAATCAAAGAGCTGGAACCAAATTCAAATTAACATTCAGATAATTGGGTACCTCTGAAAGCAAAAGCACAAGGACCATGATAAAAGATAATGCAGACATGTTCCATCATAGCTTTACTGTCTGGGCGCCTCGCCTCAGCTGTGGGAAAACTAGTTTGGATGTGGTGACTGCGAGCACATGGGAGAGGTGAATCACATTAGTGCAGTTAGACTGGAGAGGAGGAGACAGAGGGGAGGAGAATGAGACGACTGAAAGATGGAAGAGAGATAAGGCAGAAAGAGGGGGGAGGAGGGACAGACAGGGTAGAAGCTGAGAGAGACAAAAGATGACAGAAAGTAATAAGAGGAAGGAGGAGGAGGGATAGGCAGGGAGAGTAATGACAGGAGAGTAAAGGTAGCAAGAGGAGGAGAGAGGTAACAAGATAGAGAGGCGCAGATGGGAGGCAGAGAGACAGCCAGAAAGAGGGAGAGAAGTAGGCTAGACTGAGCGCAGTCCCTTGTCATCTCCTGACTCCTATTTCCTAGGACTAATGAAAAAAAGGAAAGCTGGATCCTCTGCCACACAGTAGTTCAAAAGTAGCACACCCTTCTTTTCCACTTCATCTATGTATCCACCACTCCTTCGGTCTTCTCATTCACCTTGTTTTACATTCTATTTCTCACCTCCCCCCCCCGACGCAGCTCATTATAAACCATGTAACCTCGTTATGGAGCACTGGGTTCGCTGTGCAATTGGACGTTGTCAAACTGTCAACTCAAACGACCACAGTCAATGAATATTGAATGATGAATGTATTTTGCAATGAGTGATGTGTGCACTCTACTATCTATACATGCGGCTTACAAGCAACTTAAGGAACAGTTACACTTTACAATAATTAAGCTCGCCAGAATGATCATAATCAGAGAAATATAAGAATATTTCAAAATGTATTAAAATGACTGTCATAGATAGCCATACATTTCACACTTTTTCTCTCCACATAAATGATTGAACTTTATGCCTGTACAGTTTCTTTCATTCCTTCGCTCTTAGGTAAATGTAAGGTTGGAAAAATTCCACAATGTCTGACACTTTATATTGATTTCATGATGTTTACAGTGTGCAATTGTCAAACCCATGAATGCCCATAATTCAGCATGACAAACTTGGTAACTTTGGGCAATCCACTTTAGTTTAAAATAAAATATTTTGTGGGTTTGAACAATGATTGGTTGCACAGCATTAGTTTGGGATTAGTCTGGCCCACCAGCCAGTCAGAGAGATTTAATGGGTTCATTAAATATTAAATCAACATCAAACTTTCATATGGGACCAAATCACACAGTGGCTAGTTTTTTGCATCATTTTGCACCACATCCAAGGTGCAATGCTTGTTGTGCGTCACAGTGTACTGTGAAACCTTACATTGTAACCTAATACAGTATGTCCCCACACATACAGTAGACATCGGCTCCCACTTGCTCTCTCTGATTCTCACCTATTTGCCTCATCTTACCGGTTTTTCCTTCTCTTTCCACCCAACTCTTCTTCCTCTCTCACCCTCTCTAGCGATCTCTAAACCTCCTTTCAGCCCCTACTGTAAAAATGAGAGTAAAAATGCGAGGAAAAAAAGAACAGGTTGCTAGGCAACCCTTTTGTCTGTTGCTTTCACCATCACTGAATGGTTAGTTGAAGGTCGTGGGACTGCGAGGTAAAAAGCGATTACGGCCCCAACAAATGAGGTGTGTGTGTGTGTGTCTCTCTGTGTGTGTGTGTGTGTGTGTGTGTGTGTGTGTGTGTGTGTGTGTGTGTGTGTGTGTGTGTGTGTGTGTGTGTGTGTGTGTGTGTTTGTGTGTGAGAGTGTGTCTGGCGGCGCTCATGCCAGACAGCAATTATGGTAAAAATTGTAAAAGGTTACACATGATGAGTGGTGGCTCCCTTCTGGGACTTGTCCACCACTGAACATTGTCATTGTCTTTCAATCCTTTTCTCTCTCTCTCTCTCTCTCTCTCACACTCATTTCACACTCAGATTTACAGTAGCGCTTCACTCACACGTGACCCATCTATCTTCACCGGAATGATGTACCTCTGACCTTTGCATTCTTTTTTTTTGGGGTGCTTGTGGTTCTGCTGATTTAGGAATTGACCTTTATTCTATCGTTGCACTAGTTATAAATGTCCCAAAACACTGTAAGAGTGGGCTGCAGCTCTAACAAATACTGTTATTAGCCAGTTCACTGAGACAGGCTATCTCCACACACCCCCATCTCCCCTCTCTCTGCCTCTCACTGTCTGATACAGGTGAAACCAGGCTAAACACAGAGGCAGCTTCTGAGGCTTGAGTTTGGTTTGATGTCGACTGAAGTTTTTCAAACGCTCAAGAGGGATGGCATTCATCCCACTTGGGATGGAGCCGCTCTCATATCAAAAAATCTGACCGAGTTTATTAGCGGTCGTAAACCATGACAACCCAAGTTAGACATCAGTAATCAGAGGTGCAGTGCAACGTGCTCCTCTGTGCCTCCGTTAGAGCAGCCGCCCTCTCATAGCCTAATAACCACGGTGTTTGTCCCCCGACTTAGATCGGTTAAATCAAAGGTTAACAAAAGAGGAGCTATACTTAACAACCTAATTGGAATTAAAACAACATCTGCAATGATGGAACAGAATAGGAAAATCAGATGTGGACTATTAAATATTAGATCTTTGTCTTCTAAAGCAGTATTAATAAATGAATTGATATCAGATAATCAAATTGATCTATTCTGTCTTACCGAAACCTGGCTGTGCAATGAAGAATATGTTAGTTTAAATGAAGCCACTCCTCCCAGCCATAATAATACTCAAATTCCTAGAGGATCAGGCCGAGGAGGGGGAGTTGCAGCGATATTTGATTCAAGCCTGTTAATTAATCCTAAACCTAAACTAAATTATAACTCGTTTGAAAGCCTAGTTCTTAATCTTCAACATCCAACATGGAAAACTGTACAGCCAATTATATTTGTTGTTGTTTACCGAGCTCCAGGTCCGTATTCTGAATTTCTATCTGAATTCTCAGAGTTTTTATCATGTTTAGTCCTAAAATCAGACAAAGTACTTATTGTAGGTGATTTTAATATTCACATGGACATTGACAACGACAGCCTTAGTATTGCTTTCAACTCACTATTAGATTCAATTGGTTTCAGTCAGAGTGTGCATAAGGCCACTCACTGTTTTAACCACACCCTCGACCTTGTGCTGGCATACGGCATCGAAATTGAAGATTTAATTGTATTTCCGCAGAATCGTTTATTATCAGACCATTTT
This sequence comes from Gymnocephalus cernua, assembly GCA_023631565.1. Taxonomy (NCBI): domain Eukaryota; kingdom Metazoa; phylum Chordata; class Actinopteri; order Perciformes; family Percidae; genus Gymnocephalus; species Gymnocephalus cernua. Next base: position 15,398,491 of record CM042446.1, on the reverse strand, counting down.
TTAATAACTTTTGAATTCTTACTACCCGACTATATGAAATCAGATAAAAGCTTCTACACTAGATGCCTATCTGACAGTGCTATAGCTAAATTTAAGGAAGATATTCCAACAGCATTTAACTCAATGTCATGCTTTAATATAACAGAGGACCTTTTTGTTAACTTCAGTCCTTCCCAAATTGATAATTTTGTAGACAGTGCTACGGCCTGCCTACGGACGACTTTAGACTCTGTTGCTCCCCTCAAAAAGAAGACGAGGAAGCAAAGGAAACTAGCACCTTGGTATAACTCCCAAACTCGCAAACTAAAACAAATCTCGCGAAAACTGGAAAGTAAATGGCGTTCCACCAAACTGGAAGAATCTCGTTTAGATTGGCAAGACAGTCTGAAAACCTATAGGAAGGCCCTCAGAAATGCCAGATCAGACTATTACTCATCAATAATAGAAGAAAATAAGAACAACCCAAGGTTTCTTTTCAGCACTGTAGCCAGGCTGACAGACAGTCACAGCTCTACTGAGCCATCTATTCCTATAGCTCTGAGTAGTGACGACTTCATGAGCTTCTTTGATGATAAAATTATAACAATTAGAGATAAAATGAATCACCTCTTGCCCTCAACTTCTAACAGTTCACTTTCAAATGCAGGACTGCTAGAAGGAACAACAAGACCTGACATATACTTAGACTGCTTTTACCCTATAAACCTTCAACAATTAATGCTAAGAGTCTCTTCAGCTAAGCCATCTACCTGTCTCTTAGACCCCATCCCAACGAGGTTACTTAAAGAAGCGCTACCACTGGTTAACATTTCATTATTAGATATGATTAATATGTCCTTATTAACAGGTTATGTACCACAGTCATTTAAAGTAGCTGTGATTAAACCTATTCTGAAAAAACCCACCCTCGATCCTGAGGTCTTGGCTAACTATAGACCAATATCTAATCTTCCCTTCCTCTCCAAAATCCTTGAGAAGGTAGTTGCTAATCAGTTATGTGATTTCCTACATAGCAATAGTGTATTTGAGGACTTTCAGTCAGGATTTAGAAAGCATCATAGCACAGAGACGGCACTGGTGAAAATTACTAACGACCTTCTAATTGCTTCAGACAAAGGACTTGTTTCCATACTTGTCTTACTAGATCTTAGTGCTGCCTTTGACACTATTGACCATACCATCCTGTTACAGAGACTGGAACACTTAGCTGGTATTACAGGAATCGCACTGAGCTGGTTTAAGTCCTATTTCTCTGATCGATCTCAATTTGTTAATGTTAATGACAAATCCTCCAAGTACGCTAAAGTTAACCATGGCGTTCCACAAGGCTCAGTGCTTGGACCAATTCTATTCTCCTTATATATGCTTCCTCTAGGTAATATTATTAGGAAACACTCAATAAACTTTCACTGTTATGCAGATGACACCCAATTATACTTATCAATCAAACCAGATGAAATCAGTCAATTAGCTAAACTTCAAGCATGTATTACAGATATAAAATCATGGATGACCTACAACTTTCTGATGCTAAACTCAAGCAAAACTGAGGTGATTGTGCTGGGTACTAAACACCTCCGATCCTCAATATCCAAAGATATAGCTACCTTGGATGGTATTGCCCTGGCCTCCAGCACTACTGTCAGAAATCTAGGAGTTATTTTTGACCAGGATATATCCTTTAATGCCCACTTAAAACAAACCTCAAGAACAGCCTTTTTTCATCTTCGTAACATTGCCAAAATAAGGAACATCCTGTCTCAGAATGATGCTGAAAAACTAGTCCATGCCTTCGTTACTTCCAGGCTGGACTATTGTAATTCCTTACTATCAGGATGCTCAAACAAGTCACTTAAGACTCTCCAGCTGATCCAGAATGCTGCAGCTCGTGTACTGACAAGAACTAAGAAAAGAGATCATATTACTCCCGTATTAGCTTCTCTGCATTGGCTCCCTGTAAAATCCAGGATTGAATTTAAAATCCTCCTCCTGACCTACAAAGCTCTAAATGGTCAAGCACCATCGTATCTCAAAGAGCTCATAGTACCTTACTGTCCCACTAGAGCACTGCGCTCCCAGAATGCTGAGTTACTAGTGGTTCCTAGAGTCTCTAAAAGTAGAATGGGAGCCAGAGCCTTTAGCTATCAGGCTCCACTCCTGTGGAACCAGCTCCCAGTCTGGGTCCGGGAGGCAGATACTGTCACCACATTTAAGAGTAAACTTAAAACTCTCCTCTTTGATAAAGCTTATGGTTAGGGAGTGAGGAGTTGTAGTATCTGCCAAGCCCGGCCCACCTGCTTCTCTGTCCTAGAAATGCTTGTTACTAACCTAGCTCTGGGGAGCTTGCTCCCCGGAGTCTTTCTGTTTCTTTTTCACCCAGGATGAAATCCTGGGATTAGGATGGCACCAAAATCTTGGTTCCAGCTGTTGCCGTGGTTCTGCTGAGAAATACCCTGCTATGCCGTGCTGCTCCCTGCACTACTACACCCACTTTTTCTAAACACTGTTTATTTACTATACTGTGATGCACCCCAACGGCCAGCAGACACCTCCTACCAAGAGCCTGGGTCTGTCCGAGGTTTCTTCCTAAAAGGGAGTTTTTCCTTGCCACTGTTGCACTAGTGCTTGCTCTTGGGGGGACTTGTTGGGTTTTTTGTAAATTATAGTGTGGTCTAGACCTACTCTATCTGTAAAGTGTCTTGAGATAACTCCTGTTATGATTTGATACTATAAATAAAATTGAATTGAATTGAATCTTTTTCTGGCTGACTTTTCTTATTTACGCTATATGGCAGTGGATTATGGATTGATTTTAACTGCCTCTAGTCAAAGAGCATCTCATCATTTTATTGTTGCAACAAATATTTGAAAGCACTTTGTGTTTGAGCTACACAAACTGTAAGAATTAATACCAGCAGGCTCAGAATCAAATTGAAAAATCACATTTAAATGTGAAACTGCAAACTGAATAAAGAAATCATATATATATGTATATATATATATATATATATATATATATATACATAGATATATATATATATATATATATATATATATATATATATATATATATATATATATATATATATATATATATACATATATATATACACACACACACACACACACACACACACACACACACACAAGCATTTGTAAAATACTTATAATAAAAGTATTTGTCATAACTCACGTGGAGCACCTATTTAATAACGCTTGTTTTTGTTACAATCAGATGATCGTACTTTACTTTGTAAGTAACAAATGAGGTTGCACATTTCTTTCAAATGTATTCATTTTTATTTACAGGAACATACTGAGCATTTTGTGTGCGATGATCCTGCGAAGGCCTAGGCAGTGCAATCAATGACCTCAGACGTACACATCACACACAACTATCTCAGTTACTCATATCACACAAACACACCCACATACTGCATTACACATCCCTGGAACATATTGTAAATCTGTCACACATGTGACAAACACAGCAATCTCTCTGACCCTGAACCCCATCTGTCATACATGTGTGCATCTGTTGTTGTGATGTGTGTGTGTTGAGTGATGTGTGTGTGCGATATGAGGATGAGATGTGTGCATGTGTGTGTGTGTGTGAGAGAGAGAGTCTCTGATTAAGTCCCCAAGCTAGATCATTTCTCAAGAAACTGAAATTATACATTGAACAGGGATATGACAAAGTGTAAATGTGAGAATATACAGTATGAAATTCAGTGTTTAGCTCATGTGTGTGATTGAGAGAGAGAGGGAGAGCATATGTTTGTGTGAGTGAGACAGAGTAGTTGGTCTATATTTGGTTTATTTACAAAGTGATCGAGTTTCAAGACCTTGTTTTTTCTAGAAATCCCCTGACGAACAGAACTGCACATTTGTTGTGTACTTAAAAGATGACCTGTGGCTTCCCTCCAATGATTTGTAGATGAAACACACACACACGCACGCACACACACACACACACACACACACACACACACACACACACACACACACACACACACACACACACACACACACACACACACACACACACACACACACTATCAATGAGGAAACATCCTGTCAAATAATCCAAATAAACTTGGGTAAAAGTAGAGTTTTACTGCACTCCGGAGACTATTATACATGATTTATTGTCAAGGCAAGGCTAGTGTTGCTACAAACAGATTTGGTCTTTGGTTTATTAATGACTGCTGCACCACTGATCTTTCAAGTCATCTCAGATGCTATTTTCATACAGAGTTACTGTTTATTTATGGGCCCTCAACGTTTTACTGCGTTCAAAAACTGCTGAGCAGCCCAGCCCCCTGTTCTGTTGCAATTCTCTTTTCTTTCTACCTCTCTTTCTCTTGCTCCCTCAGCCCAGACTGCTCCCATTGCACTGCTGTAGGAAGTGAGTAACTCTTCTTACTGCAGTTTGACAAAACCACCCATTTTCAAAGACACACACACACACACACACACACACACACACACACACACACACACACACACACACACACACACACACACACACACACACACACACACACACACACACACACACACACACACACACACACACACACACACAAACAGGCACGTGTACCCACGCCTGTAACTTCCAAACAGTTGGAAAGTATGTTTCAAAATGCTCTCATTACTTCAAGACTTCAAAGCAAACAACTCTTTGCCAACACAGCTCAAACTGACTCATTATTGACCCAACACTTTTCTCCTCTTTTCAACACACAAGCATGCTTATTTTAAAACTTCAATAAAGTTCAAGAATTAATCTCACTTTCTTTCATCACTTCGCTCTTGCTTTCTTCCCCTTCTCTTTTGCTCACAAACATTTTGCAGAGACATCCAACTCCACTCTCGTCTATGCTAATCCATGTTTGGATTGGAGGCTAACAGGCTTTATGCTGCACCTAACACCCATGACCTAATGCGTCATGCAGGGATACTAGCAGTTACATATTATTATTGCGAGCTCTGGACTTGTGTGATAAAGTCAACGTGTGGATCCTCTATGGCAACAATTTCCACAGTTATAAAATTAGGCTGGTTTGTCACTAACCAGGCTGTGTTCATGACATTTAGGAAGTAAATAGTAAGGTATGGCATCTATCAGCTTTTAAAAGGAAGTTTTAGAGTGACTGTAGCTGTACTAACTGAATTGCTTACAGTTTTTTACAATCACTTTGCTGCTAATTTCAGAACCTTGACGTCATTTTTCAAAACTCTAGACACAAAACTCAAAACGATCATCACTTGTAACACAGAATGTCCAATGTTCAAAACATTGCATTGTGCATTCATATCTTTAAATAAATCTTGCACTTGCACAATCATTGGTTCAAAAAACAAATATATTGTGAAATACCATTGAAACGTTTCTTGAGATCACAGACACACAAGCTACCCATAGTTTCACTGGGTCATCGTTCGTACAATCATTAAATATTGTAATACAAAATAGGTGATACATGTTTCATTATGGTACTAGATGTAAATACATCCCTATAAAAGTACTGCAGTAGTAGAGAGAATACTACAGACACAGTGGAATAATTGAACAAAACCTGAAATGTATTGATGAAAAACAATACAGTACGATCACAACATAGATTTATTAGAATCAAAGCAAAATAATTAGCTAGGAAATAGAAAAGAAAAGACTCTACTGCAAAACATCAAATGCAGTGTTCCTCAACTTGCTTGTACTGTTATAAGCAAAACAAAGAAGTGATTACTGTACTTCTACATATTCATCAACTCTGTCTTGTAGATTTGGCCGCAGGTTCTCATCTACATCGCAATTAGCCAAACATCTTGGAAAAAACCTTCGGGCATGGCGAACAATGTGGTAAGAGTATATATGTATATGTATATGTATATGTATATGTATATGTATATGTATATATATATATATATATACACACAGTACTTTATATTATACTTTATTATATAAAGTATATATCTCAATCATCAGTAACGAGTTGGCAGAATTGGACAAATAATTCCAAGGGCCTGCATGCATACAGTGCAGTACTGTCAATACTGTAGATACTCTCAAAGGTAGTACATGGGACCATAGAAACAGTGTCTGGTAAACAGTAGTACATTACAGTAAAGACTGATGATGAAATATTACATCCATAGATACTGTAGTCTGATTGGTTCATGCTCAACACTAATTGGTGACAATGAATCTCATTATCTTGAAACTTTCATGATCTAAACATGGTATATTTTTTTATCTGTTTCCAACTATGCATTAAGAGTAATGCAACAGTTACTTATCATTTTGAGTAGTTGTATTGATTGATAGTTAGATCATTGTAATGAAATGAATAGACAGTCATCTGAAATGTAATGTGTGAATTGCTTTTTGAAATAGTAGTACTTTGATGTTACGTTGTGTCATATTGAACAGGTGATCTTTGTTAAATGAACAAATGATCTTTGGTTTATGTGGATTGTATCCAAGCAATTGAAAAAAGTGTTTGAGTTTTGAAAAATGTGTATTTTGATCATTGGTTGTGAGGTTTGTGTCTAGAGTTTTGAAAAATGACGTCAAGGTTCTGAAATTAGTAGCAAAGTGATTGTAAAAAACTGTAAAGAAGTGTGAGGATGAGAATGTAAACTGTTTGTGCTGCATTTAATAAAAGTTGTTCAAGATAACAGCAACAATTTAACTGGATTACAAGATATTGTTCGTTCGAAGATTATGATGAAGTACAGGTGGATGGAACTGGAGATGTTACAACAGGACAGACTGCCGATATCTTCTTTCAATTTAGGGATTATGGATGCATGTTGCTGTTGTAGAGTGGAAAAGTAGTATCATTCAGTTATCTTTCTCTTTAATGTTTGCATCATATCAGATCAAAGGAGACGGATGCAAAACAAATGTTGTTTAAAATGTGCAGTAAGCAAATTGTTTCCTTCCTTTAATATCTGTCTTTATGAAATCATAGTCTGGCAAACAAAGCCTCTCGAGGCAAATATGGGTGGGGTAAAAAAATCAACAAATAAATAAATGATCCCAAAAAATGATACAACCTACGTCTGGCTTGGCTGCTGTGTAAAACCAATGTCCTTCATGTCTGATCAGTGGAGTGTTATGCCATCCAGTTGAGTGTAACGCTATCCAGTGGCAGTGATTAGAGAAGTATGAAGCAGATGATGCTCCATTGGGCCACATGGGGATACCGTTCAGTGTAATACTGGGGATGAGAGGATGACGATTATAGAGAGGGACACAGTAGTCGATGAGGCGAGGACACGGTGATGCCATGTGACTGCATCAACAGTCAGAAGTGACAGAGAGCCAACAAAATCGCCATGGAAGAAGAAGATTCTGGGTCGAAAGCTTTTTGTTAGTTTCTAAAAACAGGTGGAACAAAATATAACAAAGAACAAAGATGGAACAGAGATGCCTCACTCTGTAGCTAAAATGGAGAGCTCAACACACAGGGTGAAAAGAGGAGCTGCAGCAATGTGCAGTACAAAAAAAATATGGTGTTTTTTTAAAATGAAACCAGATAAACCTATTCTGGTGCAACCTCTAAATACAATTATGAACCCGAAAATGAGCATAATATATTAAAATATATTTCTTCAAGTTTCACTACCCTAACCATAACCTCATTATAACCCTAATCCTAAAACCAAGTCTTAACACTCAAACAGGTCTTTAAACATGTGGGGTCCAGAATTTTGGCCCCATAAAGCTGTCCGGACCCCACAAGTAGCTATATGGTATTCCAGGTTTTTGGACCCCAAGAATGACCGTAGTTAAACAAAACACACACACACACACACACACACACACACACACACACACACACACACACACACACACACACACACACACACACACACACACACACACACACACACACGACGCCGAGTGGCTCGGAGCCCTGCAGTTGAAGGAGACCGTTTCAACGGCTTGGTCAGCAACATGAACTCGTAGCGGCCGTTGGAGCTTCCAAGCACCGGGCTTCCGTCGCTGCAAACGTTTTTTAGCTTTAGGAGAAGGCGTTTTATCTGTTAATCCTACCGACGTAGACACTTAGACATTATGTAGTTGACCCGTAGTGGTGAATTGTCTGCAGTGCTGCGCGGGTTCTTGCCCTGTTCCGATTGTTCTTATCACAGCTCCGCTGAGACAAAATAGACATGCCATTTTAAAAATGTTTAATGTATTGTCAGAAATATCATGTTTTCAAAAACATCCCTTCATAAAATTGTATGTGACATATTTCCAGTAGGCAACTGACTGCAAGCAGGCACATCCGGACACAAACGAGCAGGCTTAAGCTTCAGTTATTCTAGCGCTTTCAAAAGTGCGTGCGGAAATCGTGACGTCACGGGACTGCCGTGAGTATTTATACTCGCGCGTGGTGGTCGCGACACTAGTTGCAGTCTTCTCCTGAACAGCGGTGGCGCTAAGGAGCAAAGGCTACCGACGTTTTTCTTTCTAAGGACTAGAAGAAGAAGAAAAAGATAAACAACGGCAGAACAGGCAGCAACAGTCCCGTCAATGCTTCGATTTGATTCAATGAGCTACTTGATGGGATCAAGCCTTTCATTCACAAAAAAAGAACTCATCTTAACCCAGTAAGTTTACCAGAGAGACTTGCAGTCAGTCGGCGAGTCCTGGCATCCGGTTTCCCAGGAGCTCGTTCAGGCTTCCCGTTTCCGGTTTGTCGGGCGCCGCTGAAAAAAATATACTGGTGCGCGCCCTCTGCTCGCGCGCTGGAAATCGGACGCGCCGGCCGGAAATTACGTCATTTTGATGTCAGGAATGCGCGCGCCCCCTCCAACGCGTCAAGCATAAAACGGCCTTTATGTGCTGGGGCTGAGCCCCGGACAGCCCCGGCCCAATTTAACCCCTGATTATACAGCATAATGTAATGAAATGCAACACTTCCACAAATTAGGGCTGCAGAAGGTGATCAACTACAACTGCTCATAATAAGCATCACTAAGAGGCCATTTGTCACATTAGATTATACATGTGTATATACAATTGTTCACACATGAATACCTGCATACTCACAAACATTAATCTCAAATAAATCAATAAATCAGCGTCATTGTTCTGCTACTACACTATGAACCACCCAGACCTCTCAGGTCGTCTGGGATAGGTCTGCTTGCTGTCCCCAGCGTCAGAACTAAACGGCTGAAGAGCTTTCTTTTTGATGCTGCCTTTCTTTAAATAATTGTTAATTTCTTATACTGCACTGTAAATTTTATTCTCATATTTTTTTAATCTTCTAATCGTTTTTAACTGCTCTTTACTGTAATGTTTTATGTAAAGCACTTTGAATTGCCCTGGGTTCTGAAATGTGCTATACAAATAAAGCTGCCTTGCCTTGCCTTACCTTTTTTCTCTCCACACACAGATGAAAGACCACATTCAAAGCCAAGGACACCTCCCCTGAATGTGTTACTTAATAGTTCTACATAGCTTGCTGAGACTTGTTGATTACGGTTCTAAAGTCAGATAACCTTGGTGGCAGATATTAACTCAACAACACTCATTACTGACAAGTGAAAGGAACAGAACATCCGTCATTGCTTTTAATCAAGTAGGAGGAGTGTGCGGGTGTTTGTCATTTGAATAGAAACAAAACAGCCAGAGGAGGAGAAGAAAAGTGGGTCTTAACAGTGTGTGCATCTGTGCGTGTGTGTGTGAGAATCATTACTAATCATTATTCAATCATTATACAGTTTTCTCTGTTTGCTTGTTTGTGTCATTCTTTGTGAGCTACACGTTAGCTACTGTATTAATGAGCTACAGTTTCCTGGTAGCCAGCAGCATTTCCACCAATTGGTCTTCATGATGGGCTTAATAACCATTGGCATCAATGTTAGCTTGTGCGTGTGTGTGTGTGTGTGTGTGTGTGTGTGTGTGTGTGTGTGTGTACATTGGAAAAATAACAATAGGCTAGAGACTAACACAAAGTTATTGATCCTCCGCGTCTGCAAACACTGTTGCTCAGTTGTGATGATGCCCAGCAGAACTCCATTATTCTTCTGTTTGGAGGTGGTTATGACTGACCCCAAGGCCAAAGCGTGCGCACACACACACACACACACACACACACACACACACACACACACACACACACACACACACACACACACACACACACACACACACAACCACATAGATTACAGTGGCCAGTCTCCAAACCAATATCTGCTGAATAAATATGATAACACTGAGGTTGTTTAGAAGGAGATATACTTGGGTCATTTAATGACAAAATGCACTTGACTTTACTCTCTTCAGCCACTTCATCTTTCCTTCACAGCTTATTTGTAAGATACACCAGTGCCCAAATAGTGTTACCTCCTGAAGACTCATGGAATTGAATCAGCACCAGTAGCTACAGCTTGATTTATACACTGTACAGTATAGCTACACATATTTTCTATGAGGTACATACTGTATATATCACCCAGCTGAGAGCAGCTGTGGTATGGACTGGTTTGTGTCCTGTTCCCAGTGTTGCGAAAAAGCAGGATTTCAAAGTGATGACAAATGCGGATATAAAGAGGATATAAAGATGTTTCATTGTCATTTATCTCCCAGTTGTATATATTGTGAACATCAAATCAACACAGTAAACTACACAAACTGCTGACTGATAGTGGTAGCTTGTGGCATGCATTGGCTATGTCGAGCTAAGCTGTTGATTGCAGGATGGAATTAGCTAAGCTTAGCAGCGCTTCACATTGAGTCTGGGAGACAACAGCAAATCCTGACAAGGATTAGTCCTGATCAGAAAACAAGGCATAATTCATCCAGTGGGGTTTCAGCTGGGTATCCAACAACATAGAGGTAGAACCAAAATCTTCGGCTGTTCACATACAAATGCAGCTCACCATTCAAGTGTCAATAAATGAGAACTTAAACTGTGTATCAGGTGTGTTTTTTTAATTGCGTCATTAGATCAACAGTTTCAGCAGACTCCTCATCAACACCTGCTTCAGTGAAAATGAAAATCTAACACAGTTCATCCTCAGATAGTTCAAGACCAATATGTCATATATAGTAATTCCTTTTTCATTTATTTAGATGCTGTGTCAAACACCTAATATAATTAGCAGGAGTGCTAAGACCAGGCAATTTCAGATCTTACTTTTATATTGCCAAAGCTTGTTACTTTTGTTGCTCCTTCCAAACAAAGGTGTATCCAGACATACTTTATTCACATTACACATCAACGACTATATCAGAGCCCCCTATCAGAGGAGATTTGCAAAGCACTAATTAATTAATTAATGGATGGTGTTGTGTGTATGATGACATTATGCTTCTAGCAAGATATCCGATAATGTGAAGGCAGGTTTGATTGCACTGTTTTAGAATGGTTTGGTTAAAATGATCTACAACAATCATTACAACGTTTGATTGCATATTCACAGGGTAAAATTAGTCCATACCACAACACACTAAATTGTGATTAATCCATTATAAAATAAGATATATCACTGCAGAGATAAATGTCACATTCATTCTTCATCAACAGTAGGTTTCATACCTGTAGCCAGTAGCCATACTTGACCGTACATGACATCGGTAAGTAGAATATTAATGTTTACCCTGCAGTTAATGTATGTGTATGACAATAGGCAGTAAGGAAAGTGGCTTCTGGCATGCAAAAATGATTTCTTAAGCATTACAATGGTACTGTAGGCAGTAGAGAGTGACAGGAAACATGATAGGTAAATAGGACGCACACAGTGTGAGATGAATTGAGTACATGGTTTGTACTACATCCTACCTTCTTGTAGAGGGAGCGCAGGTCTCTGTACTGCCACATACTGCTGAGGACCTGAGAGGCTGCCTTTACCACCTTTGCTGAGTGTCTGGAGATAGATAGAGAAGAGAGAACATGTTATTTCTCCTGGACCCATTCCTTTGGATGATCTTGCTATGTTATTATTTTCCCTTTACCATTTTCTTTATAGTATAGTCTTTCTCCCACTCTACAAAAGTGAAGCCAAATATCCACAAGATGGCTGCTGCCATCTTGTAATTTTGGCCTTTATTTTTGACAGGACAGCTGAAGACATGAAAAGGGAGAGGGAGGAGGAATGACATGCAGTAAAGGGCCACAGGTCGGAGCCGAACCGCCGAGGAGCAAACCCCTACGTGGGCGCCCGCTCTACCAACTGAGCTATCTGGGCGCCCATAAAAAACAAACTTATCAGAGAAATTAACACTTCAACAAACATCAGTGTGATAAGAATTACCTAAAATGACCAAAAACATATTTGGGAAACAAATTATCGTGTACTGTGATTTTTTTATTTGGCCCATGTCCCATCTGCTAACATAGAGGGCGGGATTTATGACCTATACTGCAGTTAGCCACCAGGTCAAGATGTTTTAGCTTTACATCTACAGTCTATGCATAAAGCCCAGGAGCACGTTTTGCTACGGTTTCCGTGTTGAATGACATGTTTCCTCGGAACGTTGTGAAACAATGTGCAACGTCTTTGAGATATGTTTTCTCTCGTTTGATGGGTGTCACTCTCGTTTATTGGCTGTGTCACAGGTGATACCCAATCAGCAGAGACGTAATAAAAAGGCAGACTGCACCCCGTTTCAGTTTAAACTACGTATTTTTGGGGCTGAATGTGGCCCTGGTCTCAACCAGCTGCACAAGATGTGTGCAGGCCACTGGCACTTGTGATGGCTTTAAGAGTAAGAGGGCCATTTTCAGCAGAGAATGATTTCATTGCACAACAACTGAGAGTTTCCAGATGAGTTTCAAATGAACCTCTTTGCCATGCTAATGGTCCCATCCCTGCCACTTAGCTAAAAAATGACTCCAGTAGGATTCAGTTCAAAAGCCCTGCCCTTCTAACAGCTACAGAGGGAAGCAGAAGGAAAGCTCATTTTCCATTTGTCCACTTAAATTAACAAAGGTCCCGCCTGACAACAGGCTTCACTCTGGGGTAAATTTCCCCCAGTAAAAAGAACAGAAAGCGTTTCAAAGATTGAAATACAGCATGGGCTAATGGTATCAACAGCCTAACACAATGCACTGGAATGTATTATAGTTACACATAAATAAAGAACAATCTTAATGGACACTGTTGACTTCACTACCTTAAAGAGACAGTTCACACTCAAATCTAAATATTTTCAGTCTTCCCTGTAGTGCTATTTATCAATCTTGATTGTACTGGTGTGAGTTGCCCAGTGTTGAAAATATTGTCCGTAGAGATGTCTGCCTTCTGTAAAATATAATTAAACTAGATGACATTCAGCTTGTGGTGCTCAAAGCGACAACAAATACATTTAAAAGACTCAACAGCAATGCCTCTTTCCAGAAATCATGACCCGGTAACTCAAGATAATCCACAGACTTTGTTGTGAGTTTCATGTAGGAACTACAGTTTTATTTCTAATGAACTACACCTGCCATCCGTATCAGCGCACATAAGGAAGCTTACTCATGGACGGCGTCCTCTTCGGTCGAGCTGTGAGCTCAGGTGAGCTAGCAGTATCGGTTAGCTACAGTTACAGCTCAGCCAAGGAGGATGAGCACTACAGGTAAGAAAACTATGTATTTTTGATTTTGGGGTGAACTGTCTCTTTAAACGTCATCAAAGATTTTGGTCCCTGCAAGATTGTGATTATTCATTGCATTTGACTGAAGTAATCTGGGTGCAACTTTTGTTAAATGAGGCTACATATTTGTGTTGCTGTTTACATGATGGGGAAGAGTTTTGGCATTGACGTTTTTCAAAGGTATCATAAACCAATGTTTATACTATTATCTTTTTCAATTCACTGTATTTCTCATATCCTACTGTTTCAAATAAGTTGGTAAATAGTGTATGTTTATGGTGGTGCTGTAATGGGCATGTTCCCAATCTGAACGTGTGTAACTATGTGAATGTGGCATGGCACTGCTGATAAGGAGCATTAATCCTCCGTGTACCTATCCTGAGAAAATGAAGATGTGTGGGCCATTAGCAGCTAACTACACTCACTATGAAATTTGCACCTCATCTCTCTCTGTAATGGTACCCTTGAGCACAGTTTCCTAAATAGAGTGAGTGTCTCTCCATAACAATAAATGAATGTTTGACCTCTGTCCGATAACGCCCCGGTGCCATGGCAACCCCTGACCTGGTAGTTGCCATAGCAGCTAGGCAGAACACCCTGCTCGGACACCCATGGTGAGAGGAGTTATATTCCTGCTGCGTCTTTCTTGTTCTCCAGACGTCTTTTGTGGATGAATGGTCACAGGGAAGGCAGGTGCAGTTGTGAATGATGGATGTGTGGCCACATTAAAGCACTGGTCACTACAGACAGTACAGGGTGAGCTGAATGATGCCTAGACAGGTACAGCACAATACAACAATGACCATCCGTTTGGATTTTTTCCCCCGAGTCTTTACATTACAGTTTAGGATTCAAGTTACTGCAGTTATTCAGGGCTGGTTGTCCTTGAGCAAGAGGAAAGCCACTGCAAGTTATTAGGGAGCGTTCTCATTTTGTTCTGAGATTATTTTGCCGACAGAACATTCATCCATTCCATTGTTTTTACCTCTGTGTCAGAAACTAGTGATTATATCGGAAGGGTTGCAGTAAGTGTTCTTTACCGTTACTGAACAGAACATTATCCCTGCTTAAATCTGGAAAAATATTAAGCACACATCATCGTTATGGTATAATAACCATTTCAACAGCAGCGCAGGTAAATAAATGTGTTCTGTGGTTATAAATACATATGGCATACTTTTCCATAAGCTGTTATATCATTAGCCTCAGATTTTTTTATAGCATCCTTTGAGGATTTCTGCTGAACCCAATCTAGGACTCCTGCAAATGCCTATCAAGTAGATGTTAAGTTGTAGGAATGAACTCTGTAGTGTAGCTCAGTAGCACGCCACTAACGCTGTGTTACAGCTTTTATTCTCACTGGGACAACTCATGTAAAGGGTAATGGGTAAAGGGAGACACAAAAACATGTATTATTAATGGTAGAGCAATTGTCCAGGACATTTCTGTCAAAACAATTCTTTTCAATTTGATGTAATGATGCAGGCGTTCAAACCACAGTGTTCAGTATTAAAAATGTTAGTTAGTTAGTTTTTTTCACACTAAACAGAAATTGTACTGGTAGATAAAAATAACCAAATGTTGTGTTATGTTTTTTAAACTAACTACTCACTTGTCTCCTTTGCTGCGGGCGATGCCGATGAGTTTTTCTATGCCTCCAGCATCACGCAGGGCTTTGGCGTTCTCCATGTTCTTGGTAATGACTTCGTGCAATGCGCAGCAGATGGCAGTAACAGTATCGTCTGACATGGCCTTGCTGGGATGGCCTGTGGTCCCGGAGGTCCCACTGCTGGTGGCGTTGTTGTTGCTGCTGCTACTGCTGCTGCCCGGTAACCGATGGATCAAATCTCTCATGGCATATTTACCTGGTGTGTGTGGAAAAAAGTAAAGGAAAAGGACAAAAAACATTTGGTCAAATTTGACTCTCTGCACATCCTCCCATATACAGTATAGACAATTTGGTTGGAAACATGATAAAAGGTTGTTTTAAAAAATTGCACGAGGATGGATTTGTGTGTCAAACTCATTTTAGTTCATGGGCCACACCCCCCTAATTTGATCTCAAGTGGGCCACTCCAGAAAGATCAGAAACTTTATCTGCGACAGAGTTTCTTGTCAGCTTGATGTTGGCAAGGTGCTTCTGCTACGACAGCGTCCTAAGGCCGTTACAGGAAAAAAATACAAATCAGGGAGAGAGGGGTCATACTCAGAGAAAAAAACCCAGAATTTCTAAGATTAAATTCGTAAATTTACGGAAAAAATAAACTTGGATATTCTCTGAGAGGTAAAAATAATGGTAAATTTGCAATTGGAATAATTACTTCTCTGCAATTTTTACACTGTGCAAAGTCATCCAGTGGGCCTGATTGGACCGTTTGGAGGGCCGGTTCTGGCCCACGGCCATATGTTTGACACCCCTGGTATAGAAGCTACTGGATTGAGCTTTGACAACATAAACATATGATTTCTGATTACAGTACAGATAGTTCATAAACCCTAAAAAAGGGCTGCTTTTTGACAAGCATTTACAATGAGTGTGGTTATGGATGACTGGTACGGTATCAAAACCCATCCAACCACCTCAACAATATACTAAACAGAAACTTCAAAGCCTCTATCACATAAAAGTAAAATTGCCCTTTTACAATTTTCACTAGCAAACGTCTCGTGCAGCTATAGTGAGTGGTTTGGATACCTCCATAAATCTTTAGTTTGAGGGGGCACACTGCAAATCCTCTGACGCATGCACACTAATGCCCATGCTGAGGATCCAATAAACGGGCAGACTTGTGGTATTTTGGTGAAAAGGCTGGCATATGAAGAAAATTGAGAAAAAGAAAATTGACATTCAAACAACGGGTTGTTGGAGAGAGCAAGCAAATAGGAAGTGCAGGAGATTCTGTCAGATAGGAAGTTAGTGAGAGGGGGGAGCAGACAGAACATTGGAGTGAACGGGACTTAAAGACAGAGTGGGGTGAGTATAGATTTACAAAGAGGAGATGACCGAAGTTGAGGACAAAACCTCCTATAGTACGTGTAATCTGAGCTCACCCACACAGTGGTAGTCTATAATGCTGGTCTTAGTTAGATCAAACATGGTTAAGACAAGACATACATTAATACCATCCCCAAAATATAGATTGTTTTAGTTTATCTCTGTTTTAGGCTTATATTTACATGCCAACATTTGTATTTAGACAAATATTTGTCTCTTAAATGTTACAATGATTACACTGTGAATTGTCAAATTTGCTGGGACATATATGTACTGTAATCGGGGAACAGTTGAGCGTTATTTCCTGCAAGTGTTTCTGTTTTTTTGAAACTCCACTGAGAGAGTTCCCCACGAGAGTGAGATCAGCTGATATGAAGATGACTGAGAACAGGGGTCAATAACGGAGAGATCAGAGCCAATAGGTGTGTTTGGAAATTGGAAGACAGGAGAGGAATTGGTGAGAGGTGAGAGGAAAGGGGAGATTGTGCTGACTGAGGTGGTGTGTGGAGATTCATCGCACAAGAGCGGCAGTCAAGAGGTAAGAAATACCTTGACCTTCATAAAACGTGCCAAATGCACTTGAATCATCTTGAGCCGCCCTGGGACAAAATCCGCAGGTCCCGTTCCAGGTAAAGAACCATCAATTTGGATGCAGAGGTGATTGTTGAATAATGAACCGTGGTTATTTTCTTTAACAAAATCCACTCAATGGAACCACTCGGACAAGCCCTGTAACCCTGTTGCACATTAAAAAGGTGCACTTCAATCAACTGAGCATCTCCACACGCATGAATCAGTCGACCCTCTCTGTGACATGTTGCTGGGTGTGAAAGTGTGTCTTTTCAAACAGTGTGAGTGCATGAAAGTTGGTGTGTGTACCCAGCAATGAAGAGCTGCTCAGTGTGAGTCACCATATCCTTCTATATTTACAAATGCAAGTTCTCCACAGAAGTGCTGGATCAGATTAAGTAGATAAAATCCCTACTGTAATGAATCCACCGTTGTATAATCAATAATAAATAGAGGCCAAAATACTCAATTTGCAATAAAAGCAAAACAGTTGTGGTGTTTTTTTGGTGAAATTTGAAAAAATTTCTAAACAACTCATTTTCACAGCAACACTACAAAACTACTGAATACCTATCAAACTGCCGCTTGGCATCAGATGTATAATCTTCCGCAGCCCATGGTGCTACTTTAAATGTATTAAGTCTTAGTGAAAAATAAAAGTAAGAAGAATCATTGTGGGGTACAGATTTGTTTCTTCACATGGAGAATGCAATCACAACCAATCATGAGCCTAAAATCTCTATTTCCTATTGTTCTGCTTTTCTTCCTCACTTCTTCATAATGCTGAATATTTTCCCCTAAACCAATCCATCACTGTGATATCCAAGGAGCCATTATAGGCTGGTGGTAAATCCCTCACTCATATTACCTCTAATAGGTCTTAAGTGATCTGGGCTGAGAACAGCAAAGCAACACACAGACCAGGGAAATCTGATGACACTATCAACCTTCATGAAGGAAGCACACACACACACACACACACACACACACACACACACACACACACACACACACAAAGCTTCAGATATGCATTCAAATACAGACATGCACAATCGCACACAAAGACACACACACGCACACACACGTGCACACGAACACACATGAAGGCTTCAGATATGCATTCAGATACAGACATGCACAATCACACACAAAGACACATACAGACATGCACAATCGCAGACACAGAAACACACACACACACACGCACACACACACACACGCACACGCACACGCACACACACACACACACACACACACACACACACACACACACACACACACACACACACACACACACACACACACACACACACACTCTCTATCCATAAGGAAAGAGCAATGAGTTAATTGGCCAAGTGTTATCTCAGGCTGGCAGGCTGAACAGAGGTTAAGCGGTCATTGTCTTTTGGCTGTGAGGACCAAATGAAGCTGCATCCTGAGAGGGAAACTCATTTTTTTTGACTGACTTCAATCAGAATTTCCTGACTGATTTACTGGCTGATGACCGATTCATTTACTCTTTCTTGATTTAATGATCTGACTAATTTCCGAGTGAGTGGCTGATTTATTAACGGAGTTGCTGCATGACAAATTTACTGACTGGCTAATTTACTGACTGACTGCCAGATAATTTGCCGCCTGAATGATTGACAATTAATTGATTGACTGATATAGTGAGTGACTAATTTATCAACTGACTGACTGTAGGGAATTAGGTATTAACAAAAGGAGAGTGAAGAGTATAGGCAAAGATGTTAAAACTATTAGAGTCATATCCGCGTGTATGAGTTCGTCTGAGTATTTTCTGCTTACAGACAGATGCTCTGATAAACTGCTGTCAGCATTTCACTAAAATATCCTCGAATGTGTGTGTGTTTGTGTGTGTGTACACACAGGTGTGTGCATACATAGGGATATGTATATCAGTCTCTGCAACGTCATCATATTAATTCCTCATGGGGCAAGTGAGTAACAGAGAATATTATATAGAAGGAGAGAGAGGAAGAAGTTGATAAATCAGCATTTGGGCAGGCAGCTGGAATAATATCCCGGACAATGTAAAAAGTTGTGGTTTGTTTGGTAGCTTTAAAGCTAATCTGAAAAATCACTTACAAATCTCTCAACAATGCACGCACACAATGGGCCCTATCTTGCACCCAGCGCAATTGACTTTGTACACCGACGCATGTGTCATTCCTATTTTGCACCCGACGCACAGCGGACTTTTCCCTCCATAGATGCACGTCGGTAAATTAGGGAATGAATTTGCGCTCCCGGGGACGGTTAAAGAGGAGGCGTGTTCAGGCGCAAACGTCTCCTAGTGCTATTTTGCAGTTTCAGAAAACAATTCCGCCACTGACCAGAAAATAACTGGTCTAAAGTCAGTGGCGCGTAATCCAGATGCTATTTTAAGGGCGCATGCTTGGCCATAATGTAGCGTGTGCACAACGCGCATACACTTTGCTCCTCTCATCTGCACGGACGCAGCAGTTCCCATTTTTGCAAACCATACATAATTACAAGGAAAAATATTAGTGAAAATGCGCTTCAGGTGTTTGGATAAAAGTCGCAGCATTCTTTGTGGCTTGTTGTGTTTTAAACATTTCCATGAATCATTGATGTGTTGATGACATAAATGAGGAAATCTTAGAGGACTTAAGGAGACGTGATGTTGAAGTACGGCGGGATTAGACACTTGAGGGTCCGGGAGTGGCAATGCGTGATGTGCTCTTGGTGGTGTGGGTGGACGGAGATGGAGGGGGGGAGGAGGAAGGGGCACAACAGGAGTAGGTGGTGCATTTAGAGGCCCACGCTCCATGGCTGCAGCAATCCTCTCCAGACTTGAGGAGATGCGCCCGAGACGCCGCAGCAACATCGCCACCCGGTCAAGACGGGCATTTACATTTTTTTTCAATTACTAAACGACAGTGGGCACAACTGGAGACACATGTGCAAAACTCTGACTACAGTCTGCACAGCAGCAGTTCATGTGGACCAAACTCTAGTTCGTTTTTCATTGCTTGTACACAGTTTTCAAAACTCTACACACTTATCCCATGACTTTAACCACAATGTGCACAACACTGTGGATTTATAACACTTTGTTCAAATGCTAACACACTGCTGTCAAAACTGTTAACCACACATTCAAAACAGAATCGATGTAAGTCTTTTGCCTATCAAACACTGCTGATCGCAATTTTAGCTGAAAGCCTAAGCAGGTGTCTTGTTTTAGACTAGTTAGTGAACATATACGGATTTATATAGAGAAAGCTCAGAAAGCCTTTTTTTGTATACAAACACCAAATAAGAATGAAACAATTATACCCTGTACCGTTTGAGAGAAACAGGTAAAAGAGCAAAGATACCAACATGTCCAGGTCAGATGTCTGAGATTATATACACAGCTATAAAAAAAGAAGTGAAAAACACTATATCTTTACTATAGTAAAACTGCGTTCTTACTGTTTTTCAGAAAGTGATGGAGGTGAAAGCAATGGAAACACCATATTCATTAGTATTTAGAGATGATGCAGACATCCAGTGTGATGCTGGAGAGAGGCTGGATTAGTCACTGTTAATTAATTTGTAATGTAATGAAATTGAATTGAATTGAAAGAGGGGAACAAGGAAGAAGAGGAACAGAAAAAAGCTGAGGAAGAACAGAGAAAAAAAAGAAAAAAAGCCTACATACACATTGTGTATGCTGAGAGACGAATGCAATGTCAAACACATTTGATAGCTAAAGAATCAAATTGAGAGGCCCTTGTTATTTCCAACCCTTTTAATAACACACCTTGTTAGTGGAAGACGCTCCCAGGTGCTAAGAAGCATGACTGAAAGCCACACACACACACTCACACACACACACACACACACACACACACACACACACACACACACACACACACACACACACAAACACCTCACCTTGACAATCTAGCAATGCATGCACAACAACACACATCTTGCCTTACATTCACATTGCTCGTCATCTGGCTTCCTGGGGTTGGTTGTTTGTTTTGTTTTGATGTGAGATGTTGATTCACAATGCCATTTTTTTTTGGCTTGTGGGGGTGTTGTAGAGTTTCATCATAGAACAAACAAAACTACTTTATACAGAAATAAATAGTAAAGACGAAATTAAAGCAAAACTCTGCTCGGAAACTACTTGAGTCAAATCAAATCTGGCCTCTTTCTTACATCTAGACACTATGATACCCAGAGCCTGCAAGAAATGCATTGATAAATGATAGATTCATCTAAACGAGAGGGAGTTACTGAACTTTCCAAAATGTCAATGCAAAATTCAACACATCTTTAAAGCTGAATCTTTTGATGTTCTCGTTACCCTTATGAAGACTTTTTTGTTTTGGTTTTAATTACTACTAAATATACAATGTATCTCTTGAGGCCACATTGACCTATTTAGGCATTTAGTTGACAAATGACTAACCTGAATGTGTTAGAATGAGTACAGCTGTATAAAAAGTGGAATCAATCAGCATGCTGTAGTACATACAACCAGTAGCCAAGCTAAGTGATAAAGCCAGGAATATCATTGGTAGGAAGGAGAGAAAATAAACGAGCTGTGGAGCAAATCAAAATAGTTTTTTGATGAGTGGGTGGCGACTCCTTCTACTTTAAAGTCCTACTGTGACACAAACAACCTCTACATGCTTATTTCTCTGTCACTGAAATGTGAGCTACACCTGGAACACGTCCTCAAGGAGAAAAACAAGCCCTTTGCTGTTCACTGCACAGTCTAATAAACAAAGTATTACATAGCTCCTCCAAAATAGCCATCTTCACCTGGGAGCCAGAGACGCTTTTGTATTCCTGTTCTGCATTCTCTCATGTGTCGCTAAGTCCCGCTGAGCAGGGCGTGCTTCATCAGGGCCATAATGGCTGATTTGATTTAAAGAGATCCAATTACCCTCAACAATGGAGTGATTTGATTGTTTACTGACGGAGAAGGGAGAGTGTTATTGAAGTAAAATTGGAGGTAATTGTCTCAGAGAGATGTGGGCAAAGATGAAACGGCTTGATTGGTTGTGGTGTCCGGCTGTCTGACAATAAAGGGTGGTTAATACACAGTTATCAGTGAATGGGTCTGGGGTCCCTGAGGTGGGCTGCTGTACTCTTACTGGTACCAAAAGCTTCTGGCTGTTAGCTTTACAAGGCCTTTCTGGGTTCTATGAGTCTGTTCTAGGCTGAATAAAAGCCCATGTTACAATGGAAGTTTACCACCGTAATGATAGACAAACATTAGGCAGTTTAAACAGCAGCTGTGAAATCCGCTTTGAGCTGTGAGGAAAGACAACGTGACAACTTGCTGTCTTAAAGTACTACTCTGACTACTTTGAGACTCATACAATTTACATATTCAGGTGAATATCCTGTGTGCAAACTATCTTTCTCTTAACAGATGAAGGATTCCGTGTAAAAGTTACCCCAATGTGTTGATCTGATTGGTTCATTTGAAGTGTTGTATAATTATGAAGTGCCACAACTAAGATATTCAATTTTCAGTGCCTTCTGAGTGAGTTTGAATCAGTAGTACATCACCTCATCGACAGGGGGCGCCAGATACAAACAACAGGTTGTTGGATTCTGTTCCGTGGGAATATTCCTTTATTGAAAACATAAAAGTTATGGTTCTTGGATCTCAGAATCTGAGAGCTCAAACAAGTATAAGGCTATATACCAGAATTGCATCAGCACACAAACCCTGGAGATACTCTTAAACATCTATATTGCCATTAAGGTAGGAGGGAGGGGCATTTTATTGACAACAATTGGACTAATTTTCCCCTTACTATTATCCAAATCATAAAAAAATGACAGGGTTGTAATGAGTTCTGGATTATGGGCTCATTTGGAAAGCAGCCACAGAGAAGTGAAAATATAAATCACATCCTGTACACACACAAACACACACAGACCCTGCAGTTACGAATTTTCAACATCCTCGCATCCTCGCATCCTCATCAAGCCAAAATAAATAGGAATGACCTCCAAAGACTGTTTCCCCGCTGCAACGTGGGGTGTATTGCTTTTAACGTTTGAATAAATAATTAAATAAGTAAAAGGAAATGCAGAGGAGAGTACAAACAGATTAAACACAGCAGGTTTAAACAGGTCAGAAATGGAGGTAAATTGGAAAGCGGCATGCCGTCGCTTCCCCCGTCGTAAAATATTCTGCCTTCTTGTGTTTGGTGCTTTTCACACCAGTTATATTTCGCCCTCTGTGTCTCTCTCTTTGATGTCTGTGGGTGACAGGTTTACAGCGTAACTACAGAGGAGGGAGAGATAGTAAGAAACTTGTGGCTTCATTAAAGGCATTCCACTGACATGAAGAAGATGCCTGCTTGGGAAGAAATACAAATGTGCACGCACACACACACACGCACACACACACACACACACACACACACACACACACACACACACACACACACACACACACACACACACACACACACACACACACACACACACACACACACAAGCATCCTCTATTTAAGCACACACTCACAGTGACGGAAAATTCTGATTGAGATGGATGTCAAAGTTTTTTGGAGGAAGAAAAAAAAAAGTGTATGTGTCTGTGCACCGCCCAAGATCACCTGAACATAAGTTAGATCCTGCAGGGATAGCTGTTATACCCCCCAAAAAATATTGCATCCTCTTTCTTTCCCTCATTTTCTTTATTGTTTTCCATTTCTATTTCTCTGTCTGTCACGCTCCCAGTCTGGCACAGTGGAGCAAAGGACGGAGAGTGCCAGGGAGAACAAAGTGTGCTGATAAAAGACATGCCAGACCCTTACACACAAGAGAATCATTCCGAAGGCAACACAGAAATGTCATTAAGTATCGATGCAACAGGGACCGAAAAGTCTGGGTCAACTTGGTATCAGTTAGTCAGTGGACACGGCCAGTCTGTCTCTCAGCCCGCTAGCCTTCCAGAAGCTCACCATAGTGCAGTTTGTTAACAGCAGGGGCTGCAAAATATGGAAAAATTGGCGGGTGAGGAAAACACAAAATGGACATTCGCTGGTGATCTAAATATATTTGGTGTGGCCAGGAATACGCACATAATGTGCAACCTTTCGATGTACTAGAGTGTGAGTGTGTGTATGCAAGAACGAAATGGTAGGGTTCAAGTCTTGAAACCCTTGAGTTTTCTGCGTATAACCGGGTCTGACACATACACTCGCATATGCACTCATGCAATCATGCAATAGGTGCCATCCCTGTGGCGCAGTCGTTCCGTTTCCACAGTAACACTCCCTAGCACTGATGTCACAAAGAGTGAGAGACTGCGAGAGAGGGGAGGAGAGGCGTTATGAGCTCATGTCTGAAACAACTGGGAAAGAAAATGGAGAAGAAGAGGGAGAGGGAAGGGGTGGGTGTGGGTTAAACGGAGGAGAAGGAGGAAGGAGGAAGGAGGAAGGTAAAGGAAACAAAGAAGCAACACAGGATGGAGAAAAAACGGGCTAATATGCATGTTGTAAACCAGAAGGTGGGCACAACATTGTAAAGTAAAAATAAGGGATAAAAGAAGTTAGAGGTGGTTAGAAGTGGAAGGGGAGGATTAAGCCAATACAAGGTGTGGTGTGGCAAGATAATGCGAAGAAACAGGAGGAGAAGGGGTGACAGAGGGAGAAAGAGAAGAAGAAGAAAGGAGACACATAGAGAAGGTGGAAGTGGACTAGTCATGTTCTTTCTTTGAGGTTTTAACATTTTGCTTTTGATGTTTTACAAAAAAAAGTCCTTGTTATTCATCCTTTCCGAAAAAGTGATCATCGGTACTGATTTTGATAATACAGTCGTCACAAAACCCGTACACCCTATACTTAAAAAGAGTTAAAGGTGCTCTAAGCGATGTCACGCATTTTTTAGGCTACAACATTGTTTGTCACATAGGGCAAACATCTCCTCACTATCCGCGAGCTGCCTGTCCCCTGAACACGCTGTAAAAAAACGCGGTCTCTGTAGACAGCCCAGGCTCCACAAACGGCAACAAAAACAAACTGCGCCAACCTGCACCACCAAACATAACAAACAGTCTTCCGGCGTTCCAGTCAATAACCAACAATAAGGATTTGGGGGTGGGGGTTAGTGCACGGAAGCACGGAAGGGAGGGAGAGGGAACGGGATGAGGAGGAGGGAGGGGCGAGCTAGCCTTGTTTTGTTTGAAAATACTTTGAATGTCAACAAGAAGTCTCTGTGTCAAGCTAAGACATTTTCTGTGATTCTCTTTGAGTGTATATGCACATCATAAATATATCACTATCAAATACTGCTAAGTCTCAATGCTTTGATTTCCTAATCATTGATTTGTTATTTGATATCTAATCAATGCAACAGTATAGGATTAAAACCTCTGAGCCACTTAAATAGCCTAAATGAATAGGCTTTTATAAAGTGTAACTCCAAAAGTTCCACATCCAACTTTGTATTACTTTACATCACATATGTAATGCAATTCCTAGTATACTACAGAACTTCATATTAGGATTTACTGTTTGGAATTTAATTAAATCTTTTCTGCAGAATTCACAAACCCAATCAGCGTTAGCACTTGGAGCCAGTCACTTCGTATACAACACAACATTAATTCATAAACTTTGATCTGTGCATTAATCACTTTTTAATTAAACACTTAACGTTGGTTTGTATGGAAGTTTTTTTAGCCTCTTTATGTAAATGGACATGCATTTTGCAATTGGCAATTTGATTTAAAATTTTGTCAAGCTATTTGAATATGCATTACGCAATTGAAAATTCAACATGCAAAGTGGCAATGCAATCCTCATTTCAGTTATAATTAGTTTGATTAAAATAAAAATAAAAGCTCAATCAATTGCATTTCATTTTGCTGTGGTTTGTGGTACTGCTTGTGGTGTTTTTTTGGCAATTCAATGTGCCAGCAAAACAGGGACGTTAGGATGTCACTTCCTGGTTCAGTAACTAACAGCCTGGGCAGAGACTTTACCCGACTCCTCTTCGACCACACCAACACTGTTCTTCTTGATCGGTGAGTTTATACCTTAGATAACTTCCACACTGTATGTTCAGCCTAGACTTCAGACATTAGTTTATTACAGTAGGACCGTTGTTGGCATTCTGTGTTTGTCTACGTCCTCATGCTGAAGCATTACAATTACCCTGGGTAAAGTTTGCAGCTTGCCAAAAACCTAAGCTAACTCTTAGGAATAATGAGGATTGCAACACCACTTTGCATATTGAAATACCAATTGCAAAATGCATATTCAAATTGCATGACAAAATTGCACCTTGAATTGCCAATTGCAAGGCAGAATTCCATTTGAATAAAGAGGCCAAAAAACACGCCAATATGAAATGATATTTATCGAACCTTGATTATGATTTTTATCAAAATAAGTCAAACTGAATTGAGCATTGCAATGCCACTTTGCATATTGAATTTCCATTTCCACAATGCATTGCCATTTGAATGAAGAGGCCAAAAAACCTTCAAAGGTTTGGATTTGGTTGCATGCACTGCATGTTTATGGAAACCTTTGGTAAATGGTTGCTGAATTTGAAAAACAAATACAGTGTCGTTTTGGCATTCCAGTGCTGTTCCCAATTCATGTGTGTCAAATTACCATCTGTAAGTAAATGGGGAAGAATTACGCTGACAGACGGTGTAGCAGTGAATGGGACTCATTTATTGCTACACAGGCGTACAGTACATTATGCAAATCAAAAAACTATGAAGGAGGTGAAATCAGGAGAGAGACAAAAATGTTGACAGATGAGAAGAATGATTCTCAGTGACATCAATATGCCACTAAATCACATTACAGAGGGATTGGAATATAAGCATATATAGTATGCGCTTAGCTGTCAATGCTCTTTTGTCTTTTTCATCTTCCACCCGTATTCAGTCTCCCTAGCCTTGCCTGGTCTGTCTCGGCTCTTTCCCTCTACCCTTCTGCTATGAAAAGCAGTGAAACTGTGCTTTCCAGAGGATTTGACACAGGTTACTGTCTGATTGTCATCTCCGCTCACTCTGCTGAGCTCACATGCAAACTACCATCCCCCCCCAAATTTTATTAGTACTGCGTTATATTACTGCGTTACAGCAAAAAGTAATACATTACTGTAATAGCGTTACTTTTGTAACGCGTTACTCCCAACACTGTAGATGAGCAATGCAAAATGATACTACAATTAGGTGGAACTTTGATCTGACAAAGACCACAAACTGCTCTGTGATATCGCTTCGTCGCTTCGGGTTCTGCAGAAGTGCATGGTGTAAAGAAAAAGGTGTTTGACTCAGAGGTTAGAGTCACTGTGGTGAGTGCCTGGCCTCTACTTTTTTTCTGTTGTATCAAATCACACCTTGACAAGAGCAAAGGCTCAACCCTGACTGATCCCTCTCACTTTTTTGCTCTCTCCATTTCCCCCTCTTCCTCTCTGAGGCTTTCTGTGTTTCTGTGACACTGTGGGTCATTAAGGCTGTGTGGGGTGCTAGCGTCTTTTTTCAATTTTTTCCCAATGAGGAGAGAGTGTGTGCAGCCGCACAACAGACAAAGCGCTGTGCCAAGCGTCTTTTTTCAGCCACTCCGAAGGCTTCTACATGTTGTTGAAAATCTTTGAACTTTTTCAAAAAGGCGGTGGTGTCGCTTTTCTGCCAGAGAAAAACACTATATGGACACAGGCCTTAACTCCGACATTAACCATTTGGCTGTCTCAACAGAAGAAGAGAAGTTGATGTGCTGAATTTGGAATGTAAACTGATGATTTCTTCTTTTGATACTGATCAATTTTATGTGACTTTATGCGATCAAAATAATGTTTTATAGCTAGCGAAACACAGCCAGGTTACCATTACCGTGTTGTTCCCTGAACCTGAGAGGGTTGCTGGTACAGACAATCCCACAGAGAATCAACAGCCCTAACTGCAGCTCCATGCAGTTTCCAGCTGCTCCTAGCTCATTATTTATGTTTGCCAGTGTGTAAAGCCGCAACACTGTCGGTTAATATAAAAGCCTTTTTTCAGTCAAAAAGATAGAGACTAATTAACAGAGTAGCTGGTGAAACAAAACATCGAGAATGAAAATGAGATCTTTTTATTATTTGGTGGACCAAACCAGGGCTAAAATGCCATTAAATTCTTACTTTCTTGTGTAAGCAATGGGATGGGATGCCCATGATGCTCTTACACTGCTGGATGTAAAATATGTACTGACACTTGCTTGCCAACATGCCGGTCATATGAAGGTGATAAATGACCAGGCCATTTGTGGCAGTCTTTCTGCCACAAATGGCTTAAGGAAGCAATATGTAATACTGACAGATAGCATTTAAAATAGTTACTGCAGTCCAAATTCAAAATACTGGAGAGAGTCGTCTTCCCTGCCCCATCCTCCCCAACGTCAAAGTTCACGGTGGTTGCCAGGTTGAGACCGCAGTATCCAACAACGTTGCTAGACGCTAGTCTCACATAGTCAGACGTTAGTAGCTAACATTAGATGCTGGCTATGTTGACAGTCATAAAAGCCTGTGCTAATGCGGAGCTCTGTACCCGACTGAGATACACACTTTCTCGGCGTAAAAATTACGGCAAGAACCGCTAAAAACATCCCTAACTTGCCGTCCTCTCTACCTAGTCTCGCTTTGCCAGACCATCCACACGCTGCAGAGAGCGGAGGCGGGTCTGGTTACTCCACACAGCATTCCGGGATGGGAAAACAACGTGCTCTGGTTTACGTTTTTACAGGTATATCTGTCAAACCCGGCATGGCTGTCAAACAGGGCAGCTGATACCAACACACACGCCAAAACACAAACAGACATTCTGTCACGGAACGGAAATTTCAAAGGAGAAAATACTGGCATTAGCATTGTTGTCAGAAAACATAGTATTTCAACTTATCATGTTTCCTTACTATCTGATGACATATTGTGGTCATTTTTGGATTTAATACAGTAAATATATTACGTATTGCACCTTTAATACATCTGCTTTTGGAGGATTGAACCAAATTGAACCGAGAACTTACTGTATCACTGTAACCAGCTACATTAGACGGTTTATTTTTGAATAATAATCTTAACTTGCATGACTGTCAAAACCACTATAATCTCTCTTAAGATCTCTATTTTCTTTCCCCAGGTGTGTCTATTTTTAATCAAATCTGCCAACACCTCCCTGACGGTGCCAGCCATGGTTGCTACAGGACAATGACAATCTGCAATGCCCCCATATATCTCTCTCTTTCTATTATATAATCGCAATTAGTCTCCATCCCACTATCTCTGACTTATTGTCTTTCTCTTAAGTCTCAGAAATAACACAGGGGGAGCTAATCACACGCAGGATTTAAACCATGTTATCCTGCCGCTGAATAAGTCAAGCGTGTTTATTTAAATGAAGATGCCAAACACATTTGAATTGATTTTCCCTGTGAATTTTTAAGTAATTACATTATTCGATTAGCATGTGTTTTGCCTGCCTTTCTCTCTATGAAGCACGCATTCATTACAGTGTCTACCTCTCTCTCCTTTTTATCTTTCTCTACTTTCTCTATCGTTTTATACTTGCATCAATTAGAGAACATTTGAAAGATTTCATTGTAAAAGGTCAAATAAAGGAATTGATTTAATCGTGTGTGGACTTGTACTTTAATTGTATTCAAATCAAACAGTTATGTTGACCATGTAAGAGCAAACGGCTCAATCAGACTTAATGTAAAGGCAGCTGAAACAGCATTTTGCCCCTTGGAATACTACAATATTCTATCAAAACCAATCATATAGTACATTTAATAATAAACTCTACCTGGTTGGTGGCAGGGGAAATACACTGCAGTTACAAGTCTATTTGAGGTGCTTCCATATTGTATTATCTTATATCTGGATGTTTGCATGTCACAGTTACAGTGGATTTGGAAGGCAATCCGAGGGATGACATGCAAAGGTCCTTCTGAATCATTTAAGCCAATACACATGCAGGTGCATTGAAGAAAGAAAAACAAACAGACGAACAAAACATAAACAAAAACCATTCAGGTCGAAATGATAAGTGTCTTTGTGCAAAAGGCTTCAGTTATCCTGTAATCTGCTGCCGTGGGCCAGACAGACCATCACAGTATGGGCGTGTTGAGCTTAGCCGGTGGCATTCCTTGCTGTTCTAACAACGCTCTGGCAAAAACCCAGAGAGGCTACAGAAGCCCCTCGCCTGAGACTGAGGGTAGCAGGGTTGCTATAGAAACCACTGAGCCCACCAGGAAGCCGAGATAATCATAGATACCAGAGACAGAAAGGGGTAATGTCGCACATGCACACACAAACATATTTGTAGACACAGAAGGAAACACACACACACACACACACACACACACACACACACACACACACACACACACACACACACACACACAAGCACACACACACACACACACACACACACACACACACACACACACACACACACACACACACACACACACACACACACACACAGCCCATGCTGCCGGTATCTCTCTCCCACTCTCCCTCTTTCTTCAGACTTTCTCTCTTAACTACCTCTTTTTTGACATGTTTTTTTCATATTACTCACCTCCTACATTGTATTTCCTTAATAGTCTAATTTCTCACAACAAACACAGCTTGGGCTTAATTAAAGGGCGAGTCCATTATCTTTAGAGTTTTTTTTTTTTTTTTCATTCTGTAGCTTTCCATTATAGTGTTCCTTATGTATTCAAATCCAAACATTCCCATTTTGGTCAAAGTAAGTATGTTGTAGTGTGAAATGCTGTTATCCCGAGACCTTCTAAGAACCTTTCCCCACATGACTAGCTAGTAGGTTGTAGGATGCTGTATGATGGTGTTGCAGAAGCAGACAGGAAGCTGAACAAAGTATTGCTATGGACGCCGCGTTCAGGTCAGAGCAGAAAGTCACAATAACACAAATGTTGGTTCACCAAAGTCACACAATAACACAAAATAACCAACCAATCAATCAATCCAGGGATAGCATCAATATTAGTTTAAGTTATGTGTATTAAGACTATTTATACTGCTTTCCCTTTCCAACAGGGAACTGAAGCTGTTATATAGTATACCTCTCTTCAAATCCACCAAGCTCCATTGACAAAAACAATAATTTCAAATCGCAGAACACAAGAGTTGCTGGTCTAATGTTACCACTGCTTAATGTCCACAGCAGTGTTACATTGCTTAGCTTCTGTGCCGTTATTTCCAAACTTAGCAGAGCTAACATTGACTAAGCTAGTGCTAGCGTTCACATTATTCATAACATTATTTATTTGCTTACTGTGGTAACCCAGGCCACTCGTTTTCCCTGAGTGGGCGTTTCCATTTGAAAAACCCTGAAAAGAATGATGGATGTACTTGACCTTTAATTAAATTGGAATGTAAAATGACTTCAGCTAATAGTTAAAATAGAAGAATTACATTGCAATAGTCTTCATTACCATCACACTTCTGCCATCATGGTAATGTTTGACAGCTTTGGAGCACTATCATTTTAGAACACATGTAAAGCCTCATCCCATTATATAGACCTGATCCTAGTTTGTGTTTACCAATGAACAGTCTCAATCAATGACATAATTTCATCAGTCAAAATCCCCCAGCAGCTCCAATGCTCTCCAGGAGGAAGAAGCCTGGTGAGCCATCACACTATGTTGCTATGAGGTGACTTCAGG
This sequence comes from Gymnocephalus cernua, assembly GCA_023631565.1. Taxonomy (NCBI): domain Eukaryota; kingdom Metazoa; phylum Chordata; class Actinopteri; order Perciformes; family Percidae; genus Gymnocephalus; species Gymnocephalus cernua. Next base: position 15,366,606 of record CM042446.1, on the reverse strand, counting down.
CTGGCATTAGTGTAAATTACTTCTAATTGGAGCAACTGGCTACAGGCTCTTTACCCGTATATTACATCACTTGAGCACAGGCTTGACTACTCTAAATGAGAACAACGTGGCAGGAACAGACCGCAGTGGAACAGCTAGGCAATTAGAAATGAAAATGGGCTTCAGGTTGCTCTACACACACAAACAACAGAGACTGCAACTGAGCATAACAGGGCAGGTATCCAAATTCAAATTCATTCAACTTTATCAAGATTAAAAATGACAGTGATCCATGCGATGGTTGCATCCAACAGGTGGCGGGACTGTTTCACTACCAAATATCATCACTTGGAAAAGTTTTCATCAGGACTCACCAATGAGCTCCTTGTTCCTGATGTCCAGGGCCATGTTTCTGAGAGCGGTGGCCACGGCACACACCACCTTGTCGTTGTCTATCCTCAGTAACTCCACCAGGATGGGAAGGCCTTTCTCCTTACGCACTGCAGCCCGGATGTACACCGACCACTGGCGGAGAGAAATCAGGGGGAAGACAGTTAAATGCCTGAATAGTAGCCTGACAATAGTAAAATTGTCCGTGGTGCATTTTTGGTGACAATGTACTTCATTCAAAGGAGGATTGTAGGAGTCGTGTGACAATTTGCAGCATTTAGAATTAAAGGACATTTCTAATTTCAAAACCTATCTTTTACTTTTCAGGTTTTGTTCATCATTCCTACCAGTTGTGAAACCAATCTACTTCCTGAATGGGGATACACAGTGAGAGCAATTATAATTGTGTCCACACAACATGGTAAATTAAAGACCGTACATGGCAACAATACCAAAACCATCCTCCTTACTTGCTCGTGACACTTTGGCCCACCTTACTTGGAAATTCACGGTGACAATGTTTGTGCATTGTGTAGAAGTAAAAGTAACGGTTATTTTCAATCCATACATTTTTATTCTTCCACGTATTGTCGTATTGTCACTATGCTGACTTTCTTTATTCTTCTTCTTTCTTTTTTTTTACCAGACAGAACCAACCGATTGTAAATAAAGTGGTTGCCATAGGAAAAAAGGGATGAAAGGAAAGAACTGTGGGCGAGGTCAAGTGGGAGATGTTATATTCAGGGTCATTATGAGAGGGGGCATTATACTGACTCACAAGTGATATACTGTAAGAGGGAAAATTACATGAACCAGAGAGAAGAGTTCTGAGCTTGGAGACCACTCTATCCTCCCTCAATAACTATCAAGGTACGTTTAAATGGACTACTCGACCCTAAACGGCTCAAGTGGTGCAGCCTTGTGGGTTGACTGTAGAAGACTGGGGATGTGCTAAACAGCACCCAAGAATAGATATGAATAAGTCAAGTGTGAAGCTAAAAGACTCTGTGAAAAGAATAATTGCCTGGGTATGTTAAGGTTAAAACACATGATAGTTTTTCTTAGAGACCAAAATGGGCAAACTATGGTTCGTATAATCATTTTAGGAAAAAATTCACCCTTGGAGGGAAATGATCATAATGTCTTAAAACCAAGAGCTTAGTGAACAGAGTGTAGTGCCAGCAGTACGCCAACACAGCTTCTTTGGAAACTGTCAGCAGCACTACTCTCAAAGTCAGGAGAGGGATCTTGCTTAGAAGAGACAAAACAATGGCACACACACACACGCACGCACGCACGCACGCACGCACGCACGCACGCACGCGCACACACACACACACACACACACACACACACACACACACACACGCACACACATGCACACACACACACACACACACACACACACACACACACGCATGCACGCAGGAAGGCCCCAAAATAGAAAATGTGATTTCCTGAAGACCACCTGCCCACAATATTTTCTCCTTCTCCCTTGTCTTTCTATAGCCTCCTCTTCCATCTGTATCTTGCTCTGTTTCTCTGTCCATTCCACTACCAATGGAAACAAACCAAAATCAGATCACACACAAATCTTAAACACATTTACAGGACCACAGAGACACCCCCCTCAACCACAGTGTGCTTCCTTGTCTGTAACTCCGTCTAGAGTTTTCACATACAGCAATGCAACGTTATGTCGGAGCATTTTTTGATCAAACAAACATTTCCATCGACATTCCCGCACACATTTACAACGAATGATGTCTGATGCAGTTTCCCAACGTCATTCCAAGGTTACGCCCACACACTTTCTGCCTTTTACCCTTATAAACACCTCCCTCTTGGCTATAGCTGCCTTTACCAACACTCTTCAATATGACCGCATGACTCACATTATTACCATCTAGCTGTTTCCTTCAGTCAGCTGCTGTTGAACGCTTGCTCTACTCCCTGGTGTGTTCAGGCTTGGAGCCTTAACATTATTACAGTAATTGCATTGCTGCTGAACGATATTATATGCTATAGAACATACAGTATAACAGCTTGGGATTGTGCTGGAAATATTTCAAAGTCAGCAGGATGGTGTAGTGAGAAAACCACACAATTATCTTCTGTACGCTATGTCAACCAAATCAGCCTTTGAATTTGTATAAAGACTAAACTAAACTTTAACCAGATGATAAAGGTTTAAATACAATGGTGTCCTTATTTATATTTAACCCTTTATTAACTTTCCAATGGATATTTCCCTGCCATGAAGATACATGTATTACCCAGCAAGGTGATTCAGATTCTGATTTACATTTTCCCATCCTGTAAAATGACCTCTCTAAAAATCTATCCATCCAACATTACTTTTCAATGCAGCGGTGCAGAGCAGTTCTTGGTTACAGGCGAGTGTGAGAGTTTCTATAAAAGAACTCAGTCATCAGATAGGTAGCATTCACGCATAATCACACACAAACACACACACACAAAGTAGTTTGTCATGCTTACACTGCGAATAAACAGTTTTTTTCTGGTTTATCTGCACAAATAATTTGTGTACACTTTGTGTCTCTGCATTCACAGCACAGCCGAGTAAGAGCACGCTCATGATTAATCCCTTCTTTTCATACTAGAGGACAATTCAATTGGTATAGACACACATATACATTTACAGTTTTCTGTGTTAACCTGCGCTATACCTGCTAAAAAAAAAAGTACAAGGATTGCAAGGCAGCATGAGCTTCTGCATCACCAGCATTACAGTCATAAACTCTAATGCCTCTGAAGAATGAGAGAGAAGCATTGTAAACCTAGCCGTTACCTTCCAGCTTCCTGCGGCCAGGTTCTGCAGAGCGCCGGCTGCTCCCTCCAGTGTGTCGGGATTGGAGCATTCAGACAGCAGGGTGAGGTAGGGCTTGACGATGGTGGGGTGCCACAACATCTGAACCCCTTTGGGGGGCTCCGCCGTGTCCGGAAATGGGCCCACGCCATCCCACTGTGAAAGAGAATACAGAGTGGGACAGATTTGTTTAATGTTATCTTTAAATGTAAGAAGAGATGGTTAAGTGAACACTAAAAACTCCTTTCCAGCAATGAGATTTGTAAGTGTGATTCAACTGTGACCACACCCAGCTCTGTGATGTCACAGGGTCTTGGAGTACACCTGTACATCACTGCAGCAAGGTGAGAAGTTAAACCACTGGAGGTCAGCTAAAACAAGATGTTCTGGGGGTGTTACACTAAAAACACACCTATAAAAACACACCTAAGCGATTCATTTCAAAGCAGCAGAGAGCAACGTCTTTTCAGTGTCCCTACTCTTTCCGTTTGCTTTTGGGAATTCATCTGATTCCATACCTGCAATATCCATGAAGGAAAAAATATCTGTGGATGAGTATTCCCATGTGTCTAGGTGCATACCCTCCTACATTTCCACTTACATCCCCGACCTATTAAAAAGTCATAGACACAGTGAGTAAATCGCTCCCTGTCAACCTGCTTTGTAGGAGAGAATGGTGATGGAGCAGCGAGGTGGGAAAGGGCAAAAACATGGAAAGGAAAGAGATGCCTGTGAAAACAGAGACTAAGAGAGAATGTCTCCCTCCTTGCTATGAGAAATAAACTTAAAGCTTCACACCCTGCTTCCGCTTTACCTCCACCCTCCTCCACTATGTAGTCCCTTGATGTTTGAACCTCTTTGTTGAGTGACATGCCCACACATCTTTCATGTAGGCATGGGCCTACAACTCTCTCTCTCTCTCTCCCTCTCTCTTGTTTTATTTCTATTTCTTTCCTCTCCTGCTTGTCATTACTATCTTGCCCACCTTTTCTCTCCTGTTGATTCTTTGCTCTACCTCTCCCTGGACTTCTCTCTCTCTTTCATTCTTGTTTGCCTCCCTCTCTCCCTAATTCCTTATTCTATTTCCATCATTCTCTCTCGCTCCACTGCTTCCCCTCCTCCCCTTGTCTCAAGGTAAACTAGGCTAGTGTGTGTCTTGAGAGCGGTGCTGTGTGGTGTGTGTTGTGTGTGGCTGTGCATGTTTTTATCTATACATAGATTCTCTGAACATAAAATCAAAAGGCGTATTTTAAATTTTAAGTGTGTAGAGGAACTATACCAAGATGCATTAACTCGTTCACAGTAGAGTACTTTCTGTTGCTGAGAAACACCCTACATCATACTAAAAGAATGTGAAATGTTAGAGAATTCAGCTTTAATTTCATAAAAATTCCATATGTGTTGTTGCTAAAGTTCTATTTGATTCAAGAATTTCTGAAACAAATCAGAAATGGGTAGAATATCCTAGATTGTAAAAACCTGTGTGTGAGTGTGTTCCAGTATCTATCAGGAATGTTGATGTCCAGTTCAGGCTCCTGTGCTGCTCCATGGCTGCGCTGTCTGAACGTCCGAATGATTAGGGAGACTACATTATGGAGTCTCTCTCTCTCTCTCCCTCACTTAGTCTCTCTATCAGTCTCCTTTTCCCTCCTGCCTGGTTTCTTCCCTACATCATTTTCTTGTCTCTCTCTCTCTCTCTCTCTCTCTCTGACCCAGTCTCTTAAAAAAGAAAAGAAGAACAGACCCAGTCCTTTTCTTTCTCTTTCAGTCTGTGCCTGTCTGTCTCTCAAAGTGTATATCTCTGGGTTCCTTCCATATTGGTCCTGCCTCTGTCTTACTGTCTATCCCTCAATGCCTACCAAAAGTGTATTCGGTACATGCAAACACATCCTTTCTCTTCTCTCTCTGTCTGTGCAAATGGTCTGTGCCCATGTGTGTTTCAAGTAGATACACAATGCCCATTGGGAAAAAGGAAAGAGATAGTGTAGCCAATGAGTTGCAAAAGACTGAAGAGCCAATGGCCACTAATGTAATAAAACATAAACATAGCTCTGGGTCTCAGGTTTAGTTTTGGGTCTTAAATATCAGTCCAGTTAAGTATGCTTTGGGTTTAAGGACGCAACTACAGGCTGTATTTTGTTCTTGGTCTTGGGGCCATGGATAATTCTAACATACACGCTCACAACCTTGAGCTCTGCTAGCTGGTAAAGTGTGCTTTTGACTTCATGAAAACATGAGGTCTCGTCCATGGAGAGAATTCCACCTCTACCTTAACAGCCTGAAAAAGGCATAAACGAGTAGACAGCAGCGAAGAGGGAGAGTAAAAATAAACAGAGAGTGATGAAGCTTTTAACGAAAAAAAGTTTCAAATACATAATATGTGAATAAAAAGCAAAGAAAATTGGCTCATGAGCCAATACATTATAAATTAAGTCAATGCTTCAACTCAGCCTGCATAATACTCTGTGATCTAAGATTTTCATTTCTGTTTTCCATTATTTACCATGTCCCTGTTGAAGACACGGCTGCTTCAACCACTCACACACTGCTTTATATATACACATGGGTGCAACAAGAAAATCACTTTTCATGATGAAGCAGGAAAGCAGTGTGTGAGTGGTTGAAGCAGTGGTTGAAGCAGTATGTATCATATCCTCAGGATATATAGAGTATGGATACATACATGGGGGGCAAATGAAAGTGAAAAAAACAAAAGAAACAAGTGGGGAAACATTATGAATGCAGATCTTCCATACAAAGCACAAAGGGTCACTGAATATTTTCACTATTAAAATTAGGTCAATCATTTGCTATGGTCTTTGCAGATGATCCCAACCCAACTGACCACTTAATGGGGGATTTTGGTAGACTGGGTAAACCCCGCCCGATCTGCCAGCGACTTGATTTTGCCCTGCAGCTCAGGCTGGAAACCTGTATGTTTACCTCTCCTGCTTCCGTTCACAATTTTGCGGGAACCAATAACAAACTGGCTTATCCACCTGGCGCGCTATTGGCGGGTTTAGAGTCCAAGCGGCTTTGTGTTTACATTCAACAAGCCGGCCACCAAAGCGCAGCAACCCGTTGATGCCGCTGTCGCTGCTACGTCACCCGGATCTTTGGTCTGATTGGTTGAAGGACTATCCAATTGCGTACAGAGTCATTTGAACTATGCCCGTTGATCACGCCTCCTGATATCCCAGATATATGCCAAGGAGTATTAAGGCTATTTTAGTTGCCCAACAGCGCCACTTTGTTATTTTTCATTCACTGTGTCCATTCCATCCATCCATATCTGCATTATTTCTTTGCCCTGATCATCTCCACTTATCTCTGTCCTCACCTGATCGGCTCCCTTCTTTTTCTTCTTCTTCTTGCCCCAGCAGCCAGAGCTCTCTCCGTCGCGACCGTTGGCGTCACAAAGCAGGCCATCCAGTTCCTCCAACCCCACCTGCTGGCCGTGGGACGTCTCGGCAGCCAAGCGGTACGACAAGTTCCTCAGGATGCAAACACAGTTCTCTACAGTCTGGAGATAAAGAGAGTCGGGAGAGATGAAGTGAGGTAGGAGGGCGAAAGGGTGGGGAAAGGAAAAAGAGAGATATAAATGAATACAGTGAGAAAGTTGAGGTGGGATATTTGTGTTTGATGCCATTTAATGAAACATCTTGCTGGAAAACACAGAGCAAACTCAAAGTCAAAGCATGCAGATAAAAAACCGCCCACTCTCACACTTTTACACTATCGCCCTTCCACCCCCACCCACGAGCCAGACAGACGGAGAGGGTGAGAGACGGAGAGCGACGGAAAGGAAAGAAGGGAGATAATCTCAATGGTAATATGCTCCTGTATTTTGGTTAGCTTGACTTTGAAATGAGATAAGAAGAAACTCAGGTAAATGAAGAAAAATGACATGCCCAATATATTGTATCACACCCCATTAAACAGCAAGTTCAGAGGCGAACCCGCCAGCCGAGGACCGCGCAAGTGTGTCTGCATGAGAGCAAACAAATTCTTGCATGCGTGTGCTTAGTATCAGTGAGAAAGGGGAGTCATCGAGTCAACAGAGTGGAAATTAACAAAGACAAATCATCAATCTTCTCTCTGTCTGACCGTTGGTTTACACAAAAACAACTAAGCAGTGTAATTGAACAGCCTCAAGAGATGCAACAAACAAAACAATGTCTCACTCCAGCGAGCTGCAGTCATGTTTGAAATTCTATTCACATCCTATTATAGAATGATGTAGGAGAAGTAACATTCTATTTACAATTTACTTTGACATTTCATATTTCGATCTGTTATTTTACATTTATTTTCAGTACCCTGATCTTTCCAGCTGTATGGTTTAGAGAATAAAACGACTCCTGATTGTGGTTTAAATAAATGCGAGCTATTTCTGTTGATGAAAGGTTTTGTCTGTATGACCTTGTGGTTATTTCCAAACTTTTAGAATCTGCTTGCCCATAACATTCTTCTTGCAGTATACTTCTTCCTGCAGTAGCAACCACATTCAATGCAGGCTGTTAATATATGTAACTTTTGAATCTGAAACTGTGTTATTTTTCATCTGATGATCATAAATGAGACTAACTGTGAAAAGAACGCTATTTTTTTATTAATGCCTTTCGTTCGGGTCCGATTTTTCTGCGAAGTCACAAAATCATTCACGGCAGGCAGACCAGCTCTACAGTCACAGATTCTGACCGGTCACAGATTTCGGTGTAACACCGGAAAAGCCTGTGTTAGAGTATCCAGCCAGGTAAAAGGTAACTGGAGATTTCTTTATATAGGCCTAATTGTATTTTTATTTTATTTGAGAAGTTATCTGATGTAGTTATGGCTGATACTGGGGCAGGGCCATCACAGAAAAAAAGGAAATGAAACGAAGAACAACTAAAAGCTAAAAGGGAAAGTGACAGATGATGGTCTGGCTTTCAACAGATAGAGACAATTACAGGATTGTAAATGATTCAAAACCCACCTCGAATTGGCCCTCGGGTATGTAATATGTCTATTTCATTCATAAAATAACTGTACAATAAGCAATGTGGTTTTACGTCAGTAGCCTATATTAAATTACGCCCCCACTTCCATATAGCGCCTTATTTTCTTTTCCCTTGTCCCCCTGTGCCTGTGTAAAGTGTCCTTGGGTTTCATGAAATGCGCTATATAAATCAAAGTTATTATTCCGTTGGTTGATGCTTCTGCTCGTGACACAGTGACAGTGATACCCGGTTTAGCTCACGATACATCCAAAGTGGGCTAAGTTACCGTATGCAACACTTGAAATGCAACGATGCATCTGTAACGTATTATCTTAATGTAAATGAATGATTTACTGTCTGAGCAAAACATTCATTGCAACCATATGACATCCCAGTAAAGCTAACTCGGTCATACAGCACCGTAAAGAAAAGGCCTTTACAACAGCAGGTGTAGTAAAAACACTAGTGCTTTTGTCCAAAGCGGCCGCTAGAATCATCACAAACTCTAGGTTACAGATTGCCACGATCTATCATTCAAAATGACTGTATCAGTTAAGTTAATTGGCTCTTAGCTGTAGGCCGTTACATAATGTGAAACCTATTTCAATGTCTCTAAAACTTCCTCACATCTGTGCAATTCCTTACAGCGCAATAGCAGTAATCTGATGATTTTATTTAATGGGACAATCGCCTATAAAACAAAATTGTCACATTACATATAGTGAATATTCCTCTGATCTGCCGCATTTCTGTCTGAGGATCTGTGAACTTGAAAGGCGAAGGGGAGAGAGAGAGAGCGGAGACTGTGATGATCAAAACAGTATCCTGAGAGTGATGGGAATTTTTTGTGAGAGCACTAACCGAGACAGAACTGATTATACAAGTATTTGGGCACATGAAGTGGGAATTAATCAGTTATAATGCTACTCGAACAACCTCAGCATTGGTAATTTCTGCTTAGACCGAAGTTACAAGTACATCTTTTTTAAAATAATCTGCACAAAGTATTGGTAAAGTAGAGCTACGAGATATCAAGGATATGTTGTTTTTGAGTATTTTTTTTCGAGTTGTTTTTTATTTTCAAGTATTTTTAATGATGGACCAGATTAGTGTGCCACCTGAACAGGCAGGTGAGTAGAGAGTGTGAGGAGGTAGTGTGGGCAAAGCAGGTGTGCAAAAAAAGGCAGTACAAAATGAGCACATGGTTAATGTGCACCGCTTTTTCCATCAGTGACCACGTGCTGGTTCACCTGCCAATCAGTCTTTGTTACTGTGGCGACAGCAGTACTCCTCTGGTGACTGCAGTCAGATGGTGAAGAGGGGCGAGCGGTTAAGCAGTGATTAAGAATGGCCATTTAGAGAGGCTGGGAGACAGGGAGACCTTGAGAAGTCAGCCATCCACAACACTGTTTATGTAGTATTGACTGGCCCTCACATACTATGTCGTGAACACAACAACATGAACGTGTCTTCGCACAGAGAAACACAAAGCCGCTCAACTTTGACTTCTGGCAGAGCTAAATTGGCAGCAATAAGTGCTGCAACACTTTGAATTTGAGAGCTTTAATTTGCCCAATATAAAACATGTTGATGAACTGCACGCTCCTTGAAAACTAAAATTGGTCTTCCTCGTGGCTGCTGGCAGTTCAGCCATTGTTGTATTTTTATTTATCACCTCCTGTTCAATGAGAAGATTTCACCACTTTGTCTACAAGACAGGGAAGGAGACATTTTTTCTCTTGCAGTCTAACGTAATGATTTAGTTTGAAAATAAGAGCATACATTTTTGCATTGCAATTTGTGCAGGCACAGTCATTCACATGACATAAACAGCAAGCCAGGATGTTCAGACACACACGCACACGCACACACACACGCACACACACGCGCGCACACACACACACACACACACACACACACACACACACACACACACACACACACACACACACACACACACACACACACACACACACCTTGCTGTCGATCTCGTTGCTGCCCAGAGAGGTTTGGATGACGTAGAGCAGAGCATCTGTCAGGCCGTCACACTCCCTCATCCTTCTTCTTGCCTCCTCACCTGCAGAGCTTACATTCCTGCAAACAAACACACACACACACACACACACACACACAAAAAACGGTGAGTGTATGTGTGTTCTGTATGTGTCTGTGTGTGCTAAATAGAAAGAGGAAAAAAAGTAATGGGCAAAGAAAGAGAGTTGGTTAGAAGGGAAGATAAGACAGGAAGACAGATTGAAGAAAAACTAAAACTGGTAGCAAGAGATGTAAAAAGACGGAGGCAGAGGGACAGAGAGACAGAGAGAGAGAGAGAGAGTGTGTGAGTGAGAGACAGACCAGGGAACCTGGCAGCTCTTTCGAAACTACACAATTGAAAAGGGACCATTAAAATTCTGGATACATTTCAATCTATGCCCCAAAGGCTCGCTTCAATTTAAAGCACTTGACTTGAGCCCAAAAAAAAAGGAAAAGGGAGAAGAAAAGCTGCTTTAGTCAGACTGTTGTTTCCTGAACCAGCCAACGCTCACAACACCAACGCTGCTTTGATAATTTAACAATATTGTACCATTTATTATTAACACCTTTGCCAATATGATGATATGATCATTTGAATTGAACTGGAGGTGCAGGTGGGTGGTGTTGGGTTGGATTTGTTTGGGTTTCAACATGGAGCTGTCTGTGAAACAGATAAACTCGGTCCAAGACACTGACTCGTTTGCCAGTGTCAATAACATAAATATGAAACCGAAGAGTGAGGCATGAGATAGATTTCTTATTGTATTTCCCTTCCTCATCACAAGAACGAATATAAACAGCTGAATGTTTATGTAACTTTAAAAAATGACATGATTTAAGGTATACACAACATTATGCATCGACCAGAGCATAACAATGCTTACACGGCAGTGGACTGACTCTACAGGGAGTAATTATGATGCTGTATGATTTATGTAAATTCATTAGGAAATGCTGCACATTACTACCCTGGAAATCCAGAGATCTCGCGAGAGCACAATTAGAATTTGCTCAGCGAGTCACTGGCATTGAGTAATGATGCTCATTACCCATGCCCTTGGAGCCGAGCTGCACCAATCACATCGGTGTATCTGATATAGACGGGCCAGAGGCGAGCTAAACAGATGACGACAACGCTGCGACGTCGAAGTCCGGAATCAGTCAGTAAACATTGGTCGTAGTGTTATCCAATTGCGTGCAGTGATATTTGCAAATGCATGCTTGGCGCCGCTCCTCGAGTTGGGTCATTTTCATTACTCATAGCCAGAGCCTTAATCGTTCAGATTTGAGTCTGGATTTCCAGGCTAGCACATTACTGCACATTAACACAAAGTGGAAATAGTTAGGATGGTCACTACTGTGAAATATGACCAGAAAATTGAGGAATACGTACAAATATTTAAAAATTGATTATCAATTATCTTACACGGTGCTATGAAGACAAAATAACTGGCAGTTTTGTACTCAAAACACAGGTTACTTCACACACAGCTTTTTCCTACATGTTCCTGGAATTCATTTTACCAAAGAAAGCTTAACAAATATATAAATAATAATGAATCTCCTGCTCAAAGAAAAAAGCATTCACTGAAATATAAAAGCAACATTTGTTTCTAAGTGCATATAGTGTGTGTATCATCCTGAAGACATATATAGCTTTTACGGAAATCAATATTAGAGCCATAGCAAGCATAGTCTAGTATGTGTGTGTCTATGTGTAAAGTAAATACCAAAGAGACAAACATATACACACTGTCACAACCACTCAATATCTTTCCTCAGCATAGTTACAATGTGCAAAATCAATTCTTGTCAATTCTGTTCAAAGTGACAATGGAGGAAGAGAGTGGTTATATTACACAATATTGTCCCTGTTAGTGTAGTGATAGCTGGAGAGTGTTGATACATTACTCAGGGGAAGGAGGTACACATAAAAGTTGATGAGAGCATAGACGTTTTGAGGTTATTACTACAGTTCATCCTCTGGTGGCCATAAGCTGACTGTGATGTTTTAACTTACTTGGCTGTCTCAATATTTTTTTCTGCGCTGCTTTTTTAAAGATAATTTTTTGGGCTTTTCCGCCTTTATTTTGATAGGACAGCTAGTTGTGAAAGGGGAGAGAGAGAGAGGGGGAAGACATGCAGGAAATCGTCACAGATTCAAACCCTAGACCTCTGCGTCAATGCATAAACCTCTCAGTATATGTGCGCCTGCTCTACCCACTGAGCCAACCCGGCCACTTCTGCACTACTGACTGAGAATGGACCCATGTATAACTAAACTGACTCTGTATTTAGATGATGCCTACAACATTTTAGCCACTAGGTGCCTATTGAACATAACTACTTTGATGTGGTTTGCACAGGGGCTAATATAATGTGGCTTGTTGCTATATTTTAACTTTATCAAACCACAATGATGCTTCTTGAGGGTTGAGTTTTGAAAAAAGGAACCAAGGACTAAGACAAGGCAATAACACACTTATTGGATTTGCTAATATCTCAGTGTCATCATACCATTCCATTATGGGCTGTGTGAATATACAGTCACAGCATTAATGTTTTTTTTTTTTTTTTTAAATATCTTTATATGTATTGCCTGGTTGTTACATAATTAACCTTTATTTGAGGACAATAGTGCAATGGACCTTCATTACGCTGCCATAGCGATAAGGGAACACGGGTGCAGATAGCTGGCAAAATAGAGGGCAAGAAATCTAAATAATTAACAAACCAATTATAAAAGTTTGGTAACACGAGTTTAAACATCTTTCTTTAAAGGGGAAATGTTGTAGAACAACAATAGAGGTGTGCACGGGGGAGACGCCGTGATGGCATGAATGAATAAGTTCATCCATCACATTGGCATTATAAAGAGATCACAGCTGTTTTACCGGTCATTGAGATGAGGTCAATCATTCATTGTACTGATGAGAAAGAGAAACGAGCGAAAGAGAGGTAGACACAGCAACTCAATTAAAACTTCCAGAGAAGGTCAGGTCATTTTCCCCCGCTTTGAATGCTAATGGGCAAACAATCGCACAATGGAAAACCTGCTTAGCAGAGACACAATTCTCTGTCGAGTCAATGCAAAACAACAGAACAGTGAGAAACACTTCAAGTTTTTTATTTACACCTTAACCTGATGCCTTATCATGGGTGGTGATAGCTGCACAACATACATGTTTGAGTAAGAGAACTTTCACAAAATGGGGATGTTTGCCAGTATTGATGAGAAAATGCCATTGCTTCCGTTTTATATAGATATAAAGGACAAGAATTTAAAGTTCTTAACTAAAAGGGGGGGAAAGAACTGAGACTTGAAGCCAGTTTCACTGATGGACCAACATTTGGCAAACTCCTGTTTCTCTATTGTAAATCTTCTCCAACTATCACACACACAGAGCCTTGAAAAGCATTCATTACTTATTTGCTTCGTCTTCTGTGGATAAATAGACACAGTGGGACAATTTGAGACCTTCTAAATATTTGAGGCCTTCTAAATATATATATATATATATATATATATATATATATATATATATATATATATATATATATATATATATATATATATATATATATATTTGTTGGGCTTTTTTGCCTTTAATTGAAAGGACAGCTGTAGATAGGAAAGGTGATGTGAACGTTATCAAGATGATTCCCCCTGCTTCGTCCAACGACTGGGCCGGAGCACGTCAGTCGAAGTTCTCCATTCCTGCATTTCCCACACTTACTTATTTTAATACCACATTGAAATTGCACAGTCCTGAGGGGACGACATGCAGCGGGTTGGAATCAAACCAATAATTAAGGACTGAGCCTTGGTACTGGGGCGCACACTCAACCAGGGTGCCTCCCAAATATGTTTTTTAATGGTATAGCTAACTAGTTTTGCACAGCCAGACCACATCATGAAAGCTCAGTTTAGTCAGACTAAAGAAGGCTGAATAATTGTTTTTTCCTTTCAGACCAGGTGTTGTAGAAGCACAATTCTGCAACATAATGTCCTATTTCTTGCACAAGGTTCATTTTGTTGATTGAATTCATCCATGGTCTTGCTAAACAACAATGGTCACATTGACAGGTCACAATGGAATCTATTGATGTTTTTTTAAATATATATAGCAGATAAAAAATGAAATAAAGCGTTAAAGTAAATGCACTTTCAATAAATTCAAGGTCCCTACAGCTTGTTAGATACTAAAATTCCATCCAAATGTCTATGCAATCTTTTAAATACCTAGAAATGGTCTTGCACTATGTCATGCCTTTAACTAATTTGGCTGGCACTGCACTGCTCTGCAAAGGCCTGTACACAGCTGTCCCATAGAGAAAAACATTGCTGTGTGTGTGTTTGTGTGTAAATGTAAGAAAGAGTGTGAACATGTCTGTGCATCTCTCTCTCTCTCTCTGTGTGTCTGTGTGTGTGTGTGTGTGTGTGTGTGTGTGTGTGTGTGTGTGTGTGTGTGTGTGAGAGAGAGTGCTTGCTGCCTGTGCACATGTGCTCGTTAGTCTAGTGGTTCTGTAATGAAGCATGGAATATTGTGCCTTCCTGCAACACGCCTTTCCTTCTGTGCTAGTTACTGACAAACACAGCAAGGCTTGGATTTCGTATGCAGAATATTGCCTGCTAACTTTTGTTTTCTGGGTGTAATGTTTCCTCTGGCATTTTCACATCATGCTGTGTTGCATCACGGAATATTTCGATAATGCTAGCTTGTTTGTTTGAGTCAGCTTCCTCACTCTGACATATGGGATTTATGGACCCTGGTAACATAATCTGAGCATATGGTTATCGCTCAGAGAGAGAGAAGGAGAGAAAGAGAGAGAGCAGATCAGATGGCATATTTCATAAGAAGATGAAGGATGAGAATGGAACGTGACATTTTAAGCAATGTGTCTGTGCATGGACTCTAAGAACACTTTGCAGAGAGAGGGCACCTGTGCACCTACATGCTGGTTTTACTTCTGTGTATGTGTGCTTGTGTGTGTATGTGAATGACGGTGTTTGTGAATGTCCTTAAATTTAACTGGTAATCTCTACAATTTAACGAGTCCATTACAGGCTTACACTGAATCCTATCTGATGTCACTCCTCATTAATTCAGTCTGACTCATTAGACTGTCTCATTATATAATTACATATTGATCATCCCATTCAGAATTTAAAAGTTGTTATTTTAGGTGCAGGAAAGTGCCATTGGTTCAGGTGCTTAAGAGCAGGCCATTTCCCGACTTTACTTTAAAAATACATTGTCTAGTTATCCTAGTAATGGCTACTTTCGGCATTAAATGGTAATATTCAGTAATTTCTGTCTTTATTATATTGGAAATGTTGGCAGTGTTGTGGTATGAGACCTCTTTCTGGGAAAAAAAACATTAAAAACTAATTAAATACTTATTAAAGTGGCGCTCGGCCGGCATCATTAGAAGTACATAAAGACAAAAAGATGTGCTTGAAACAAATAACACAAATTTGGGAATGAAGAAACTGAAAGAGTTGACTGAATTCAATGCATGTATAGGACAGTACAATTAAACTGAAAAACTATATCTATACATGTATATATTAGTGCTGTCAGTTTAACGCGTTAACGCAAACCCATTTTAACGCAGACAATTTTTTTATCGCACGATTAACGTTCATTCGGATCTAGCTAGACCGGAAACAAAACAGACACGGCCGGCAAAATTACGAATCCCACTATGGCCACGCCATGTCCCGCCCTACGAAGCGGCTCGATTGGTTGGGGTTAGGCATTTCACCTCGAGTGGTTAAGGTTAGGATAGCGGATTGGTCAGGGGATAGGACCTGAACAAATGGGGTTACGTTACCTTGGACGCTTGGCCAATAGTAGTGATTGAAGGGCGGGTCTTGGCGTGGCCGGCCGCACACACCATGGCACACACTTGTTTGGGCTTGCGAGCCGTGTCTAGTACTGTAGGCTCGTCACGGCGATTAGCTTCGGAGCGAGTAGCGACTCTACAGTCAGTGAGAGAAACAAAGTATCTCCTCTGTTCTTTCTGACCACGGTGGGAAACCTGGAGCAGGAAAAGTTAACCCTCTCCTTGATTTTACATTGTTTATGGAGAAGGAGAACCAGGAAATGAGTCGGGGGAAACCATATGGCGACGAGCCACGCTCACCTGTGGCGTGAGGCAGTACTATCTACAATGGAAAATGGAGGTAACGGTGTTACATTGTGTGACAGATTATTAGCTCCAAGTGTGAATGTTAGTGTGAAATTGAACACTACATATATGCCAATGTTGTTTTCAATAAAAAAAAAAAAAACATTTGCACAAAGCGAGCCGATCCACTTTTCCGTGTTGATAAGAGCATTAAAATGAGAAAATATAATGGGACAAAAAGAAATCAAGGGACATTTAGAATAGATACAAATGTGCGATTAATTGCGATTAATTGTGAGTTAACTATGACATTAATGCAATTAATCGCGATTAAATATTATAATCGTTTGACAGCACTAGTATATATATATATACTATACTGTATATTAAACACCATGTCAATTTACACTTTTCAGATTCCAGACAGCCTTGATTAACTTACAGATGCTGTGTCCTGTAAGAGTTTTTCAGAATATTTAAGACTAGTGACTGTATAGGTTGTAACAGTAAAATAGTTATTATAATTTAATATATCTTTCATAAGTGTGGCCCTCTTAGTTTGGCTGTTAGGATGTCAACCATGAGCTGAAACATCCATTATTTAGAGATCTTTGTCTCTTCCTCCTTCGTTTCCTTTCTTCTCTCTACTGTCACTTTCTAATAAAGGCATAAATGCTCAGAAAAATTATTAAGAAATGACATGTTTGAAGCCAATGGACTGAAGGAACAAGTTCATTTATTTTTCAAAAGAGGGCTCTGCCCAGAACAAATATGCAAATATACAAATAGAACATGGCTTTATTGATCCCTCAAGAATGTTTTAATTTTGTCACACTCCCAGACAGTGCATACATTTTCCTAGCCTCATTGCATCTTTTGCCCACGTTAAGTACCTTGCTTAAGGGATAGCATGTCAACTCCCACCTACTTTTTTCAGTTATCACCCAGCAACCTGTCAAACATTTTATCATCAAACATTTAGGGAAAAAACTATTTCTTTTGATTGATTAATCTGGTCCATTGCACCAAAAACTAAAATATAATTGCCATTGCTCTGGTTTGTATATGCCTAGTAGTCTCTTGGCAAACCTGTTATCTACCGTATGCACTTTCCATTTGATTTGAAATGTAATCAGTGAACATAAAGTGTCTACGATTGCAACTAAAATTACACTACAAAAAGGAGAATGTTTCACTGTAATTACTGTTGTATTGTTAATGCAAAAAGTGCACAAAGTATATACGATCACAGTAAAAACATCATTAATGGTACAATAGTTAAGGACACTAATAATTTGTGAAAAGCAGCATCCACACATAAGTGAGAAAAAGTTCACTAACAAGCTTCCTGCTATCTGCAGAAGCTGGCTTGGCAAGTTGACCTTGTTTTTCCCCAATTATAATGTTTAAAAGATACTAGACCGGTTATAAATTTTTAATTTGACATTGATTTTCCTTTCCAGGCTGCAACAGTGTACCTCAGGAAATGAGTTGAGAGTCACTGAGCGAATCACACGTTAGTCACTTCTCTGCAGTTTGAGTTGTTTGGGGATTCATGCAACATGTACAGGAAAGATGTGAACATGAGGGCATCTTAGACAGATGGCTATCTAATGTTGCTCAAGGAACAAATGACCACTGAGTGACTTTGTCTCAAACAGCTGGTGTGTGGTAGCTCTGCACAAGTGTCGGTATTTGTGTGTGTGCGTGTGTGTGCGTGTGTGTGTGTGTGTGTGTGTGTGTGTGTGTGTGTGTGTGTGTGTGTGTGTGTGTGTGTGTGAGAGAGGGGGCACAGGCAGCAGAGGGTCATCACCAGATGGAGCATACATGAATACAAACCAATTAAAAAATATGGAAACAAAGTAATTCGTGACCACGCACTCCTTATTCTTGATTCATCTAATAACTCATTTGACTGCTCTATCACAACTGTGGGTGTTTGAAAGAAAACAAAATGAAAGTGTTCATGAGTGTGTGATCCTGACAAGTACAGAAACACACACACACACAATCCGTGTGTATAGCGTGGAGGCAGCAGGTTTTCTCCGGCTTGGCTATAAACCAACAACCTGCAGGGAGGTAAACAGCCCCTGAATGGAGGATATGGAAACCCATTCACAGGAGACATTGTGTCTGGCCTGTGTGTGTGTGTGTGCGTGTGTGTGTGTGCGTGCGTGCGTTCGTGCGTGCGAGTGAATAGGGAGGATCTTGTGAGTGCTTGTATGTGCACAAATGTGTGTGTGCTCGCATGTGCATTTAGTCATGCATATATAACAGTTCACATGCACTAAAACACACACACAAACAACTAGACACCAGTGTATGCAAGGGGCGTGTACACACTCTTATGCATTACACAGACACACAAACGCACACAGTGAAGGGATAATGAGAGAGGTGAGAGGTCTGAAATTGAGCTGAGCTAGACCTTAACATTGTGGCCTTGTATCACTTTAACCCCCCCCCCCCCCCGAACAGACAGCGAGATAGAAAACAACCCTGGCGAGCAGCAGAAACACCTCCATTACTCTCTGTGTCTCAGCACCCTTCTTTCAGATCTTGTTAGTCTCTCCTTCACATTGTTCACCACTTCTACATTCTCTCTGTTCTACTCTTTCCAACGTGTGGCCTTCTTCTCCTCTACTCTCCTGTCCCCCTTCTCCTTCTCTGTAGCTTCACAGTGCGAAGCAGTGCACTGACAGCATCATTTGTCTTTCCCCCTGCATCTTCAGAGGTACAGTACACGCACGCACGCACGCACACACACACACACACACAGACACACACATAAAAACTGATAATAAGTTGAAGGCAATATATCTTGCTTTGGGGATAAACAAACAACTAAAAGAAACATCGCATATGCTTCTCTTGCACGACATCGAAAAACATTACTTTTAAATAATCAAATAAGAAACAACATATTTTCCATGTACCCCTACTGGTACATTACCTAGCCATCCAGATGGTGAGATAGATTTTATTTCAAGAGTTTTATATGAGACTGACTCATGACTTCTGATGCCTAGGCAATGCAGGTGAATTTAGTTTTTGACGTGCAAATAATTAAAAAGCAAAAGCAAGTTCTTTCCAATGTTCACCATACCAAGAGACCTTAGATGGTAAACGTGTGTTGTCTTGTGATCTTGGGTGAACTAACCTTTTAGATTCACCTCCTGTTTTCTTGTGTCAAGATTGACACTTAGCAATTGCCAAAAGGTGGCAAATACTTACTGTGTTAGCACATACATATGGTGCATGTCTAAGACTTACTAAGTCTTAGACATGCACCATATGTATGTGCCAACACATACTGTGTTTATTTCACATTCTCAAATATTGTAGCTTAAGTATATAACTGCAAATGAGAATACATTTTATGGATACAGTATATTACACAGATGAATGACATCATAATCCCAATCATCTATATATTGTTATATACATCATGTTTCTCATGCATTTAATAATGGTTGCTAATATTTATTACAGTTAACAATATAATACAGCTCAAATGGAAGAATGCAAATCAGCCTACACAATACAGCTATATCAGCACTGCTGCAACTCTGACTCCCCCCCAGTAGAAAACAACAACATTACAACTTTTCCCAATTTAATACTTATTGCAAATGCAAAGCTATTATTGGACTGGATTAGATTTGTACAAGTGTTTGTGATATTGAGTTATTGCGTATAATCATCTTGTCCTGTACCACAGGCCCCCATGGCAATTCCTGTGCTGTTCCATTAGAATGCTGACAAACAAAAGCCGGAGAGGTTTATAACAAAACAACTACATTGGATTTTACCTTCCAAACGCTTATTTAATTGCATGCAAGCAATACACCTGGCACTGCAAACTGTGGTTAACATTTAGTATAAATATCAAAGTGGTGTACTTCACAATATGGTAGGTTCTCTGAGGTACAGCAGAAATACAGAAGTACAAAAGTTACTGTATGTTGCTATAATGTTTAAGGTATTTGGACTGATTAAATGAACAGACAGTTGAGCACAGATAAATGCCTTTAAACAAAAAAAAAGGGATATGTGTCTCCCACTGACTGGCAGGCAGCAGCCAGGGAAATCTGACTGAAAAGCATTCACAACTAGAAGCTTGCAAATATTTTTTATTACATGTTTAGGATATTTGGGAAAACCACAAATATGCAAGCTGGTATTCATATTCAAAGTGATCACAAATGGAACAATTACAACTGGAGCCTTTGCTTTGGTATGTTGATTGCATACAAACAATGTAGCACCTTACACACACAATGAGTGGATACAAAAACCTGTTTGTAACGTCTTCCAAATGGCTTTGAAATGCGTTTGAGAGACATTCAATAGCTGGTGATAAGCATTCCAAACAGCTTGAGAGAAGCCCTGCAAAGCGAGGGAGGTGAGGTTTAATCCAGAGGCTGCTGGTGGTTGATTGAGTGCACAGCTCAAAGAGAGACAGCCAAGTGGACATGGAGTTTTTTTTTCTAAACCGTTTCAGGCCTCTGTGGAGTTAGTGTGAGAGTGTGTGTACATAGACGTGTTGTTGTATGGAATCAAGAGCCAGAGCTCCTTTTCTGTGCTAAGGACATACAAGTTAAATACACGCAGCCAAAGTTTAAAATCACAACTATAGTAGTGCGTTTGGGCAGGGGATTTTGTTATGTACAAAGGTTTCCAAGATTGAAAAGTCAAACAACGTGGCCAGGTTGGATCAGTGGGTGAGAGATTTATGCCTTGACGAGGCCTTGCCTTGATGATTTCCTGCATGTCTTCCCCCTCTCTCCCCCCATCCCCCCCCCCAAAGAAAAAAATAATAATAATGAGGAGTGTATGTAAAATGAGCAATTCTGTTACGTAAAGTAAGAGATGGACACACTAAAAATACAAATAAATCAAATGCCTGACTGCTAAGACTGGCCTGTTGTATTGGCACTGTAAAATAGTTTCCATTTGATAAATTCAACCCTGCATAGTTTTTTTTTTTTTTTTTTCACAAATATCTTTATTGAATTTTTAACTTTTCCAAACATTCAAAAAATGAATAAAGACACAAGACAAAATCTCCAACTGTGCATAGTTGATCAGTGATGCTTGAACTTCTCTGACTTCTTAGAAGTTAAATGAAGTAACTGAGAATACAAAAATATACGTTGTCCTTCAATATTTCAAGATTTAACAACTAAGGAGCATAGTTCATCAGCACAATGCACCAAAAAGAAGGTCTTGACACACAAATGACTCATACAATTGGAGGAGTTGTTGCTACGGTTACCAGCACAAGTTAGTGTGTGTGTGTGTGTGTGTGTGTGTGTGTATGTGTGTGTGTGTGTGTGTGTGTGAGAGAGAGAGAGAGAGAGAGAGAGAGAGAGAGAGAGAGAGAGAGAGATATTAAATGAGTGAGAAGCAGGGAGAAACTGTGCACAGAGCAGTGTTTATAGTTTGTGAATATATGCATCTCTAATCACACAGCAGTGAACATTACAAAGAGGCAACATCCATTCACACACACAATAAAATGGTCTGATTACGGGAAATCTCAGCAACAAAGAAACAAGAACACAAAGAAAGTGGAAACACATTCAGTGTGTGTTTAAGTCACGCTGTTGTATTCTTATAAATGACAGTAAGATTAAGGAAGAGAGAGAGGAAGAAAAAAGTGCATACGCCCTGACAGAATTGTGTGTGTGTGTGTGTGTGTGTGTGTATATGTGTGCGTGCGCGTGTGTGTGTGTGTTCTTCTTTTACCTGAGGCAGCCTGTAGCATTGCGCAGAACCTGGGAGGTATGAAGATGGAGCTTGCGGTCGTCATGGTGATTGGGGGAGGAGTCCCAGTTAGAGTGGGGTATGATGACGCTATTGGTCAGAACGGCCAGGGCGTCCTGGATGATTGGCATCTTCAGAGCATCACACGACGACAGGTTCCATAGCACACCTGCACACATGCAGAAAGAAAAACGCATTAACAAAGCAGTTTATTTTAGCCTTTTTTTGCAAGCAAGTTTTATAGAGAAAACAAAGTAATTAATGGCACATTGAAATGCACACGTCTGCTATTTGCAATAATGAAAAACATACTCAATTATATAAATTTGCCGAAAGAGGAAAACAAACTTTTTCCAAATAAAATTTTTCATAAAGAATAAAAGAGTATAATCTTTGTTTGTTCTGGCAGCATAACTATTAAGCATGTAAACTCATAACAAAAACATACAGCATGTACTAAAAAATCTCCAACTCACAATTTCTGCTGTGTAACATTTTAAATGTCCTGGCTGCAATGGCTAATGATGTAGGTAAACCAGAATGCTGCTTCATTTTATGACTATATTAAAGGTGCTCTAAGCGATATCACGCGTTTTTTAGGCTACAACATTTTTTGTCACATACAGCAAACATCTCCTCACTATCCGCGAGCTGCCTGTCCCCTGAACACGCTGTAAAAAAACGCAGTCTCTGTAGACAGCCCAGGCTCCACAAAAGCCAACAACAACAATCTGTGCCAACCTGCACCACAAAGCATACACAAACAGTGTTCCAGACAATAACCGACAAGAAGGATTTGGGGCTGGGGGGTTAGTGCGCCGAAGCACGGAAGGGAGGGAGAGGGGACGGGATGAGGAGAAGGGAGGGGCGAGCTAGCCTCGTTTTGTTTGAAAATACTTCGAACGTCAGCAAGAAGTAACGTCACCCAACATCGCTTAGAGCACCTTTAAATAATGTATACAATATGAATGATGATGATTTGATAGGTTTGTGTTCCTCATTGAAAATCAGTTAAACAAATGTAGCTGAACTACAAGATAGATGTCTCTCTTTTCTTTTGCTACAGTGCACAGTGTGATTCATACCTTAACAATCTTTCTATTAAGGCTCCTGTCAACTCTGTGTGCTCCGAGCACAGCTAAGTCAGGACAGCGCTCTTTTTTTCAATTTGCTTTTTCACCTCTTTATTCCCTCTGTCAAGTTTCCACGACATTCATAAGCTCATATTTTGAGAAATTTCAAAGCAAATGATTCCATTAATCTCTCAGTGATGTCACAGGAAATACATTTGGTTATATTTTGTAAGGTCAGAGCAGTTTAAGCCTGTCCTTCTGATTTCAGGTTTAAGAAATCAAAACAACCCAAACACTTTGTTTTTAACCTTCTGCATATATCTGCACGATCTAATCTGCTGCACTGAAACACAAATTACCCTTCTGCATAATGATACTGATCGCAACCAGACCTTTATGTTGCACTGGAACATCACAAATGAATTGTGGAGGTATTTCAGGACTAGCTATGCAGGACAAAAATAACTCAAAATTATCACTTTTGAGAATGCCACCCCTTCTTTAGTTCTGGAATCTGACTCTACAATCTACCTGATGCTTGTGATATCTCAGGAAATTAATTAGTTTTCCGTTCCAGGCGGAAAGC
This sequence comes from Gymnocephalus cernua, assembly GCA_023631565.1. NCBI lineage: Eukaryota > Metazoa > Chordata > Actinopteri > Perciformes > Percidae > Gymnocephalus > Gymnocephalus cernua. Next base: position 15,342,828 of record CM042446.1, on the reverse strand, counting down.
CAACTGTCCAACCAATGCATCATTTATCACACACTGTGTGGTGGAGAACACACACACACACTCACACACATATATATATATATATATATATATATATATATATATATATATATATATATATATATATATATATATATATACACACACACACACACACACACACACCCTAAGCATATGCAGAGATACACAGTCGATGTATGCACACATCCACGAGTTGGCAGAGGAACTTGCAAGTTTGTATGTACACAAGGAAACTTTCATCACCTGCAAGGACAAAAGTACTGTACACTCACAAACTCCCATGCGTGCTATAGTAACCTTAATCACATACAGTATAGGTACACACACAGACACACAGACAGACAGACAGACAGACAGACAGACAGACACACACACACACACACACACACACACACTTTCCTTCTTCTTGTCAGATGGAATACTAGATGCCAGAAGCACTAGCCTTGTTGGTCAGCTGTGACACACACACACACACACACACACACACACACACACACACACACAATTCTTCCACTGATCGAGAGATACAAAAACAGATATAGTAACGAACAAACAATAAGATAAGATAAGAAATGTGGGAAACACAGGGTGACAGAGATGAAAGACAAATTATTAGAAACAAATGAGAGGGAAACAGAGCTGGAGGAGCTGAGTGATGGGTCAGGGAGATGGCAACAGATTGAGATGACGGAGGAGGCATGCAAAACGTTTTTTAATATGACAAACTATAAAAGGCCGTTGGTGTTGATTGTCACCATCTCTCACGCATTTGTTGTCAAACTCCAGATGACGCAAGTCCCTGATGACATTCATTTGCACAGTTAACACACAAATAGGAGATGGTCACAACTCTAGAGACACTATGTGATCTGTACGCAATTTACCGTGTGCCCAGAGGCTGTCAGCTGGCTGAACGATGTTCTGTTTATTCCACAGTACAACGTGCATAATCTAATTTCTTGTTAGATGTGAATGCAAATTAAACATAAGGGTGGCAGGGAAGTGCAACGCAGAGATTATAAATACTGTCTGTCATCTGAAGTTGAGCAAGACACCGAATTCCCAAAAGCTCCAGCAAGGCTGCACTGTTAGCAAAACCTGACCTCTGACCTGTCTGTGTAAAGGGGCAAATAAAAGAGAATTTTTGGTTTAGTGACAAATCCAAAAAGTATTTAAAAAAAACCCTGCTGCGTACACTGAATATAATATTACAGAAATTGTTCAATTTAAATCAGGCATATCGAAGAAAAAAAGAAAATGTATTCCACTAAGAAGATGGAGATGGAGAAAAGGGCACGGACAGGTTGTGTAACTAATAACGGATATGAATTAAGCCTCACTTTACAGAAACACTGCACACTGTCTGTCGTGGAGGCACTGGTTGTTGACTAGCAGCCAGTTTTGCATAGCCAACAGCAACGCCAGGCTTGATGCCTTACAGCATACTGCACTGGTGTCAGTCATAATGACAATCTGCAAATGACACACAAAGGGATGGGAGGAACGTTAGGCCAAGAAAAAGATGGAGAAAACAATGAGCAAGAGGGAATAACATTAAAGAATAGCAGATGTCACAGAGGGAGGAACAGAAAGGTTACCAAACAAGATGGGAATGACAGCGTTGACAGACTACAGAAAAAAACACAATGAAATGTTAACGAGCAGAGAGGTTAATTAAAGTTGTTATCCACAAATAAATGTATAAATATCCAAGATATCGCCACTTTTTACGGGTAACTCTTATGTGGAAGGTAAACAAGCACAATTGCACATGTACAAATGTGAGGAAAAACAGTAAAAGAGGAATCCAGAGGCAGAGAAAATGAATGGTAGTCAAGGAGGGAGAGAAGAATATGTAAATGTAGGAGAGAAAAAAGTCTTACCAAGTATAAAACTGAGAGTGTGGGGAAAGTGTGGTAAAAGTTGAAAAGAGAAAAAGAAGGGTGACAATGTGTGTGTGTGTGTGTGTGTGTGAGAGAGAGAGAGAGAGAGAGAGAGAGAGAGAGAGAGAGAGAGAGAGAGAGAGAGAGAGAGAGAGAGAGAGCGTGAGAGGACAAGAAGAGGAGGGTGATAATAAGGCGATGACCTTGCATGCTGTTTGGCAGCAATCAAGCGCTCACACTCAGGCTGTATGTGTGTGCTTGTGTGTGTTTGTGTGTGTGGGAGCATCAAGGCAACATTTGCTTTCACTTTCCCTTGTTTCGTATCTTGAGTATCTCTCATTCTACTCAATTTCTCTCCTTCCGTGGGCTCTTTTCAAACCGAGGCATAAGCTCAAACATCCACAAACACACACAGATATACACTCGGTGGTGCACATATTGGGCAAAACACTTCACTTATAAACCTTTGTGCTTTCAAACAACCCTTTCTGTCCTTCACTCCATTTCTCTCTTTCTTCCTGTGTCGGCCTATTTCTCAAGTGAGACGAGTGTCGTCGGTGTGTGATTGCAATCATGTTAAAAAAGCGTTGTCTCTGATGACAACAACCTGTCTGCTGGCTCGTAAAAAAAAAGACCCTCAGCTGCCTTTCTTGGGCTTCATACAAGATTTGAAACACATGCAGACAGAGATGGTGACAAAGATTGAGCAGAAGGAGAGGAGACATGAAGGAATAGATTCCAGTGTTTTCTGGGGCAAGGACATTGTGTCTGCCACTGTCTAACATTGGCCAAATTCAAGGTTGACACACACACACACACACACACACACACACACACACACACACACACACACACACACACACACACACACACACACACACACACACACACACACACACAAACAAACCTACACACAATCACACACACACTTGCCTGCTCTAGAAACATAGATCTGTAATGCTTCGCTAAGCCCAGGGTCCTTATGAGTATAACATCAGGTGGCCAACAGACAAATGACATCTAGCTGGAGCCTTTGTGTGTGCGTGTGTGTGTGCGTTCCTTCCTCTCTCCCTCCTCTGACTTGTTCCCCTCAGACACTTGACGGACAGTTTCCTAGGAGCTGGGTTGTTTGGGGAAATGGGGAGATGATTGCATGAATTCATGAATAAATGAGAGTGTGACTTGTAAAGGGAGAGTGAGGCCTGTTAGGATTCAAGTGGCGATGTTTTATTAAACAGCCTTCATCTGTGCGACTGTGAAAATTAGTTAGCCGCGGGGTCAGAACCTGGTGATGAGTAAAGCCAAAGACGACAAATAACATAGCTATTGTGTCTACCAAAATCTATGAAGGAAAAAAAATAAGAAAGGATAACATTTTGGATAACATTTATAAGTGACAGCATGTTAACAATTGCTGACTTGACCTCAAGGACCTACAACTTTCCATCCTGCAGTCCGTTTGTAAAAAACAAACATTTGTTAGACTAGGTCAAGTCCTGAATTGTGGGTAAATTGTCACTGCTTATACTGGGGGTTATATTCCCACCAGGGCCTCCCACAGTGAAAATGCTGCAGAGCCATTTCTGCAGGACACTAACAATTTTACAGCATAGTAGCAGCAGCAGCAGCAGCAGCAGCAGCAGCAGCAGCAGCAGAAAATCCTGGTGAAGACATCCTGTTTCCCCCACAGGTATCACCATAATGACTGCGATGGAGCTCTGTCCTCAAGCATTTTTGAAAGAAGGTTACGAGCTTTGGCTTGAATAAAAATGGCTTTAGCAAATACTGTAACAGTAGTGGAGACATGGAGATTTGGACATCTACACAGAGCAGGGATTCATGCCTTAAAGTAACAGAAGGCAAAGTAAATAATTTCCCAGTAAAGGATGGCAGCAATACTATTTCACTACAGTATGTTGCTTTATTGCTGCTTGCATAAGCAAAAAGTGTTGGTCTCTACTAAATACACCCAAACTTGTTCTGCTTTGTGATGCGTTTAAGACGTAAGTCTCTCTCCATGCAAACATTGCTGTGCAACACATAGAATATCAATAAGCACTTTAAGACACTAGGCAAAATGTACATTTGTCTCCAGTTTAAATATATATATATATATATATATATATATATATATATATATATATATATATATATATATATATATATATATATATTTGCACAAATGCCCACATTTTGAACACATGGCTTTCCCTCAGCAGTTGTTTCTCAGCCCAATAAGCATTTCAGAGCAGGGTTATGCCATGGTTCACCGCCTCAAGGTGAGCCCATGAGTAAGGATAGCATCTCCTATTGACACCCAAAGCCTCTGCATCGACCAGACTTTGACTGACAGGCCCGGAAGCCTTGACTTCTTTCTAACTACAGCACACTGAGACCCGGGAAGCCAATAAAGCTCGTCTATATTTAAACTTCTGAACCGACAGGGAGATAGGGTAAATTGTTGAGGGAAGGTTTTTCCGGTCACCAAAAAAAGAAAAGAAAAGAAAAGTATGCCCTGTTTCATTTCCCCAGACCTAAACAGACTCTTTAATTGCAGAGAATAGGGAAGCGCTTTGACAAAGCTGACAACACAAAGGCAGTAATGAGGAGGCTGATTTGATATGACTCTAGCACAAACACTTGTTTTGAGTCCATGCAGCAGTTGAAGATTGTGTCTATTGATGTCATTTGAGTATGCACCACTGCCCCTGATGAACCTCACCAACTGCCATTTGCTTGCTTTCAAATCATTTAGCTACAAATTAGTAATGAAGGTCAAGCTCTGACAGGAATGTAGTTCGGCAACAGATCCAATGCCATATTGCTAAATATCACTGCAGAGGAGCTAAGACATTTTTTTTTCTTTTATTATGCTCTTTCATTTTTTTTTTTTTAAACATTGATATAGTATTTACAGCACTGGCCTGAGAAAGGAGGTTCTACACATTCACACACTCATCTGGTAGCTCCCCTTTAACAACTACAGTCCAAAGCATTTAGAGGTTCAGTCCAACAGCACTTGGACTCTAGATGTCAGTGGAGGGGAGAATGTTACTTCATCATTTTCTAGCCAGTACAACCAATGATCAATGAACTGCAAACTACTTTTCGCCACCAAGATTATTCTCCCCTAAAGACCTAAAAGCCTCTGATCGCAATTGGATAGATGTATAGATAGACCTACAAACAATTAGAGCAACAAAACACGTGGCGTAGTGCTCAGCAACGGACGATTGTAAACATACAACAGTGTGTAGAGATGAGCTGTGGGTGGTGTGTACAGATAAGCTGTGGTGGTGTGGCATCAATAAAGGTTAAAGTTAAAGGTGCCTTTATTGTCATTCACAGAGAATGCAATTTCTCATCTGCCTTCGGACAGTCTGGCGAGGTCAGTTACTCAATGACCAATCTGACTGGTGGAGTGCTAGCCCGGAAATGACGAGCGGGATGAGCCTGACTAACGGCTCTCAAAATCTGACGAAAATCTTTTAACCTGACCTTTATCGATCTGAAATGAAGACAGATTCAACAACTGCATGGCCTATTTCTCGCTTAAAATGTTTTCAGAAACACGTTTCTATCTTCGTAAAAATGAGATCATATTCCCAAACAAAGCCGCCATTATGCCCGGTTGAAAAATCCAGGAGCAGCCAGACCCATGTGACGCGTTCGTCCAATCAGCTGCCAGTTTTCATTTTTGGGGCGAAAATACAGATTAGTGCACGTCTCGTGCACGTGCAGAATGTACGCTCAAGTTGGCGTCGCTTCGTTGTGTTCCGAGGCACTTTTTGGCCCTCGGGGAGCCGGGTTGGTGTGTCAGGGGCTTAACCCATCCTAAAGGTCTACATAAGAGCAGTGGGCGGCCACAGGCCAAGGGGACTAACTCCAGTCTTTTTGCCAATGCCTTTTGGTCAAAGGGCACTAACATAAAGGTTTTATAAGAATATTAGCATAGAATATGAAAACGTGAGCATGCAGATTTGTCTTGTTCCCAGACAATTGCAGAGCTACCTTCGGTTTTCACCTGTAAACATTAAAGGTATAATGGAGGATTTTCCCGAATTTTAGAAAAGAACCGCCCTCTCCACTTTTTTAAAAAATGCACATGCGCAACACCCTACCTGCTCCCGACAGGGACCGCCTATTAAACGTGTGCACGAGAGAGCATGCACGAGCCTGGTTCTCCTCGTGCACGCTCTGTTTACAAGTTGCTGTCGGCATGGCTCTACAAGCCTACTTTCCAAAAGAAGATTTGCACTTTTTCCACTATGTCAGACTCGCCACCGGTAAGTGAAAATCTATTTACGACAAGCATCTCTATAGCTAACTTTAGCATGCTACAGGCCAATAAACAAGCTATCGCCGAGAGCGGGGAGGCAGCGCCGCGGTCGGAGGCTTTTATATACTGTCTATGGTCGGAGTCTGTGGCCGTCTGCTCGCTGACCTGTCACGGCACGTACGACGGCCTTACGTAAACATATCCCAGAATGATTGACAACTAGGAGGACCACTAGTCTTGATGATCCACCTGGAAAAAGAAAATCCTCCACTATACCTTTAAGTTTGACATTTATATCATGTGTGTAGTTTCAGGTCATTTTCTAAGGTTTATGCCAATACAATGAGAAATAATCTTAACACAAGCATTGTATTACAAAACAAAACGGACACATTTAATTAAAAGGGTGTCAATGGCCAATGCAGCATAAAAAGTAATTTGAACACATTGCATTCATTGTCTCTATTTATAAGGTAAAAAAAAAAAAACACTCAACATGCCTAGTTAAGTTACAGAGTAATTACGCAACAGTTTCAAGTGGCGAATTAGAGCTCCAGCAGGGTGTTCCACAAGGCAAATGAAGATAGACCTCAAAATATAGTTGTACTGGCATGAAAGCAATTGAAATGTGGAGTTCTATGCTAAGCACCAGAGTAGACAGACAACAGGGTAGATTCATGCATGACACTGATTCACTTAGCCAGCAGCAGGAGAGAGCAAGACAGAGAAGGGCAAAGACAGGGAAGAGTCAAGGAACAGAGAGAGGGAAGATAGAATTTCAGTGTGTGTGTGTGTGTCTGTGTGTGTTTTTGTGCAAGATTACTATTTATAAAAGTCAGAGCTGAAATGATGCAGTATGACTTGCAGTGCAATTTATTCATTCATTAAACTGCTTACAGACCGCACACAGACACATGCACACACCATCTCCAAGCTGTGTTTTTAATCTCTTAGTCTCTCCAGCACTGTGGTGATATTCTTCAAGGTGCCAGAATGTCCCTATAGGCGAAGTCTGGTGACTCCCATCAATGACACGTATAGCTTAGTGTCAACACTAAATGCTCTTTGAATGCTGTCTGTGAATTTTAATTGGTGCACATTCCTGCGTCTTTATCTGGAATAAAAAACAAAACTTCCTTATTTCTTTGCCTTCCCATCTTCTTTCCTTCCCTCGTTTAGTCAGTCCTCGTTCCCATCTTTTTCATCCTTTCCTACTAATCACCGTTCTCCCATTTGTTGTGCAGCGCTGCCTGGAAGGCACTAGGAATAGGCAATGGTTAGGGTTAGGTGCCTTAAAGTCGACGGTCGCAGTGCTGCTTTGAAGTCGACATTGGGGGCTTAAAATACCATTGAGCGTCAATAACAGTGAAAATGTAAAATATAACCACTTCCTTCCATCCTTCCTCTCCTACATCCTACATTTTTTGTGTCTCCAGCATTCTCCAGTGAGCTGTTATCGGTTTGAGTGCTCTGTTACGAAAGAGACAAAACTCCTTGCTGGCTTGCTGCCTGTCATCTGCTGTGTTCCCTTCTATTCAGGGAGCGAGAGACCTTTGGGGATGCGTCCAGGGATGGATGTTTGAGTGTGTGTGTGTGTGTGTGTGTGTGTGTGTGTGTGTGTGTGTGTGTGTGTGTGTGTGTGTGTATGAGTGTGTATATATCTGTGTATGTGTGCTTGAAGAAAAGCTTCATTCTACTGAGGAAAAATGGGGTCAGAAGTCAAATTGAACATGAGAGGGCCCCACCGACTTTATCTCAGTATTCTTTGTGTGCATGTGTGGTTTTGTGTGTTTCTGTTTGTCTGGTTGAATCGATGTCTGTGTATGTGCATGAGTGAATGAGCGTGATTGTACATTTTTTCTTTGGGAATGTCCAATCCTCTTGTACGAGCGTGAACATGTCTCTCTTATCTCAGGAGGACTAACCTGGTGCAACAAAGAGGGCTTTTGTCGGAGCAAAGAGAGAGAAACAATGGTGATTCAAGTGCAGATACATACAGTTCCAGGTCAATGCGATGCAAGACACTGAACCCTATAGAAGGCTGGCATGCATATGAATAAAGGAGAGAAGAAAGGTCTGAAGAGGAGAGGGAAGTACATAAGAACATAGGTTGAGAAGAGATGAAAAATAGGATAAATTAGATTGACAAATGAGGAGTTCTGTCCTGTTCAGGGAGCCACAGCACATGCTGTAACATACCAGGAAGAACTGGCCATTGGAACATCTGCTAGGCTGCTGGCATTCAGGTCCCGTCCTATCACAGGTCACAGCTCACCCACTTCATTTGAATCGTAGCAAGCTGTACCCCTTGTGTGCGTCTGGAGCCCCTTTCACACATGCAATGCTAAGCGGAAATCATCTAGACATTACCCGGCAGAGCTGTACGTGGAATAAGTTGGATCAGATATCAAACTGTGTTTACTCTGCCAGCTCCCTAGTACGAAGTCTGTGTAATCTGCAATTGAACCCAAAGTATGAGATGTCGCAGCAAGCGAGCGGCCGCGTTGATGCATTTCTATCGGCTTGTGGAAACCAGGGGGACAAAATGAGAGGGTTAAGAAGGAGGGTGATTCACACAGAGACGGCAAAGAAAATGTCTAACTGGCAACGTGGCATCATGACTTTAAGTAAACATACACGCCACTTTCCTAAAGCCAAGTGGCGTGTTATCTGTACGCATTTTGAGCTATCTGCGTGTATATCTACACTGTATACAGTGGATGTAAACATACACAGCACTTGCCACGTGCCGTCGCCATGTGGCAAGCCACGTGCCGTGTTATCGCGAGAACGGGCCGTACTATCGCGAGAACGTCACGCGTGAAAAAACAAAAAGGTTGGGGTTAGGAAAAGAATATTGGAGAAGGCTTTAGTAAAACAAAAAAAAGACAAATACACGACGGCTGACAAACGTCACACACTTAGGAAAACATTAAATGGTTGGGTTTAGGAAAAGAACATTGGGGAAGGCTTTCTTAAAAAAAAAAAAAAAAAAAACACAACTGACAAACGTGGGACGCAATCTCCGCTCTCCCGGGTGAAAGTCCTGTGTCTTAACCATCCGCCACCCCAACCAACCTCCTTATGCGGACTTTCGTCCTTAAATACTAGTCACCACGGCAACGCAAATAGCAACATAATGTAGGTCAATGGACGCCAAGCGCTGTGGAAAAACACGCTAAAAAGCGAGTATGCGTCTTAATAACACGCAAATCATGCCATACGAATTGGCGTGTCGTACATACGCCATTTCAGGAGATCAGTCTGCAAACTGGAGAGATGACGAGATTTGAGAACTTCTGACAAATTAAAAAACAGCAGGAGACAAGGTTGTTCATGACTAAATTACAAACCGGCTCACTCTACCTAGGCGCCACCCCTCGTCTAAACCAAACAGAGTATTTCCAGTAAGAATGCGTCTGAGATGGACAATCTCCTGTTGTGTGCTACATGTGAGAAAGGGAAACTTTGGACTTTGTCGGGACCTGATTTGTCGGACATAGTCTGGAGTTCATATGCGACAACAGATTAAGACACTCATAATGACGTGCTGAATTTCATTAGTATTAGGGGTTTTAACTAGTGCTGTCAGTTAAACGCGTCATTAACGGCGTTAACGCAAACCCATTTTAACGCCGACAAATTTTTTATTGCACGATTAACGTTCTTTCGGATCTAGCTCGACCGGAAACAAAACAGACACAGCCGGCAAAATTACGAATCCCACTATGGCTACGCCATGTCCCGCCCTACGAAGCAGCTTGATTGGTTGGGTTTAGGCATTTCACCTCGAGTGGGTTACGTTACCTTGGACGCCTGGCCAACAGTAGTGATTGAAGGGTGTGTCTTGGCGTGGCCGGCAGCACACACTTGCTTGGGCTTGCGAGCCGTGTAGCTAGCAGGCTCGTCACGGTGATTAGCTTCGAAGCGAGTAGCGACTCTAGAGTCATCGTGAGAGAAAGAAAGTGTCTCCCCTGTTCTTTCTGACCACGGTGGGAAGCAGGAAAAGTTAACCCCCTCCTTGATTTTACATTGTTTATGGAGAATGACAACCAGGAAATGAGTCGGGGGAAACCATAGTCGCTATGACGACGAGCCACGCTCGCCTCAGGCATGAGGCAGTACTATCTGCAATCGAAAATGGAGGTAACAGTATTACATTATGTGACAGATTATTAGCTCCAAGTGTGAATGTTAGTGTGAAATTGAACAGTACGTATGTGTATGCCAATGTTGTTTTCAATTAAAAAAAAAAAACATTTTCACAAAGCAAGCCGATCCACTTTTCCATGTTGATAAGAGCATTACAATGAGAAAATATAATGGGACAAAAAGAAATCAAGGGACATTTAAAATAGATAAAAATGTGTGATTAAATGCGATTAATCGTGAGTTAACTATGACATTAATGCGATTAATCGCGATTAAATATTTTAATCGTTTGACAGCACTAGTTTTAACCTTTATAGACTGAATCCTGTGACACATACTGTATGCCCACGCGCACACACACACACACACACACACACACACACACACACACACACACACACACACATACACACACACACACACACACACACACACACACACACACACACACACACACACACACACACACACACACACAGGTTCATCATTATCACCTCTCCTGAGGCTGTAGAACCAATGTCATGCTGGAAAATTACTAGCTGCACATTTAGATTTCATATATGCTTGAGGTGGTGTACGTGCGTGAGCATCAGTGTGTCTGTGTTAAGCAGAGAGGGACGCAGTGCATGTGTTAGTGTTTGCTGCAGCACAAAAAGGGTCTCTAGTAGAATATTAAATTCTTAGTGGGAGGCATTCCGCAAAATATTTCAGGAGGATTGGAGATACAATTATGTCAGTTTGTGTAATGGATGTTTGCTGAGGTGGGTGTTAAAATGTAATCCATACATCTTTTGTCTACACGGATATTTGTGTGTATCTCCACAAAAGGTACTGTACATCTGAGTGTGTCTGCATGTGCATCTCTAAGTTTGTGTGTGTGGGCGTGTGCCCTGCTGTACAGTCCAGTATGTGTGAGTCTCCAGTGCACTGGCTAACTCGTACTGCTCATGCCCTCTAGGTCAAAATAAAATTAACCAGTAATTGTACAACACCACACTTGCTGGTAGGGACTTCAATGCTAGTTGGACACACACAGATTTTTTTTGGTGATTGTATGCAGGCACCCACGCAAGAAACACAGAGTCAAACTTAAACTGCATAACAACTCATCCAGTTGAAAAGAGAGGACACAATAACAAAACACACAAGAGAAATTATGTTGAAAGATAAATTGTTTGCTGCCTCGCTGCTTTATCTGCATTCTTTCCAGATGTTTCTGTATGCCTTAGAGTCCCATTAGACTGTTGAGGAGAGCTGTAATTGATTAAAAAACATAATGCAGGTGCAATGTTAAATGGTTTGGCATCTGAAGGAGCTCAAGATGAACAGCCTTGGTTTCTTCATCGTGAATAAGTAACCTCTTGCGAAAAATATTCTTTCAGTGAAAATAAAAAAAACATATTGGTCAACATGTAAATCACTTGGCCAACACAACTGCTGGCACTGTCAAGGCCAAACAAAACTAGAATACAGTGCTGCTAATGTATATTTAAAAGTGTGTGTTTGTTTCTTGGACTGTGTGCATGCCTCCTGTATGAGTGAGTCATAACTAGGTATCAGAGTATTAAATGTTTCAAATCTAGATCATTCAAAAATGTCAGAGGAGTAATCAGTCACCTACTAAATTCACTGAAATACAGTATAACAACAATTGGATAAACAAATAAGAACAACAAATAAGCTAAAAAAAAAAAAATATAAAGACAGAAATTGAATTTTTCTTTTTCTTTCTTCTCTGTCTGAAACTGACCCAGATTTGGTGTAATTGTGTAGCGTACAGCAGCATCTCCACATATCAAATTCTGTTCAGTCACACACACACACACACACACACACACACACACACACACACACACACACACACACACACACACACACACACACACACACACACACACACACACACACACACACACACACCCCATTATAACATCTCCTGAGGCCATAGAAGTGGAGTCTTGCTGGAGAATAACTGCAGATACACCATGATAAATACATGTTGGAGAGGTGAGGTGTAAGTTTGCCGCAACTAAATTACCTGTGACCAGCTCTCTGATTTCCACATCTCCGGTCTTCCTCAGCAGGCGGACCAATGCAGGAATCCCCCCGCAATTTTTCAAGGCCACTTTGTTCTCATCGTTGGCCTTGCCGTACACCAGGTTTCTCAGGGCTCCGCAGGCGCTACGGTGAACCTCACTCATCCTGTGGTCCAGCAGGTCCACCAGCAGCTGGATGCCTCCCTGTCTGCGGATCTGAGGATCAAAGAAAGCGTATCAATGAAAAATGTACTCGTGCATTTCACGTAAATGAATTATGTATAACAGCAACAAAATCCATCATAGACTCACGCAGTAAACACTCATGCACAGAAACTTCACAAAGTCTCTGTGATTAACATCCGTCACCTGATCAAATGTTGTTGTTCAACAGATGTCTATGCAGGTAGCTACTTATGTAGCTACCTGCATATTTGTGTGTGTGTGTGTGTGTGTGTGTGTGTGTGTGTGTGCGTGTGTGTGTGTGTCCTACAGTATCTGTCAGTCCTGCCAATCAGATTAACAACCCGGTGTGTACTAATTAAAGATACAATGACACAGCTAATAACTGTGCCTTCACAAAATGACACATAATCACACTGATGAGGGAAGAAAAGAGCTGTGACACCAGTTTAGCTTATAATCTAACAAAACATAACTTTAAACATGTTTCTGCCTTTCTTCTTCTGTGCAGCATGTCTGTTACTTCCTGCCATCCTGTCTACGTTTATCTTTTTCACGTTTCCTCACATGATTCTGCTAACTGAAAAGAAAAGGAAACTGCTTCTGAAAAAAAGACAACTAAGGTTCAATTGCTATATGTAACAATGTTGTACTATTCTTCATATGCACCATCTATAATGGTGCAAACGTGTGTATGATTTATACAGTATGATGGAGATGGAAAGCATAAAATGGAAATTGAAAACAATGAAAAGTTATAGCAGAAACAAGGAGTTTATTTAAAAGAAATAAAACTAGTAAATACAAGCTAAGAAATATATAATGCACACACTGATTCTTTATGTTTTAATTCAATGCCATTTTTAAATGTTTCAGTATTTATAGTTATATAAACTGTACCCATATTAGACAAAGATCAAGATAATAAACTTAAACATGTATAAACTGAATACACAGCTATATAACATTAATTTACAAAACTATAAAGGCATTGCCAGTTTAAAATAGTGCTTAAAGCCCCAGTGTGTGACATTTGTAGTTGTTCATTATCAAAATCTGTATTGCCCTTCACAAATTTGTCCTTTTTTATGAATATTGACCACCACCATCAATTCCAAGTATTTCTATTGCTTGAAATTTTACATTTGTGCTTACATGAACTGGGGTAGACGCTCCACAGCCACGCGCCATCTTGAAATATGGTAGCCCGTAAGAGACATACAGGCTATACTGCTCCGCATTTCACGCTTTTCACTCAGTGTCACTGACTGTGACGTATGCCAGGGAGGGAGGGGGAGAAGATTATTTGTGACTCACTGCCGGCAGATTTGAAAGCCTGTTGCGTCTATTATCGAGGACATGTCGCAGAGGAAATTAAAACGACAACGTGACAGGCAAAGCAACGCGACCAAAGTTAATATTGTTGTGGCTTTTCCAAGATGGAAAGAGCTGATGAGGAGCAAGGATTTTAAAAAGGGACGCCGAAGTTGCCTGCTTTCCTGCTAGAAAGTAATATTCAGTTGGTTGTCATATACAATTTCAATGCTAGATGGGAGAAATTCTTACACACTGGGGCTTTAAGCTTTGTCACATGTCTACATTTTAAAAGCTAATCAAGAAAATATTGTTCGGTTGGTTTTACTATGCAATTGTAACATATAAATCAAGGATTATGATACACTGTGGACTTAAAAGGCTATGTAAAAGATTTCCATTAGTACAGACAGTAAACCTAGAAGCCTGTTTCCAGACAGCAGCATCTCAGATTTGTTCAGTGATACAAATATAAATGTAGTGAAACTAAATGGCAAATCAGCATGATTATCAGGCGACAAACTTTATCCAAATATAAAAGTGAAGAATGGATGGTCTGGAGGGACGGGCGAAGGCATGACCCACACTACTCTGCCTCTGATAAGCTTATCCTGATATTCTTACCCTAACCAATCTCCCTCCTAATGCCTAAACCTAACAACCCGATCAACATAAATAAATAAATTATGGACATAAAGTGTATCGATCTTGGATGTAAGAGTTTGGATTTATTGCTCAACCACCCCGAAAAAAGGCACAAGTTCCAGGCTGGATACAAAACCTCCCGTGAAGGCTAGAAAGACAGCAAAGAGATGCCCATTAGCGTTAGCTTGTTAGCTGCTAACGGTAAGACGATCCATCTTATGGTTATTAGGCGTTAGGGTTTTAATGGCAGACTCAGCAGACTATTGAATATTTGAATATGTATTTTATGCAAGAATCTACTACATCCTCACATACTCTTGTTTTAAAGGTGTATGCCTGCCACCAAAAAGCAGGCACAAAAGAGTTATTTGTAAGGTATTTCAACTAGTGGCCTCACTTTTCTGCAGTGGAGATTTCCCTCTAATCTCATCAACCACATCTTCTCTTTGCATTGTAAAGGTATTTGCTGTGTGAATACACACAAGACACACAGATGACAAGAAATAAAAAATAAAAAAGCCAATCAGTGCAGATTTATGGTTATGTCCTAATTCTGTGAGACAAGGCAGCAAGGGCTGTTAGCCCAGTGGGGATCACAATGAGGGCACTCTGGTGTTACACATTACGCCTTCCCCCTATGGTGTTACACATAATGCCTTACCACCATGGCGCTACACATCGCTTCTCCACTGCAGGCATCTTTGCAGCCTTAGGGGGCCAAGGAGCTTACAGCAAGCCGTGTTCAGTCCAATCGACAGGGGTGTAGTACTAATTACCAGAAGCAGGCTGCTGTGATCACCAGGAGACTAACATGAACATGGATAGCGCAACTAGTGTGCGTGTGTGTGTGTTTGAGAGAGAGAGAGAAAGCCTGTCTTTCACTCCTCCACTTTTATGGATTCTCTGGAGTACTGTCTGCAACAGGCAGAGGTACTCATCCAGATAACTCAAAAAAAAAAAGTTTTTCACAGTTAACTGTGTAATCAAGCTTTTTGAAACCCTCTTATTTTTCTGCATGTTCTCCTCCAGACCTGGGACATTACGTGCCAGAAAATAATTCTTAGTGTCTGTTTAATTGTGAAGCACCAGATGGGTAGTGTGTACTATGCAGACATGTTGACAGGAACAGTAAGGTGTAAAAAATAGACTTCCGAGCCTTTTCCTGTGATTATCCTTGGCACTCATTGTTCTATCTCCTGTGGAAACCTCACACATCTGGCGTGAATAAAGCAGATAAGAAGAAGAAAAGCATGCATCAGAATGAGTGTTTACAAGTGCAATTTAACTTTTGATTTATTCATAGTGAAACCATAGACATGATAAATGCGGGCCAGGTAGGGAGAAAGGTGCAACGAGTGAAAGAAAAGCATAAGAAAGTGACGGAGGGCAGGGTGAGGATGGAGGTGTTTGATGACACAGCAGGAGTTTATCGAGCAAAATGACTTTGCTTATCTATTCAATTAAAATGGATTAAGGGATGCAATGAATGGCAAACTAACCTTGCTCCATTGGCCACACAATTTCCTCAACCTGATTTGCTGCCCCTCTTATGCCCTCCAGTCCTCACCTCTGCTCCTCTTCCCCTCCCTCCGCTCCCATTCCCCTCTCCCCGCACTGATCTCTGCTCATCTCCCCTCTCCTCTTTATGCTTGTGTCACAGTTAATCTGTTATTCCATAAAAGCCATAGTGCTTTCACTTTGTATTGCCTCTGAGCTACCGGCAAGGCTTGCCAATACCTCTGCACTTGTTCCTATATGCCATGTAAAGAAGATTAGAAGCGCAGATTGATTTGTCTTTGTCTCCCACTGTTCCGCGGCGGCCACGGCTATTGGTAACCCGTAACGACAGCATTGCCGTGGAAACAGTTAGCAGTGGTGACAGCTGGGATTGTGAGAATCAGAGGTGCTGCCAGCGCAAAAGCTGGCAGTGGGACACACGAGTGACACAAACCTGGGTTGGTGGCATGCGAAGCCAAACTCAAAGTGGTTTGAGTCACCACGTATGGAACGTCAACACAAATCAGCAGCACGCCGTAGACAGTTCACTGCTTGCATGTCGGGAGTGAGGAGACAGAGTGATGTGTCACACCTTTCACGCATGTGCACACTCAGGTAGGCACACACACATATGCAAAGGCTTCTGTTTTGACCTTTCCCATAGCCTCGGGCTAACTGCATTTTAGAGCCTTTCAACCTCTGGCTAATTGAGTTCTTGGCCCTGGGCTAACATTTCCCTCAGGAGTCTTCTAAACTGGGCCAAACATGGATTTACCTATGGCTACCTACTATTGTTCTGAGGCAGGGACACAGCTACTTATGCAGTAGTATCAACAGTAAGATTCACAACTGAGAAAATCTACCTTGACAAATACACTAGAGGTGCTACCCTGTTGTTTGAAGAGTACGGCAACAGAGAAAAAAAACAAAAAAAAACAGTACTCTTCACAGCAGGGGATAGGGGAAGTGTTTAACAATCCCAGTGTGTGAGTGGGCATGTGTCCAGTAGTTTCATACAAACATATGAACATTCATTTAGACGCAGACCCATTTCAAAGGCTATTTTTGACACCAGATTATGGAGAGGAAATGTTGCAGTAATTTACAAACCATCCACAAACTCTCAGCGCTAGACCACACAGACCCGACACATTTACCAAAGGTTACCTGGAGGGTAGTTCAACCCTGAGGCAAGGGATTAAAAGTTTTTATGTTTTATGTCTAAAATATAAAAAGGCAACGCAAGTATTTTTTAAAATTGAAGTATTCATTGATGAACTACTCTCACATATTGTTGACAGTGGTGAGAACTGACACTGGGATAAAAAATAAAAACTATTCCTTTAACACTCATACAGAATTGTACACATCGATCAGAGTGGAAAATTATATATACGATATGCACTGTGTAAAGAGGCACAGAAGCATGCAATATTATTACAGTATTTGCTCTGGATCATTCACTGTGTCTTTCTCATCTTTCATGCTGGTGTCTGTTGAACAGATAATCACAGCCTGCAGTTTGCACAGTTCACGGTCTAAAAATCTAAAACAAGATATTTTACCATATTGGGTTTAACCAACAACAGTGAGAATATACCGCAATTCAAACTGCAATGGAATCTGATCCAAGATCCCTATATTTATACCATACTGCTGTATAATTACGCAGATCTGCTGTAAAAAAAACTAAAAAACATTTCATATCATAAAGAAGGTGGGAGGAGGAGAAATTAAGTTAAGTGATAACAAAAAATGCAGTGGGAGAGGCAGACAGCAATATGTGATGTGTGAACTAAACAAAATGTGTAAGAGAGGGAGGGGGTGTGACACAGAGTCAGGGGGCACATCCCTCTCCCTTCAACTGGTCTGTTAGATAAATGGATATCGACAAGACTACACAACATGAAATACTGTGTGTGTGTGTGTGTGTGTGTGTGTGTGTGGGGGGGGGGTGTGTATATATATATATATATATATATATATATATATACCTGTGTTGTTATACCTAAAGCGGATCCATGAGCTGACATGTCAATGGGCTTGTGAGTATATGTGCGTTGTGTGTGTGTGTGTGTGTGAAGTGTAGGTAACTGCAAGTATGCATCCAAGCACACGTGTTGTGTGTGTGTGTGTGTGTGTGTGTGTGTGTGTGGGGGGGGGGGGGGGTGCATGTGTCTAGAGCAGCTATAAATGATGCTGAAGATAAATTTACCAAGCTGCCTCTGTGGTCAGCTGTAATCTGAGCCGAGGCCAGACATCCATCTGCCCTGCCTCTTTCTCTCTCTATACATCTGATTGGATACAGATCTAAAGGCACAAAACATAAGTACATGACCTTGAATGAACTACCATATCCTTCCACACACTGTGATGAAACAGCTAAATATATACAAGCGCACATGCATGTCTGCCATCCAGAGACACATTGCTGCTTAATCAACTTTCTCCATACTTAAAAAGTAAAAAACACTGACGGCAATATTGTTACTTGATCCAAAAAGCAATATTTTCTTTTTTTCTCCTTTCCCTCTCCATCACCTCAGTTTCTCTCTGTTCTTGTCCCCTCCCCTCTCTTTGCACCTGCAGAGTATCTCTTAAGCGACGAAATAGCACCCATGTTGTGGCTGTATTTAGCTGCTCAGTGTGTCCCCTGCCATCTGTGTGTGTCTGGCTGGCTGAAAATAAGAGAAAAGTCTCTAGATCAGTGCTCATAACAAATAGCTGGCATCTAATTTCCTAATGTACGTAAAGTGAGATGGCCCATCTCATACAAGCTGTCTTTGATTGAAAATGTCCCTATATGCCGATTCAAGAACTTGTTTAAAAAATAACATTCAATAACTCTTGTTTTATTAGTTTATTAAAACTCGTTTTTTATTGGTCGGCCATATAATGTAATGTAAGTTGATTTTGTGGTAATTATTATTTTGTAAAAGTATCTGTCGGATGTTGAAATGTCATCTCTGGTTTTGGAATGAAAAGCATTGATGAGAAGCATTGATGGATAGATGATGAATATACATATACATACTGTATGAATAACCAGGGGTTACACTGGGATTTGTTATGCTATGTTATTAAACCTGTCCGTTTCTGACCTATTTTTCTCCCTACCTCTATCACTCTCTGCCATGTGTCCTGTCTGACTCACAAGCGCACTGAGGTTGCTTCTTCTTCTTTTTTCTGTTTTATGGCGGGTAGCAACCAACATTAAGGTGCCTTACCGCCACCTAGACTGAGGTTGCTGATCTGTTCGGTAGCTTTTAAGAAACCCATTGACAGATAAAAGGAAACCCAGTGAAAGTTCTGATGTTTGCAAACTCTTACATCAACTCATTAAGGACTACGTTCGGTTACACTCTACTTGAAGGTATCTACATAAGAGTGACATGACACCGTCAGGAACGTGTAATAAACATTATAAACACGTCATAAAAGTTTTTGTCATGACAAATTATGGTTAGGGTTAGAGTAAGGGTTAAGGTTCATGTGTCATGCCAGTGTCATGTGTTCATGACAGGGTCATGTCACTCTACGTTCTCTACAACTACAATATAAACGTGTATTAGTCATTGTTTTAATTATTATATTAAAATCAAGAAAAGTGTGAAAATATATACATTGTGGAAGATATGCTAAGTTATCGGTCCCCTGATGACATAGAAGAGTGTAGGCCTATGCGCCGGGGCAATTTAACCCCTGTGAATAACCATCACAAGCTGTGTTTGGCGTCTGTGTTCAGTGGGTTCCTACACCAGCAAGACACACCTGTGAAATTCAAACATGAAGGACCAGTGGCGCTGCAGGACAAAACTGCGACTTGTGACCCCTAAAATGAAAAGCGTTCCCAGGCACAGAGGATCTCCTCCTCGTTTAAGAAAACATCATCTGTGTTTTTTGTGTGCGGTCTGCCAAGTTTTTGTCAAAAGAAAATCAAAATGCATTAACTGTTCCTTTATTATATAAACTTCTGTGACATCTGCTTTGATATGAATCCCTGGGTGATAAAGCTGTCATGTTATTTGCCAATGCCATGCATATTCAACTACTGCTGTCGAAGGTTATTTTTAAAACAGGCAAGCTTACAGATTTGAGCACAAACACACATACACACATAGCAGAACTGCGTTACTAAGCATTACTTTTATAGTGTGCAATATGTGAAATTTAACAATTTCTAGAAGGCTATGTGTGACATCCATTTCAAGGTGCAATAGAATAGTGAAGTATTGCAATGACATTTTAATGTAGCAAAATTACTACTCTGCTTTGCACCCAAAAGTAACCAATTGGTTATAATCACTTACAACTTACAACCATTTTTACTAAACAATTACCATTTTGAACCATAACTATAAACTTCCTTGGTCTGCTCTTCAATCTTCAGCTGATTGGAATGATGCCTCTGTCAAGCTAAGTTAAACATAGCCTCCTGACAAAAACAATCATGGAAGCCAATAGGGACAGGTGATGGAAAATACTGTGAACTTGCCCAAGGAGCTATGTTAGAAATAATTGGATGCACACTTTATGTGAAGTAAACAATAACAAGAACATAAATCTAAAAATAATCAATTAACAGAAGGAATTTGTCCTTAGTTTTTGTAATCTTGTCTGACATTACATTCTTGCTAACAGCGAGGACTGAGAAGTCAATAGATAAAAAGAATTATTACTGAATTATCACAGAACTCCATCAAGTGGAGTCCCACTTGTCCTTTTTTTATTACAGCAACAAAACTGGTCACTGAAGAAAAGTAAACCTTCTTTAGGTCATCTATGCCTATCCAAATGAATAAAACATCATTGCCTGCTGGTAGCGAAGAGTCAACAAAGTCAAAAAAATTTGAAGTGCTTGATGTTGTATTATTCCTACCGTAATGTCACCTCATATGTTTTGTAACCTTTTGAACAAAGACATTTTCTCTTTAACTCAAAAAAATATATATAAAAAAAAAATGAAGCTCTGTCACAACCTTGAAGATCAGCCAAGATACGGTTCACTGAACAAAAGAGACATTTTAATTACATTTAACAACCTTAACAGCAAAAAAAAACTATCATTCATACCACCAATGTTTATTTGGTTCTTTCTTTTTAAATTTCCTTTGACTGAAATTTCATGAATACTCACAGATACAAAGATGTTGTGAGAAAAAGACGCCAATGAAAGTCATATGTTCCAAGATGTGCTCCATCATTATTGTGATGGCTGTGGTACGGCCTCTTAGAGGGATCAAACGTAATACGATAAAAGGTGCCGTCGAGTTTTAAAGACTCTTCAGATGTAAAAGGGAGAAAGCAGAAGAACTGTTTTCACTCTCAAATGTGACAAGAATAATGAAAACGCTAAACTCTGAAGGGAAGCACTGTTATAAACTAAGAAGTAAACACTGTTGCTAACAGCTAGGGGTTCATTGCTGTGTTCCATGGGTAAAATAAATGTTCTAAAAAAATAAATTAAATATTCTTATTTATCATAACAAAACAAATTCATTACTCTCATCACAGTATGAGCACAATATCTTGCTGCATTCCAACAATGGGATCTTTAACCAAACTAATATCTCGTATCTGGCTTAGTGACTGTCTGTCAAGTTTATTTTCATTAAGAACTATTTAAGAAATACGGTCGAGGGCACACTTGTGTGAGTCTTATTGCACATTGCATCAGAGTGCACATGCTGCATATTGTTATTGTATACACATGTGGCAGTTTGGGCACGTAGATATATTTTATGTGTGTGCGTGAGTGCGTGCATGTGAACGCCTGCTTTTATTTGATGTGATGTGAAGCGTCAATTTTGGCTGGTTGATATCTCTTCCAGATTTAATTTGTGTAAACAGTGTTTAGCAGCGCCTTGGGCCCTGAACGAAACAATCAAACAGACTGATGAAGGCATGCCAAAGCATCCACAGTTGCTATTTTCTCCATTGTCGGACACCTCCATTCAGGCAATAATTACACCCATTACAAAAGACACAAACATTTAGGTTTCTTATCGAGCTACGTGGCTGAGCGGGTGGGAGTGGAGTGATGCAATGTTGTTGTATGTAATGTGTATTGTGTATGTAAGTGTAATTGCATTTTTGTATCTGCATATGTGTGTGTATTTGTTTGTGTGGGAGGGTAAGTGGGTCGGTGTGAATGAATATTGTGTCTTGAATACAAGTGTATTGTGTTTAATTGGCTGCATTTGCATAGAGTTAATATTAATTATCTTATATCTTATATTTATATGAATTTTTCTGTGTTTTTTTTTTCCCAGTTTGCATTTTGAGCTTTATGGATTGTGGATTGTGAAGTGTGTGCGTTTTTGTAAGTGTGCACATCATGCTGTGGGTTCCTTTGTATTTCTGTGTGAATGAGCATTTAAGCAATGTGACATCGCATTGAGGTTGCACTAGCAACTATTTGCATTTCTACTGACATTAATTTCATAAAGAAAAAACAATTGTCAAGGCTTTTTTTCGAGTTCCAAAGGGACGCACCTCCAAAATTTGGGACTAATTGAACTTCACTGCCACTATAGATACTACTCAACAGAAGACACAGCTTAGGGATGGAGACTGTGGTAAGCTTTATCATGCAGAACATCAGTGTGAAAGCACTATTTCTTAAAAGCGACTGCAGGAAAATGTAAAACACCCTGAGCTGTTTGGAATGCAACTCAAGAAAGGTATTCGCTTGGTTCCTAAGGCACACATGTTTATGGCTTGTATCATCAAAGTTACAGCCATTGCCTTCTCTACGCAGATCCTAATCAAATACTCACACCACACTGAAAACACAGGCACACACACAGACACACAGAGACACACACACACACACACACACACACACACACACCTCGGCTTTGATCTTGTTGTCTCCAAAGCAGAGATGCTGTAGGTAGGCTGCAGCATTGGACTGCACCGATGGGAACTGGTGCTGTAACATCTGGATCACCTCTGGCAGCTCCGGATCTCTCCACCCAAACTCTCTGCAGAGAGACAGACAGACAGAGACACTTTGATTCCAGCAGCACTTTAACAAAGCAACTCACCAAAACACAGGAGAGTACCTGAAAGTAGTCCAATAAAATCACAGACTCTTTTCCCAACATACCCAGAGCTACATATATTCACACGTTTACTTACATGTTTACACAGAAATACACAAGAAAGACAGACATACAGATAAAAAGGCAGAGTATGAATGAGGGATTTAAATGTAAAACTCTTCTTACAAGAGAGGGCTTTACAAGTTAAGCACCACAGCGGGACAGAAACGATGCAAATCACACACTGAATGCCCAATTTGCCAAAACATTGTCATTTTCACACATCACAGGAAATGGAGCAAGCAAATATGAGGTCAGCAGGTTAGGCAGATGGCATCCACAAACACTTTTACGAATAAATAGAGAAAAATCTAAATTGTATTTGCAAAACACTCAAGAGGAGTTGGATTTTCCCTGTACAACACAGTGAGTCTTTGAGCGTCTTAAAACTCTCTATGGCCAGATGATTCAACATACAGTGAGTTCATAACACTTTACAACTGTGTTTTTACAGTTTTTCTTTTTTTGATTGCTAAACAATAGTGGGTACAACTGGAGCTACATGTGCAAAACTCTAACTACAGTCTGCACTACCAACAGTCACCTGAGCTAAACAGTTCACATCACCTGCAAAACTCATTCCAAGCATCAAAACTCTTAACACACGTCTCACAAGAGGCTCAGTGCAGCAAAACACTGTGAACAACCATCACTGAGATAACACACACTGTCACTCAGAACACACTGAGAGTAAAAACACTAGCATCAAACACCAATACAGACATTACTAACTTTTCATCTTTACAGTTTGAACAATTTGAGTGACTTCACACTACTCAATAGTTTCTTTAAAGCTACATTGTGTAAGAATTTCTCCCATCTAGCGGTGAAATTGTATATGACAACCAACTTGACTTTCTAGCCCCCCCCCCATTCCGAAGGCGTTCTAACTCCTACGATGGCCGAACCCGAAATTAGCGACAAGTCCCTTCCAGTGTAATAATAGTTTGACATTATTTTGGTACAATTTCATTGCTAACATCAGCTATCAGGTTCCCAAACATATGCAAGCTAATGTTAGTAAAGTATCCGTGCTATCGTTATTCTGTATATTGTACGAGATTAATAGTGTAAGGCGATGTTTACAGCGTAAGAGAGAAGCAACAGAGGTTTGTGTTTTTAATATATTTCTCTGAGCAGCATGAACAATGTCAAAGAAACCGAAATGATCTCTTAGTGTCTCCATTGTTTACACGCAGCTGTTCTAGTAGCTAGCCACCCGGCCAAACACCTCAATGATTAATTGTTACCACTTCAAATCAGGAAGCAAGCACTATGAAAACACCACAGGTGAGCACCTATATATTTTTTCTGCACATTTTTTCTGCAATTTTCTTTTTCAGTTTACTGTTTCTTGTGAGCATATTTTGTTCAGTCCATTGTAAATATATCTGCTGTGCATATGTTGCACTGACTTGTGGTGAAAAAATAAATAAATGTTTCAACAGCATGTGTGTGTGTCTGCAAATATTTCTGTGCATGTGAACAATCTGAAGAATTTTCTACAATTTGAACTATTTTAGTATTATGGCAAAGCATACTAAAGATGAGAATGTTTTTCATTATGCCCAACAGTGTGTAGTTGGTTAGACAAAAATCTGGTAATATGAATGAAGTGTGTGCCAGTTGGTGCAAAAGTTTGATTTTGATAATGCTATATGTAGTTTTGGTTGCAGTGCTTCATTTTGCAGGATATATGAGGTATTTTGGAGGTTTGGGCGTGTGGTTTTGTGAATTGTGTTTTTGATAAAACCAGCCTAGTTTGCAAAATTGTGTTTTAGCAATTGGAAAAAAACTGTAACTAGTCTAAAACAAGACACCTGCTTAGGCTTTCAGCTAAAATTGCAATCAGCAGTGTTTGAAATGCACCAGACTGAAATCAATTCTGTTTTGAATGTGTGCTTAACAGTTTTGACAGCAGTGTGTTAGCATTTGAACAAAGTGCTGTAAATCCACAGTGTTGTGCACGTTGTGGTTAAATCCATGGGTTAAGTGTGTGGAGTTTTGAAAACTGTGTTCAAGCAATGAAAAACAAACTAGAGTTCGGTCCACATGAACTGCTGCTGTGCAGACTGGAGTTAGACTTTTTGCACATGTAGCTCCAGTTGTGCCCACTGTCGTCTAGCAATAAAAAAAAAAACTGTAAGTATGAAAATGGTTGACAATTTTCCCTTACAAAGTCTCCAAGAAGATCCAAGGTAAAAAACAAACACATTAGAGTATTGACTGCATAGTTTGACTGGAATGCGTTTTTATGTGAAACGCAAAGTGCGGTGGAAAAAAAAGATGATTGTTTTGAACTAAAGTGGTTGGCAAAAATGATGATTACCTTGTAGATGCTTTAATGTCAGTATGTCCATGAATTGACATGAGTCCAATAATCATTTTAAGTCAAATTAGAAAAAGGGGTAAACAGTTTGAGGAATTGCACAGCACAGCATTACTACTGCCTGCATGCTGTCTGCAGTGTGAGTGGTGAGAGTTATGTTCTATACTTTATACCATTAGAAGTTTACACTCCTATGAGCACACTGGACAAAGTGAAATAAATGTTTTGTCCCTTGGTAATACCCAGGAAATTGTCTCCTTTATTTTATTATCCCCTGCTGATAATTGTTTTGCTACGTTCCACGAAATGAGAAAATTAGGACTGTGCGAGAAAGTGTGGGCGACTGTGTGTGTGTGTGTCTGTGCACATGCCTGCATGAGTGTGTCTCCACAATCTACTGTAATGTTTTCTCCAATAACTACTCTGTAAACTGTTGTGGTGTTTGTGGATCGATTTTGTTGTTTTTGCCTTGATGCTCACTGTTCTGTGCCAAAATGTGTCTCACTGTAATCCCCATCAAGCCATCGTGAAAAACGTGGATTTATTTTTCCTCCTAGCTCGGCCTCCCTAAACATGAAAATGTGATAAATATGGGACAATTGATGCTACAATTGAGGGGGTGGAGAATTGTGTGTGTGTGTGTGAGTGTGTGTGAGTGTGTGTGAGTGCCTAAAGTTTTTGCAGCAGAAAATGAAGCCTCGACACCGCGCTCTCATCTCTGTCAGATCAAGCGAATGCGCTCCATGAAACATCTGTGAAAAGCAGAGCGTTCACGGGGAGTAAACATGGCTCTCAAAGATAAAGCAAGCTCCAGCGTGGACGGCTCTTTATCTGCCGAATGATAAGTGTTCATTCAGCCAGAATGCAGGACTGAAGGAGGGAGGTAGAGGAGAGATGGAGAGAGGGAGGAAGAAGGAGGGATTCCCAAGGCATTTAGGGGATTTAGGAGGAGAGACCCTCAAACAACAGCCCTTAAATCACACAGCCAGATACCATCAGGCCAGTTTGTTTGTTTATGAGTGTGTGTGTGTGTGTATGTGTGTGTGTGTGTGTGTGTGCGTGCACGCGTGTGTGTGTGATTAAGATAGGATCATGATGTGTGTTTATGTGGACACAATTTCCTCTGTGCGGGTTTGTGTCCGTCAGTGTGTGTGTGTGTGTGTGTGTGTGTGTGTGTGCGCGCACAAGTGTTCTCATATTCATCTCTCTCTGTACTTTAGTGTATGTATGTACTGTATCTGACGATTTGCTAATGGGTATGACTGTGCAAGTGCATGTTTGTTTGAGCTTGTATGTGTGTGTGTGTGTGTGTGTGTGTGTGTGTGTGTGTGTGTGTGTGTATGTGCATGTGCGTGTGTGTGTGTGTGCGTGTCATCCATCCCCTGTAGCCTCCCAGCTCTGTCAGTGTAGTTAATAGAAAGCAGAGTGATCTGCTGATAAGATAGGCATCATGGCTCGCCATTAATTAAAAACCCCTGGTAGGGAGAGAGACGGAGTGAGAGGAAAAGAGCAGGAGAGAGAAAGAGGAAGATGGAGAGAAACACAGAGGGAGAATAAGAATGACGAAGGAGAGTTAAGGGAAAAACCAGAGCATCCAATGGCAACTGTGGGTACAATGGGCAAGAATAAGCTGGTAGGAGATGGAAAAATAAACAAGGGACAGACAAAGAGGAAAACAAGCTTTAGATGAGACGCCAGTCACGTCAACACAGGTGCTAATGAGCTAGACGCACCGCTAGGCGACAAGCCAACAACGTGAAACAGCGGGATGCAAACAGAGAGGTATACAGAACGCAAAAGGGAGAACTGATCAAAGAGTCACTGCCAACAAAACTGCAGGGCTCACACTAAATACCCACACAACTTTTAAAGGAATCTGCAACACAATATGCTGCCGCTTGTGTGCCATATTCTTTGTTACCTTATTATTTTACGCCATGCGTGGTAATAAATGCCACACTGAACAATTTGTTGACTTGCCTTTTTTAAACCTGAGCTACATGTTCTTGATACGACACACCGGTGGGTATGAGAATAAACTAGGGGGTACAGTTGCCACACAGAGCTCCGTGTTCCTGGTTAGACAGGTTACTCTGCCATTTGTTGAGGCATGCGGAGGCGTGATGCAGCGAAATACTTCGAATGGAAACACTAGGTATGGCAGGAGAGCAGTCTGACATACTGTGAATGAAGGCAGGTGGCAAGGGACACTGTGGGGGAGGAAGGGTGGAGGCAGAGACAGAGTGATATAACTGAGATGTTGGAAAAGACTGCTGTGTGAGGGTGGGGCTGTGATGCAGGCAGGCACATACCTACGCACTTGCATCGGAGGGAGGACATGTGATAAAAGAGTACAACAGATGAAAATGCAAGGATTATCAAAGGATTTCTTTCTTTTCATAAAACTTCTCTTCATTTCTTTCCCTTTTCATGTCCAGGTCACATGAGACAGCTGACCCTCTATCTGACATCCCAACATGACCACTGATACATGGATTCATGTATGTACACACACACACACACACACACACAGTGAGAGAAAAAAAGCTCATCTAATCTGAAAAGCAAACACTGATTGGACACACACACACACACACACACACACACACACACACACACACACACACACACACACACACACACACACACACACACACACACACACACACACACACACACACAGGGAGGGACATGAGTGACGGCAATACATCTTCCCTCTGTTGCATCATTCATTGTCGCGTTCCCTGTATCCCTGAACTCAAACGGATGAAATGGCGAAGGCGATGTGTAGAAGGATGAATTATGTCATGGAGAATGTGATGAATAACGACAAAGCAAAAAAGAAGAAGAGGATGAGTGCCATTGGGTTATGAAGTTTAATGTCTCGTGTTCATGAAGAGTCAAACTGCTCATAGAGGCAGCTGAGTGGAATGGCCTTGGATACAGTCACTATGAATTAAACATTTACAGCAATAGTAATAAACAAGGAAGAACTGATTTCTGAGTTACGAAATGACAAAACACACATCTGCGTTACCACTGACATCTACTGGTGCAAAGCAAGGCGCTGACCTGGTCATCTGCTATTGGTTGGTCTTTGGTTTCAGGTCATGTCCCTCTCAAGCATCACATGACATCAAAGATCAGCCAATACAGTACCACAGGGCTAGTTACTGTAAGTATGTATTTCAAATTAATTTTAAGGCTTAACACAGATTTAAGTTTGGCGTTTTGAAGAAGTATCCATCCTACTTTGGTTTTCTTTATGACAGTTTCTTTTTGAGTAACGTGCAAAAGTCTAACTACAGTCTGCACAGCAGCAGTTCATGTGGACCAAACTCTAGTTTGTTTTTTCATTGCTTGAACACAGTTTTCAAAACTCTACACACTTATCCCCGCAACGTGCACAACACTGTGGATTTACAGCACTTTGTTCAAATGCTGACACACTGCTGTCAAAACTGTTAACCACACGTGAAGCTTAGCGTAATTTCATGCAGGAAGACTTTACAATTTATTCTTAATTGTCTCTTACTACCTAATCAAGTGCCGGAACACCCACTTTCTTTTAGCCAATCAAAAGAGGCCTCCGTTTTCTCCAAGCCAATCACAGCTGGTTTTCCCTGTTTTAAACTGCTGTGTTTCTCTCTCCTTTCTGTCAGCTGTCATTCTATTTTAGATCGACCCTCCTCCTCCCCTCCACCTCCGGTCACCAGCTCTCGTGGCTCCCTGGGCTTCCTTCCTCTTTTCGGCTGGCTCCTCGTTCGGGCTTCCTCACACCACCGCCAGTGTCTAGACTCCATCAGGGGGAGGTCTTCGGCTCCGACCCCTTCTAATATATTATTGTATTAATATATTTGTGATGGAGTCTAATCTCCAAACACCATTCATGTCAAGTTATACTTGTGAATAAATTTTGCGTTTTTGCAACAAAGTCTCTACTGATTGAAATTCAAAACAGAATTGATTTCAGTCTGGTGCATTTCAAACACTGCTGATTGCAATTTTAGCTGAAAGCCTAAGCGGGTGTCTTGTTTTAGACTAGTTAGTGAACATATACGGTATTTACATAGAGAAAGCCTTTTTTTGTATACAAGCACCAAATAAGAATGACACTGTACCGTTTGAGAGAAACAGGTAAAAGAGCAAAGATACCAATATGTCCAGGTAAGATGTCTGGTTATATACACATCTTTACGATAGTAAAACTGCGTTCTTACTGTTTTTCAGAAAGTAATGGAGGTGAAACAATGGAAACACCACATTCATTTGTATTTAGAGATGATGCAGACATCCAATGTGGTGAAGAAAACTTGCCGCATGATGCTGGAGAGAGGCAGGATTAGTCACACTATTCTTTGTTTCTGTTATGCACCTTTAGTTTTTTTGTCCAGTAATTCCATACATTACTAGAGACAAAATACTACATTGAAGCAAACTGCTGCTTTTCATTCCTTCTTGTTTACCTTACGTAAAATTGGTATATTATAAAATCTATATTTTTTCTTTAAAGAAACTACTGAGCAGTGTGAAGTCACTCAAACTGTAAAGATGAAAAGTTAGTAATGTCTGTATTGGTGTTTGATGCTAGTGTTTTTACTCTCAGTGTGTTCTGAGTGACAGTGTGTGTTATCTCAGTGAGGGTTGTTCACAGTGTGTGGCTGCACTGAGCCTGTTGTGAGACGTGTGTTAAGAGTTGTGTTGCTTGGAATGAGTTTGGCTTCAGTTGTGCCCAGTGTCGTTTAGCAATCGAAAAAAAAACTGTAAAACAACATGATATTTGAAGTTTGCATGTGTTGTAAATAGTCATGGGCCAGTATGATTTTCTGACGGTATCTTCAGCAAAAATATCACGGTTTCATTGTATTTCGGTATTGCAGTTACAGCTTTAAAATGTATTCCGCAAGACATTTTGACAGTGTGCCGACTACTTGGTGCACATCCCAATAATACTGGCTAAGTGTAAGTATTGCGTGTATTTTGAAATGTCTGGGTAAAAAACAACAACTTTTTTTTTCTCCATTGAACACAATGTATTTGATTTTTAAATACACTGCACAATGGTAGGAAGAGGGATTTCTAAACTGCACTTTCTGTCCTTAAAGACGCATAAAAAATGATACATGGATTCATGTATGTACACACACACAGTGAGAGAAACAAAGCTCATCTAATCTGAAAAGCAAACACTGATTAGACACACACACACACACACACACACACACACACACACACACACACACACACACACACACACACACACACACACACACACACAATAGTGATGTGTTTATCAAAGATGATTTCCACACAGATTGGTTGATTGTTGCTGTGAATAATTCCAGTTCCTCTGGCTGGAGGTGGAGGGAGGGACATGAGTAGCTAATTCTGCAGGAACGGTGTGATGGAATATTGTAGTGGTTTTGAAACTGTAACTTTTTTACACCGCTGTATACCTTGAAACCGCTAAGTGTCCCATGCCGAGCTGTAAACAGGTCCATAAGTTGCACTTCTTCTGTTGTCTGCAATATGGAAATGTGTTCGCCATGACACCAGTTACCACAGGTGTTGCAAGATAAACCAGAACTGAAAACTCAAATCTTATTAATTTAAACAACAACCTTGTTCAGTAACAACATTTTATAATACTGCAGTGTTGTATTTATCTGATCTCATTCGCTATCTTCACAACCTCATGCGGTGGTAGATTGTACACGCAATTTCAAAAACACAAGGGTACGTGATTTGGGTCTCTGAGCCCAAATCACATCCATCAGCAGGGACCACAATGCATTTGGAGTGACAGCTCCACACACGAAGCCTGTCCCGCTGGCCTTAATCTGATTGGACAAGGCCTGTCATGTCTGTTAACTGATTGGAGGGTCAGGAATGGACAGACTGGCAGTGTGCATACCAAAGCAGATGCTAATTAGGACTTGAACATCAATCTTCATCACTGTGTTAGGACAGAGGGGGGGGAAGCTTTTTTCCTTATCCTCTCTTTCCCTCTAATACACATTTTCTACCATATATGTTTATATTTTCCACCCAATGGATGTCAATGTCGATGTCTAGTCAGTACTTCTTTATACAGGACTATAGGTTGGGTGTGCTTTTTTTTCAGATGTGTATGCACATATGTGTGCAAACGCTCCTGAATGCATCCTCAGGTGGAGTGCATTAGTGAAGGTAAAGTCAATATGAAGAAGAGACTTTCCAATCCACAGTTCTACCAATGAACAGGAGTCAGAACAAGATGCAGGTGAAGATGCACAAACATTGATTCTAAGTGCAAGGCCGGTCTCTTTAATTAAAAGCACAACTTAATTAAGATCTTATCCAGGAAAATAGCCAAGTCTGTTGATGTGCCCTTCTGACAAATGCTTGAAAGGTAAGTTTAAGTTTTTCTTTGGCACGTACAGCCAGGGTGGCGGGATTCATCCAAAGGGCTGGAAGTGGCGCTGGTAGACAGGGGCAAGTTTTTAACATGTATCTAAACCTATTTTTACCTCACATCTTACTGACACAATCTAAGTTCATTTATTTCTTCATTTAAATTTAAACAGTATTACATTTGCCATAATATGTTTGTTCCCAGTCTTGTTCCCAATCCAGGTGAAAATATTGGTATAAACTGAATTTGTGTGAGCAGCATATTCATGTAATAACTATCTAAACATAACCATACAAACTACCTACTCTTCCTTTAGCTGCTAAAAAGCCAACACTCTATGGAAAATACATGAAAAGAAATGTATTTCTTTTCATGTAATTCTATATTTGAAAACACAGCAGCCCTTTCGATATGTTTTGAACAGACTTTGGTAGCCAGGACAGCTGACCTGAAGCAGATGAGTAGCAGAATATGGACAGCTTCTCCAGTAAATGTGTCACTTTTGTGCATCACATTATATCATTGATATTTCAATAATAAATCTTGGAGCTTTAACTTGTGTACAGAATGTGGCATACGCATGAAAGCAGCCCATCATGGCTTTAGGAGCAGTTGCATATTTGGAGTTATGATGAACAACTTGACAAATGACTGCAATATCTACTATGTCCCATATCTTTTCTGTGTTGTCTTGACTGTATACCTTTCAGCAATGTGGCTTGTTCGGCACATGCACTTCTCTTCTGCTGAAAGGAATCTCTGTGTGAAGCACAGTAAAGGGGATCAATGAACGGTGGGGGAAGAGAGAGGGGGATGCTCGTAATAGCTCGGCAGACAAATGGATAGATAGAGATTGGTGGTTGGAGCCTGGAATGACACCCATCCACAAATAAACAATGGACAAAAACTAATTGGTGGGGAGTCAGCTGCAATGAAAACACCCCAACAACTGTCCTCTTCCTTACTATACTGCTCCCCAGTCACTGATGGGCAAATGGAAAAAGACTCTGGTAATCACAGATCACCTCTCTCCATGGAAACAGAAAAGTGAGCTGGTTATATTAATTCCACACAGAGTGTAAATCATCAAGAAGAAAAGTAGAGGAGAGAAGAAAATGAGAGGCCATGACGTGCAACAGAATGAGTTGCAGAGAGCACAAAGGAGAGAATGATAAATCCAATGGATCGAGGAAGAGTAGTTTCTTCATCACTTCAGTATGAGAAGCCACATGTGACTTTCTGCTTCTTTTGTCTGCACATACCACCATCCCTGTTTCCCTCGGTCTGCCACGCTCTGTCTTTATTTCTTAGATGAGTCTGGATTTCTTTCCCCACCTGAAGCCCATGCAGCAACAACACAGACGAAGAGAAAAATCAATATGATTTCTCTGTAGCATCTTCCAGCTGGGAATAGGAGGCTCAGGCGGTTGAATAAAAGTGAAAAAAGGATGGAGCAAGAAGAATGAAAGATGTTGGATGAGACTCACTAACATGAACGGGATAAAGAATCAGATGATGGTGGGAAAAGAGCTGGTGATGAAATGTTCTGTATGACACTAGCAACCTCAAAGAGAACTCAAGCATTCTGATTTTATTTTACATATTATGTTATGTAACATTATAGATTGCACATATTACTTTGATTATTATCAATATAGTATGTTGTAATATACTATCCATTTTCTGTAAAAAATAAAGTAGTAAAAGTTAAACTACTTGTTTTTTTTTGCATTTATCAATGTGAGGACTAAGCAACGTTGTAATTATAAGTCATAAGCTATCCAAGCTGATAGGCAAAATATGTTTTTTTTTTAAAAGCCCAAAATGTATTTGATGAGGTCAAAAATCCGTCATTATCTGCTTTCTAGCTTTCAAAGCAGTACATTTTTTTTTCTTAAAAGCATGATTTTTAGGAAGTGCACTTCATCTGCAATTCTTGTACAAGTCCGAAGTTGGTGGGAGGGGTGATTATGCAAGAAGTGTCAAATCCAAAGCAGAATTCAGATACAGCAGCAAGACGATATGGTGCTTTTTTATCTTTGAGTGTTCCTTTGGATTTGCTCTGTTCTTTCACTGTATCGCTGTCCATTGAACTGCTCTACTGCCCAAATACTTCACCAATTAACAGCCCTTCATCTACTCTTTACCCTTTTGAAAATTTGCTATGTAAAAGTGTATCTACTTGAAAATAATTAAAATGCAGTAAATGTCATTTGTTTGTTTTTGTGAGAGGCTGACATGGTAGGGGTTGGTGAAGGGGAACATTAGTGTGCAGGGCCATGGAGCGATTTACCAGGGTAAGGAAAACACAAACGCTGGCACTAGTCCTTGCAATTAGCTGAACACACAGAATCGGAGGCCAAATCGAATACGGCATTAAGCTGACAGACAGGTGTTCATTTATATACACCCAGAGAAGGGGCACATACACAGCATATTGAATATACACTCACACACACTGCAGTTAATATGAGTTGCTGCAGGCGGCAGCTTAGTTGAAAGAAAGAGCGCAGATTTGAAAGAAAGGTTTCTCTCTCTCACACACACACACACACATACACACACACACACACCCACATTCAATAAAGCACACACACTTACAGTACATGCCCACATAAGCGCACACCCTTGCATATGCATTGCAGACACACAAATGTGCGCTTTCCTATCCACAAAGAGGCAAAAATATACACATATTCATACAGCTATTATCCAACATTTGCTGATCTGTAATTTTCAGCCCGGTGGCACTATTCCCCCGTTGCACAGTGCAATTACTGGATGTTTACACAGCCAAACGATAGGCCAGTGAAACATACACTCATTCAAGCATTCATTAGACAGGCCAATAGAAACTGAGGTGACCTAGACTATTAAAATGTATCACAAACCAACCTCATTAAGATTGAGCTGTGTATTCTACTGTATCTAATGCAGGAATGAGGCACAATCTGGTTCCCTCAGAACATCTATCCAATCGAAAAACAATTTGGTTGTAGCAAGAGATTCAGTGTGATACAATGCAGTTTCAAATGGACTTCATCAAGCTGCTGCCTTCATTAGGACTTAGTACTTGTGTACTCCAACCATAGTTTAGTATTACCGTATATCCCTACAACCAGGACTGTTCATTTTTCATACAGTTTAACACAGAAGAGATGTTGGCTGAATATAATGGTTGTCATCACTATTTGGATAAACCATCCTAATTCACATATTATCACACAGTATTTATATAGTGCTTTTCTAGTCTTAACGACCACTCAAAGCACTTTTACACATTACAGGCATCATTCACACACATTCATACACTGTGGCTCAGGCTGCCATAGAAGATGCCACTTGCTTATCAGATAAACAATCACACATTCACACAATGATGGCGCACAACGGGAGCAATTCAGGGTTCAGTGTCTTGCCCAAGGACGCTTCGACATGGGACTGCAGGGCCAGGGATCGAACCACCAACCGTTCGATTGGTAGGGGACCGCTCTACCCCCTGAGACACAGCCGCCCCTTATGCACCACCCATGAAAAAATGGCTTCTGCAGGAGACATGTGGATATGGGCTGATATACAGTATTAAAGTACAAGTAAGAATGTTTATTACAGTAATTGTACAAATTGACTAACCTGACGCACGATCTGAGAAGCCTTCATTGGAAACTGTTTGGGAACTTTCAAAAAATATCTAACAGGTGATTGGATGAACCTGTCTATCACGCCCGCCATTGTTGTTATGAACGAACAATCAAGGCCATCACACACACCTAAACCACGCCTGAAGCTGCCAGTAGCTCCTCACCAGACGCTGATTGGTTCGGTCTGCTGCTGTTTGAACACTAACGCTTTACTTGAAGCCTGACAAGATTTGTTATCCCGCAATTTCCCTTATATCCCCTTTTAGACTAGGCTGGGATTGATGAGAGAACTGACATCAGTGAACCACCATCAGCAGAATGCACTGCAATAATGTCCAAAAAGACTGAGAAGAACCACTCAAACTTCAGCAATGAACAGAAGTGAACAAATTGACCAATCAAATCCCCATCAACTACACTCTGCAATCATATTGCAGGCAGAAGATTAAGATGGTGGATGAAGGAGAGCTTGCTAAGAAATTACTGGCCCATTGTCTCTTGATTTGCAAGCCAAGATGCAATCATGTCAAAAAGTCTGCTCTGGCCTCTAAATGACAAAAGGTGAGCTATTTTTACTGTGATGATGCTAATAAGGATGCTAGCCTATGCGTGTGTGGGTGTGTGTGTGTGTGTGTGTGTATACCATTAAACATCGCCACTGATGAAGGAGCCACACAGTCAGTTTGTGTGTCCGTGTGCATCACACAACCACAAATTATCCAGAATTATTCTGCCATGTAAATATCAAACTGATAAGGTCAAGCTGGATATTAGCACGGTCTCCAGCTAAATGTATGTATGTGTTTGTGTGTATGTGTGTGTCTACACGTGTAACATCTGTCAGATTCACATTACAGAGCTAGACATTTAGTATAGAGGTCAGAGACCTGGCCTGGTATTAAACAAGGGATGAGATGCCAGACAACATGTACACTCTGAGAGCACACTCTCTGATATGTCAAAGAGAGAGGTATAGAGGAAGTTAAGCCAGCACTAAAATACCTGAGAGCAGAATAAGTGGAGGCCCGGTGACAAGCTGCACAACAAATAAAAGCAACGGATGGATAAAAGACAAGATGGAGACAGAAAGCTGTAGAGAGGGAGGCTAATATGTGTACAGTGTGCTGAGGGTGTAGGCCTATACTGTACACACACATACAGTAGGCCTACACACAAACACTAGCAGATGTCAACTGTCTGAACTATGATTGTTTTGATCTTGCCATTATCAAGACAGTTTTCACATACTGAACAACCCCATAATGGAAATCTGGTTTCTCATTAACATGACATTTACAGTAATAAACCAGGTTACTGCAAAAAAAAATACTTAATGCACTAAGTGCATTTAAATGGAGCTAAGCGTCTTTCAGGAAGACTTCTAAAACGTAATCACTTTTCTCTCTCCTCTAAACGGAACAGCTGTTAGAGGCGTTCACTTTTATCTTAACCAATAAGAAGCAGCCATGAAATTCACGAGCCAATCATCGCATGACATCCCTGTTTTAAACCTGTCTCTCTCTCTGTTCCTCAGTTGTCATTTCAGGCTAAGAGCACAACCCTCCTCCTCCTCCCCTTACTCCTCTGGTCTTCATCACGCACGGCTCCTGGGTCCTCCTCCGGCAGGCCACTACTGACGGCTCTTCAGTTTGGTCTTCGGGCTCCTCACACCACCATCAGTGTCTAGACTCCATCGGGGGATAATCTTTCAGCTTTCTACCCCTTTAAAATAATTATATATTTTCATAATGATGGAGTCTAATCTCCAAAGACTGTACATTTCATATTATGCATATGTACAATAAATCTTTGCATATCTGCAACAAAGTCTCTCCTGATTGAAATACACTGACTCACTCCCTTTGAGTGTGCCATGATGGCTTCTTTGTTGTGTCACCTCTAAAGTGAACATGAAGGTAAATTATTCAGTTTTTTAAAAGGTAAAAGTAACTTCACACGGAAGCTCTGTTTGGTCACTCCACTCAGTAATATATCCATGCCTGCGATTAGAGTAGCCTGGAGCAGCAGTTGCCCCTTTGCACCCAAGGAATCACTATCAACTGTTGTACTGTCAAACTCCG
Organism: Gymnocephalus cernua; assembly: GCA_023631565.1. Taxonomy (NCBI): domain Eukaryota; kingdom Metazoa; phylum Chordata; class Actinopteri; order Perciformes; family Percidae; genus Gymnocephalus; species Gymnocephalus cernua. The sequence continues at coordinate 15,305,267 of CM042446.1, read as the reverse complement.
TACTTCAAGGTCTGCTGTGGCAGACATTTTTCATATCAATTTATTAAAATAATTGATAACTGTGCAGCTCTATACAGTATCTAACTCAAAACAGCACCATAATTCATTTTGATTTGCCTCTGCCCAGGCATTACAAGGTAATTTTGAACTTAGCTCACATTTCGCCTTGAGGTGACTAAACTCTCTCCTTGGGCACAATGTGAGTTTGGGCATATTAATGTTTCAGTATTGCCTTGTGTGCCGTTTGTGTGTGCGAGAGAGAGAGAGAGAGAGAGAGAGAGAGAGAGAGAGAGAGAGAGAGAGAGAGAGAGAGAGAATGTAATCGGCGAGGTGACGCAACAGGGAAGATAAAACTAATAATAACCAGTGATTAGCTTATGTACCTGCTATTCTCATGAGTTCCCACTAGAGTAATAAGACAGCATAGAGAAGTAATAGCAGTACTGTATTTGCTAAAAGATGTGCGAGGCAATACAAAGAACACACTTATAAGGATGCTGACAATGGAGATGACGACATTCAGAGTAAGAAGATGGTAGAGATAAAATGTGAATATGACAACAAAACATGATATGAAATAAATCATAGGGATGACAAATTCCTGCATTGTGATCGGTAGACTGATGGCAGTAATGATTGGGAGTGTCTTTCTGGCATTTTAACACTATGTCTAACTACTATGTGCAGGAAATCAGAGAGCAGATGAGGATAATAATGACTGAAATGATACTGTTGGTGATATTTCAGATGATTATATTGATGGTGGGGAATATAGTCTTTAAAATTCTTAAAATTGTTCATGTGAGAATGTGCGTGCTTAAAAGCGGATTAAGTGAGACTAAAAGCGGTCATCCACTTGGAGGATTGGAAGGGATGGAGGAAAAAGAGGAATAAGAAATGGAGTTGTGCAATAGAAACATCACATGCTGGATCTCCAACATGGCTGTGCTCAGTAAGACAGTGCAGACTACATTGACACTGGGTTTACTAAGATTTCACAGCAATATGTAGACGACTATACAAACACCGGCACCTTCCTTGTATAGTTGTCTTTGTATGTAGACGACTATACAAACACCGGCACCTTCCTTAGAGGAATGTAGGTGACAGCTATGATCGTTTATTTTCCATCTTTTTAATGAGTTTGATCTGAGGTTTGGGTGTATTTATTTTGCTGCCTGATATTAACTGAGCAACCTTTCAATGACACAGATGACTGTATTCTCCAAAGTGGTGTAATTTGATAGGAATAAGTTTCTTTTCCACACATCTTTGTAAAATGATTGCTGGCATGAAAGTAAAACCCATGACGGAATAGGAGTGAAATTATTACCTAGCTTGAGCAATGCCTGTTTGACGGCTCTGCAACAATATAATTTGCTCAAGATTTACTGTATATTTTGTAATATACCACGGTTAATACTTTTACACTGGGAGCACAGCAACTGAACCAATAAGTACTCCTTTCCCTTAAAAAGACATGCAACATGAACTGAACTGGCATAAAGAAATATGCCCATAATATTCATGTCTATCCGGAAGTAAATATGAGGTCTGCGTTCCACAAGAAGCAGGACTTGGCAGTGACAAATGGCATTTCAAGACTGCAAAATCAGTGAAGTGATTCAGGCAAATACACAAAAGGTACAAAATGTACACGAGGGAAAAGCAAACATAAACACGCATGAATGCACATGTTACTTATTACAGTATGTGCCAACACCCACAGACACACAGACACACAGACACACACACACACACACACACACACACACACACACACACACACACACACACACACACACACACACACACACACACACACACACACACACACACACCTTCACTAAAAGGGGTAAGACAGCAACAACCTTTCCTTTTTCCATTTACTCATGCGAGGGCCTGCCCTGCATCCTTTCCTCAATTCACCATTCTCTCTCTCTTCCAAACTGTTTGTCCTTTTCCCTCGCTATCTCCGCCTTTCACTCTTTCTTCCTGCCATCATTTTACCAAGATTGGTGTTTCACTTGAGTCATGTCAGAATGTAGCACCTGTCTGGCTGACAGGACAGCCTTTATTGATATTATAAGGTGAAAGCACATTCATATACACACACACACACACACACACACACACACACACACACACACACACACACAGATGCAAACACACTCAGGACTAACGTTAGCATGGTGAGTAGAGCCTTAAGAATCATTTCACACCCTGCAGCGAAAAAGTAGAGGGGGAGAGAGCTAGAAAGAAAGAGATAGTGAAAGAGAGAGAGATAGAGAGACCGAAAGTGTAGGAGAGTGGAAGGGATTAAAAAAGAGGAGAATAGACAGGCTGCTTTAATAGACACAAAGGACCACAGGGAGGGAGTGTGGGAAAACTGTGAGTTTAGACCGAGAGCGAGGGAGAAAACACTGCAGGTGCTTGATGAATGACTACACCTCCCAACCCATCATCACCACCATCGGGCCTTCTCTACCTACAGAAGCATGATGGAGAGATGGAGCGACGGAAGCATGATGGAGGAGTGTTTCGAAATTGAGTCAGCACCCCTAGGATGCATGAGCGTTAGTTTGCCATGACTTAATGAAAAAATTGTCTCGACTCTGCAGATCACAAGCGGGGGTCCATGATCAAAACCGGAGAGTTTCCTGCGATAAAAAATATGTCTCTCTCTCATGGGTTGGCCAAATTCTCTGGGCGGGCAAAGCAGAGAAAGGGGAGGTAACCTTGCTTGTTATGACCTCATAACTTGCTTGTTATGACCTCATAACAAGCAAGATTCCAGAACGGCTCATCTGAGCTTTCATTTTCTCAAAGGTAGAACAGGATACCCAGGGCTCGGTTTACACCTATCACCATTTCAAGCCAATTGGGGACCATAGGCAGGCTGGGGGAACTCATATTATGTTAAAAAACCTCATAAAGTGAAATGTTCATGCCATGGGACCTTTAAGCCTTATTTAACCAATGTGGATTCAGTGGGCATGAATGCTTTTCCAGCAACGCCCCAATCCACACGCACACAATCTGATCTAGTGATCACTGAGCAGCTCCACTGGAACAGTGGAAGGGTTGAGGGCCTTCCTCAAGGGCACTACAGCAGGGAGTGGTAAGGAGGGGGGTTCAAGTGCTGTTTCATCTCCCCATCCAGATTGTTCCTGACAGTCTGGGGATCAAAGCGATGACCCTACAGTCACAAGCCCGTGAACGTGCATGTTTGAATAAAGCTTATGGAGCTTTTCTTACAATATGTGTTTTGTCCCTCTCCGTTCCCATACAATATTGACAGTATAGTATCTCTGCTTTTATAAAGGGCCTCACAGGAGAATTTAAGTGGTACATGTGTCACACATTTTATTTGAGAGGGTCTTCTTTCTGAGCCAAGAAGCAAAGTGAAATCTCATGGAGGGCAAAAGGAGAGCAGTAACTTACAAGCAAGCAAAAAAGGTTAAAACAACAGTATGCGGCTGATAAAAAAGTGAGCATACTGTGCATGGACTTGTGAAAAAATAGCATGCTAATCCTTCCAGTTAGCTGCTGCTGCTTTATCCTTACGTGGTGTTTGGAAACAAACCTGTGTGTGAGTCACCTTAATTTAGCATGCCAAATAGAAATTTTGATTAAGAACAACAATATTGCTTTATGTTTCTGTGTGCATATGTATGTGTAAGTGGGCATGTAAGTGCTTTATTTTAGTAGGCGCACTTCCACAGGGATGTATAATGTGATTATTGTAATATGCAGGTGCTTTTGTATCTCTGCAGCTGGTGGATACTGACAAGGCAACATGGCTAAATTTGATCATCTCTAACAAGAAAGTTTTCTAATCATAATTTCAAATGAGCACAACAACCACTACACACTTGTGACTTTCCTTACACCTACTACAATTTTTGTTAACCTTTGCAGAAGTTACCTTTTTATTATTCCCTATTTTCATGTATCCAACTGCTTTCTTATTCCTACCTACTGTATTTCTGTTCTCCCATTTTGGAGATTTCGTTTAGTTCGCTGATCCCGCTGGGTCCAATAACAAGCATTCAACGCTTGATTTCCTGCAAGCAACTCAGCTGAAAGGTCAAGATCCCTCTCCTGGACACAAGATATACAGCTCACTGACCTTCAAATCTGCAGGACCATGGAAGACTGAGCCTTCCGCAAAGATAGCAATGGCATGCAAGACGTACAACTGCTTGACATTAATGTCTGTGGTGGATGTTAATAAAAGAGGTAATTAAAGACAAGATACATTTCTCTGGGTGTAAAGTCAATAATGCTGAGTTCATGCAACACTGCACTGAAGAAATAAAATCTTAGAGTTGTCTCATGAGGGTAGTTATAGTGATAGCACTGTGCTACACATGTAAGAATGAATTCTGCCAGCATTTATGTTAGATGTCTATTCTCACACTGAGCTGTCTCAACTGGAATGTGGACTCATAAAATCAACAAGTATTGTATTCTGCCTCAAGAATAACAGAAATGATATGACTTTTTAAATCCAATTTTGGTAAATGTAGGTAAAAAAAATAAATGTAATGTTTTAAATTCACTTCAATACATAATAGAATACCTATTACCCAGTCCCTCCAGAAAAATGTGATTATGCGATCGCATAATTCAATGCATAATCAGATTTCCATGCAAAATATGCGGGGCTTTCATGATTTCATAATCCCCGCATTTCCGTTAAAAAAAGTCACATATATCTTAGCCGAAAGTTGAAAAATGTTGCGTTTACTTCACACAAGTGCAGCCATTTCCCCCTGTTGCCATGGGAACGTTATGAAGTGACGTCATTTCGCCTAGTGAGAACAGGGTGTTGGGGGAATCACTTTTATTTCTCCTTTTCATCAAACCTCAGTTTTTGCAAGTTCCCGCAATTTTTGCAAGTTCCCGCAATTTTTGCAAGTTCCCGCAATTTCATCGCATAAAATTGCATAAATATCCCGCATATTCCATCGCATTTTTGAAGAAAACGTGCCGCATAATCAAGGATTTTTCTGGAGGGATTGATTACCAGTCTAACAATCTGTCAAAGTTGATAGTTATGGTACTATCTGTGTTTAGCTTCTACCAGTCTACCATTAAGTCTGTATGGTGAAGCAGTGTTGCTCTCAAGTGTGCGCTAGAGGCAAGGCGAGGTGAAGTGAGGTGTGGGGAGCAGAGAAGATATACAATAATTCTGCTAGTGTGACATTTTCCCATAATCCCCCCAAATGCCGCCAGTGTCATGAGACAGAGTGGCAGTGAGCTGGTGGGAGGAGGAGATGGAAAGCATCTACAGTATTGCCATACTTTTGTAGAGTGCAAAGCAGCTAAAACATCATATATCAATCTTTTTTTTCCTACTCTGTAGATTCGTTCTAGTGATGAATAGGTGCATTTGCATGTATGTGCCCGTTCCTGTGTATGTGTGTAAAAGGTTTGATGGATGTTAATCAAATAAATGTTAGTGACAGTGATTACCATAAAAAACAATAATGCAAGGATCGGATCAAAAGAACATGACAGATTAATTACTGACTGCACACATTAGCGCGCACGCACGCACACACACACACACACACGCGCACACACACACACACACACACACGCACACACACACACACGCGCACACACACACACACACACACACACACACGCGCACACACACACACACACACACACACACACACACACACACACACACACACACACAGGAAAACGTCCTTCAACCACTGAAACACTGAAAACTATAGAAGACTATAGAGAACTTAATTAAAATGATCATGTACATTTGACAATGAAACACTAATTCCACAATAGCGTTTTTGTTAATGAATACAAATTAAAATGCAATAACCCATTTTTCATTTTCACATACTTGTATATGGGCATTCTATGACTATATTAAAAATGATAATGCAATTTTATTTAACATGCTCTAAACTGGACAATATCCAAATGTAAATACAATTTAAACAATGCAGCCTAATTTTCCATTATTGCAAACAATTAAAATCATAATGCAATTTCTAATCGTTTGAAAATGAAATTGCAATCTCCATTTTGACTTTTCATTTTAAAAGACTTAACCTGCTCTTCAGTGTACAATATAAACAGCAATTCAGTCCATGCTTTCAATTCTGATGTTTCACTGCCTGACTGCCAAATATCATCAATACTTGGCCTTAGCCTTTACTTTTATGTATGTGTGAATCTGATCTACAGTGTATGCCAATCGTTTCCATTCATCTACATGCTAAAATGTTAATGTGTGAATAGGTGTGTCTCTGTTGTCTGTCTCTACCACCTGATCCACATTTATCTGTCCGTCTCTAGTTGATCTATCCTTCTAACTCCCAGGCCTCAGATTTAGGTTTAGGGTGAAGCCCACTGTAGCAGAGAAGAAGGCAGACACGCAGGGTTGTTATCAGCCCAAGGTCACACACACACACACACACACACACACACACACACACACACACACACACACACACACACACACACACACACACACACACACACACACACACACACACACACACACACAGATAGCCACCCCAGAAAGGGAAAATAACTACAATGGGCAATTTACCCAGAACAGGCAGGGATGATGGCCAGGGCACAGATGCATGCACGCACACAGACACACACATACACAGCTGTGCCTCAGGGCCAAGGTTCTGGCAATGCATCATTACCCTCCCTTGGAGGTGATTCCATCCCAGCATGCATTTCTCATGTGGAGAGGAAATTACCCCAGGGCCGTGCTGAGAGCCAATAGAGTGTGTCCTCTCTCCTCTATCTGTCTCTCCTTTCCTCTCACTTTCTTTAAATCCCCTGCTCGCCCTGTGACTGTGTCTCCTACACCCTTACTGTCCTCCCTCTCTTGCTCTCTCTCCCTAAGTCATCTGGTTACCTACCCATTCTTTCATCTTTCTTTATCTTCCTCTCATTGCCGCTTCATTTTTTTTCACTTTTTCTGAGTCTGATATGGAACACAGATTATTAACAAAGGACACAAAGGACTGAGTGTTCTTGGTGAGGTTAAAAATCTGCTTCTACGATCCACAGTTATTCCCCCGCAGGCAGAGAGCAGACATAAAATGGACAAAACCTTTCAGTTATCTTCCTAACTAAGTGTATCCTTTATTAACTTCCCTATCTGCTCTATTAACTAAATATCCATATACATATTTACAAGGCAAGACATGGTTGTATTATTATAGTCACCACTGTGAGGAAGCTGTAAGCAATCTTACTATCAGCAACTGTAACATGGTCATGAAAAATATTCCTTTTCTAAAGAATTGCAGTGATCATCCATTGCAACAGTGATGTGCCATCCGTGAGTCTGGTTATATCATTTGAAATTCACCTGCAAAAGGACAAGTAAGCTGCTGTCAAGCAATACAGACACCTATATCACTGACATCTTTTGTTAGAGTCCTGTATAACAATAGAAAGCAGGACAGGTTTTATATGTTATGATCCATGTTTTATTTTGTATTTTATATTACATTATTCATATACATTATTAGCTCATTATTTGTTATTAATTTAACTAATTAAAATGTTATATTGCTAACATGATTCTGCCTGGTCGTAGGCAGGGAA